>SRMA01027341.1:1185729-1414526 GCA_007224835.1 Danionella cerebrum
AAACTGATAATTACACATTAAATCCAAGTTTTAATCTCACAATTCTTTATAGAAATTTAATATATCTATATATTAAATCAGCATTAGTCATATGGCATTATGCTTAGGATGTATTAAATTCTGACTAATTGCAACAGTTTTTTTACCTAATAAAATCAGTTTTTTTCAGCTTAACAATAAACTGCATGGAAAAAGGTAAGGAAAATGAACATATTGTAAATGACCCCCCTCCAACACACACACACACACACACACACGCACACACAACACCACTGTGGAATTCACTGGACCCAGAATATGAAATATTCATCTTCCATAAAACTTTAATTCAATCCCTCTTTCCAGCCTTCCTTCTTTTCACCCCATTCCTCAAACTTTCCTGAAAATAAGTAATACTGCACTGCAGGGATTCGAGTGAAAGATAACATGCAGATGATTGATCAGGTGATGTGCTTCAGTATAGACCCCTCCTCAGCTCCTGCTTGGAGGATCGATCCATACGGCGGTTGGTTTACAACTGTATTCTGCGAGTCATCTATAAGCATTAGAATCAAGAACTGAAACTTCTAAACTCCTTCTAAACCATTTCATTTCAAAGTTTTCTGTCAAACAGTAATGTCTATTTTCCTTCCAGTAGTGCAAGCTCTCTGACAATTCAACATTAACATCTGCTCTTTATGTTGAAATGTTTATTACTGAGATTTGGCCACAAGGGGTGCACAAATATAGCCATTAATCATCAAAAACTATAGCAAGTGTTTCTCAGCTTGTAACATTAGGGGCATTTCACTCATAAAACTATATCACGTTTCTTTTCTAACAACAAAAAAAGTAATTTCGTTTCAATATTCATTTTTACCACAAATTGCAAAAGACTTTGTTACTACAGTTGCAACTGTAGTGCAATCGTAAAATTGACAAAAAGTGTTTGAAACATTTGAAGAATGGGAATGACCTAAGATACTTGACCAGGGCAATGAAGCAGGGGCCTAGCAAGATTCTACAACTTCAAACTTTGGAGGGAGCTGAAGGATTACAATACGTTGCCCCAAATCAGCCTCTAACGTAGATTGCAAAAAATGGGACCAAGGATAGATCCCTGGGGGACTCCACAAAAAAAAGGCGTGCTGTAGCAATCTGGGTGGCTTTCCTGCTGTGGACCTAGGTTTTTAGTGGGCTGAAACCATTTGAAAGAAGAGCTGACAGAAGACTGCCTCTGGCTCGATCAAGCTCACTCACAGAGTAAACTTGACCGCTGTCCTGTTTTTAGAGATCTGATGAACTGCGCTAAAGTGATTTCTCAAAAACTGGCTCCAATGTGATTCTGATCCACCGTGGAGCATAATCTGACTCTTCGCATAGTCCCGCTCTAGATGATGTGGAAGATGGGAGAGCGTGAGGCTCACCAAGAGCTTGTCTGATAAATTTCGAGTTCTCCTTCTCCAGTTGAAATCCCCAAAGACATCCGCGCCAAAACGAGACACGAGCGAACAGCTCCACTCATCCACAACCACCCTCACAACACGCTTGGCCTCACACCACTGCCTCTGAATCTGTGTGGTGTGTTTTTCCCATGAGTCCCCATCCACAACTCCCCCCTCAGCCCTGCATCCATAATTCAGGAGAGGCTCGCTCACCCCTTTCTCTCCTGCACAACACACACCCTTCCATAAAAGGCCCAGAATGCCTTCACACCGTTAAAAAAAGCACAGTTAAAATGTAATTATGCTGAGTAAAAGGTGATCGTTCATGGATGGACAGCCCTCGTAAAAGACAATACAATACAGAGTGAAATGTGAGCATCTCGATACTAACTAGACAAAATGTGCATTTCCGAAAGGAAAGGTTTTAGTGCTGGTAGCTGGTGCTGCTGCTGTTGCATATTACATATATATTTAATAATGTGATTAGTGGCATATACGAACTCGTAATGCTATCTGTCAATATTAAAAAGTTTAAGTATTCTTCGGAAAACTCTGAGATATAACCGTCAACATAAAGACATAGAGATGAAGCAGTTAGACTTTAACAGGTGGACATCTGCTAATGTCTGTTTTACTTTTGTCCTAGACTTCTAATGCAAATGAATTTATTTGTTAGACCTAACACCATCCCTTTTTGCAGGGTTCTACTTGCTTGAATATGATTTTGAATAAACCCTCTTCTGGCCATTTCATATTAAAGCAGAAATTAAAATAAAAAAAAAATGTGTTGGATGCATTGGATAAATGTAAATAGCTAAATCTAAAATTGTAGAAATATTGTATCAAAAGTTGCCCTGCGATGGACTGGCGACCTGTCCAGGGTGTACCCCTGCCTCTTGCTGAATGTGCGCTGTAGAAAGGCACCGCCGGACCCCCGTGACCCCGAAAAGGAATAAGCGGGTTTGGAAAATGAATGAATGAATGTATCAAAAGTAACAGAAAAAATGTGTTTCTTAATTAAACAATCTGTTGTCTAACATTAAATAATCGCCTTAACAAACATTCTAATCAGATTGAGATTCACAGCAATACAACTATACCACCAACAGCATAACTCAACATTTTTGTTCAGCAAGCAAAACATTCTGTGCAACACCACTCAGAAACAGTTTGTGGTATAATACAATCCTGCCAAGTTCAGATCATGCAAAACACATTTAAAACAAAGACCAAAAAACCCAAAACACCCTTTACAATACACATAACAACATCTGTAAAATTTTAGACTTAAATACAAAATTCTCCATTAAATATATATAAATAAAAATGGTACAAATATTGTATAACAGAACACCAAGCTTTGTGATTTGATGAATATTTGACACTTAAAGCACAAAGTGGTATTGAGTTGAAAAGGTCAGAAATTCTGCTATTCTAATAAAAATGGCCACCATTGCTCCATACGATAACAATAGGCGAGGTCTGTCCACCTCTTGCTTAAAAACCAGCAAGATAATACAGCTTCATGAATAAAGATGTCTTGTGGAGGCCAAGCTAGTGAAGTTCAACTGAAATGAGTATGACTGGCTTGAAATGTGATCTCGGTTGGCACCATCAAAATGTCAGACTGGCAGGGGGACACAGATGACTGGAGTGAGTTAGCCATATAGAAGATTTATTGACAGAATAATGAGCAGACACAATTGTCACGTTCCTTAAAGAAGTAGGTAATAGTAGGTTATAACACAAGGCTTGAAGGTTGCGGCTGACCATGAGATACTAAGCTGGAGACCTGGAGATGTGGGATGTTTATATTGAGGTGGAAAAGGGTGTGGCTGCAAGGGGAATGCTCAGTAATAGGAGGATTGTGTTCAGAAGGTGTAGGTGCTGATTGCTGGTGCTCTTGTGATTGAGGGGTGGAGGGAAGTCACTTTAACCTCTTAAGCTCTGAGGCCTATTTTCCGAAAATCCTATACTTTTACTTTTTAAGGCATTTTTCAGCTTTTACAAGGTCTAAACTGCAAATCTTGGTATCAAAATTAAGATGGGTTCTTGGGGAGTGGTGTGGATGAGTTAATTTGACAGTCAAGAACACTGGGTAAGAGTAAATGATGTTGAACTGGCCAAAAAATGAGCTCCGCCAGATGTTTCCTGTAATGTCTCCTTATTTTACTAGTAAACAAGCAAATAAGCACAATCAATTGTAACCACTACATGTGAAGGACATCTATAGCAAGTTTGGTGTCCATACTACAAGAAACTAATATTCTTAGTACAGGTTTTGATTGAAGAAAATCCATTTCGGCACAGTTTGGCACTATTTGGCACAATAATTGAAATATGGAAAAAATCTTGTCCAAAGCTTCCGCTATGTTCATGGTCTTCTTTTCTTGCTTACGGGACATGATTTCAGCAAAAAAACTCCTAAAGAAACGCTGTGAAAGGGGGGTGGAAGCTCATTTACCCCATCTTGCTGCGCTTTTGGGAACATTTCATTCACAAACGCTTTCGACGTCGAGCTTCCGCGTGTCCCTACCCCCGACCATGTGTCCAATCCGGGAGCTCTATACCTCGTTGAAAATCTTTGAATCTGTAGAATCCAATGATATCCACCATTTTGAGACGGACAGGATCCCCGATGAATCACAGGACACGGAGCGTAGAGAGGACTGCTTTTACGCATGGGGAGTGTTTCCATATTTGGTGATGTTATTACGAGCACAGAGCTACAGAGCCAAAATGAGAGCCAAAGAGCCAAAATGGAGTTTCCGCGAAGCTATCGACCGGACATAACAACAAACGGACTTTTATCGCTATGGAAATAACTTTTTGTTGAAAAAACGGCAAAGGTAAGACAAGATTTACATGCTTGCTTTGTTTTTGCTGGCGTGTTTTTCGTGGAACTTTCGCTCCCTGCTCTGGAATACTTCATGCAATGTAAATGAGTTGCATATCGCTGGATTCAGCTGGTTGTTAGCTTTCATTTAATGTAAAGGTTTGGGTGTTTCCGTTTATATTGTGGATACATATCGCACATAAACAAAAACTTGCTCATGAATTATACTCCGGACATGTTGTTGTTTATTTGCATGGCGTTAGAGCTGTGGTTAACGGATATGAAATTGAATTAGATACGTTTTTAAAGGAGTTTCCGCTGAGCAAAACAGTATTTAATATGTGTGGGTTACTCACAGGGTTAGTGAGCTATGAGCGAAAATGTAACGCACAAGGGGGCAAGTCCCCGGTACCGGGGACTCTCAGGCTTAAGAGGTTAAGGGATTATTGGCATTTAGCACCTTATTTTAACGACAACCAGACCTTTCTTAAATTTCTCCTTTAAAACTTTTTAACTTTAAGTTTAAATATCACTAATAGGTGTCTTGAAAAGTTTTAAATCATATGAAAAGAGCTTCATTCATCTTTTAAATTCACTTTTTCCCTTTCGAGGTCATGGGGGTTCTGCTGGTCCCAGCACACTTCAGGGGAACACCCAGGTTGATTAACCTGACGCATGTTTTTGGAATTACGGGGGAAACCAGAATACCTGAAGAACATGGTGAGAACATGCAAACTCCTCCCAGGAAGGTCAGCGGCGAGCCTTGAACTGGGAACCTTCGAACTGAAAAGCCATAGTGCTACAGCATCATTTTAAAAATTACTCAATCTAGAATTTTAAATCATACAAGTGCAGGGTTATGATGTCATGATAATACAAACAAATAATGCTGAATAATGCATAAAAATGTAACCGAGGGGAACAAGTCAAAATACAAGGTGTGAACATTCGAACAAAAAGGAAAACAAGACTCTAAAGTTTCACTCGAGTGTGTATTGAGCACATTAGAGCCGCATGGAGAGGAAACAGAGCCACATAAACATTTAATATCCAGATGCCACTCACTCTCACACATATATCTTCCATCCATTAGTTTTACATTAGTCCATTATAAAAGAGCCCGGCCAAATGCATGCATTATCAATACAGTCTGCTGATATGTGTCTCTTACTCTCTGTCTACAAAACGATGAACAACTCGTGTCCTTTCCATACGGTCTGTAAGCATCATATAAGAGCAGTGCGCCTCTCTTCTCCTTCATTATGCATGAGGCATGTTGACTTTCTGGAAGCTTCAGAGCTCAAAAGTGCACCGGGCTCCTCATAACTCCTCATTTTTTCATGACTGTGTGTTTACCAAATCTGCCAAGTACGGCATGACTGCATGTGTCCCCAATTCGGGGTAAGCTGGACACAATAACAAAAATAGAAAGAAGAAGAAAAAAACATTCTAAGAACCTGTAGAACCTCAGGTCAGTAAAATATTACGTTTTGAAAGATTTTTTTTTTTTCGCCCAGATTCTAAATGCGACGCTTGCAGGTGAATTGCATCAGCCTTTGAAACCTAAAGCAAGAGCAGTGTTTCAGTTCAGATGTTTCTCATTCTCAAGATTCAAGGTTCTGGGGAGAGATGTGACAAAATACCTCCAAGCACCTCCATATTTTTTATAAAAACTTAAACAAATAATACAGTAAAAAAATCACAGTCAGAGCAGAAAGCTCCTGTAACTAATAATGAACAGTCTTCTATGGAGAGAGCAGAGTTCAATCTCGAGCCTCTATTGATTGCAAGGAATGTTAACTTGATCTAAAGCTCATCAGTTAAAAATCCATTATTGTAACAAACATAAACTATCAGGCACATATATTACGTGTAAAGGGATCATAAAGGTCCACTGGCCCTTTTTGAAAAATACAACAATAAACAACTACTAAAAACTTCAGAACCACATTAATCTTATGATACATTCAAAATTCAAATAATGGAACATAAATCTCCCTTAATAGTGGAAAATGATGGAACAAACTTTTCACATGGAACTTAAACCTCAATTAGTACGTTAAAAACGATGAAACAAACTGTTTGCATAATGGAACTTAAACCTCCATTAGTAGCGAAAAACGATGGAACAAATCAAGAGAAAACCCTGTAATAAACATTGAATTTACAAAAAAATGTGTGTTGCCCTGTGATGGACTTGCCCCTGTTGAGGGTGTACCACAGTGCGCGAGGTTAGAACCCTGTGACCCAGAAAAGGAAGAAAGTGACTAAAGAAAATGAATGAATGTTTTTTTCCATTGCTTCCATAACAATAGTGACTAATGATAAGCAGCCACACATTGAGCTTCAGAGTGAGAGAAAGAGAGTTGGAGAGAGTGAGGCCATTTAAACTAATGCATTTCAATAATCCATCCATCCACAATAGTGTTCCGGAGAAAAAAAACATCCTGCATGTTTGTGTAACATATAAATAATCTCTGAAATTCTTGATTCAGTTCTCACAGAAGAAGTACTTTCATCAGCTGTGAAGGAATTTTCCAAGGGTTTTATCACTATAGCTCTTGTTAAGTGTTTATTACATTAATGGAACTGTAAAGAATGTTGTGTTGGGCCTCTTATTTTTGAATGGATCTATACTAAATCTTTAGTAAAATACCAACAGGTTCTTCTCTTAATGAGGGTTTTTAAAGGCATGATGAAAGCTTCAATCTTACTGTATCTTTTTGGTCCATCCTCCAAGCAGAAGGAGAGCGTCAGAGTAGCATCCTCCTCAAAGAACTCTGTAGCGAACGCATCCCACCACAGACTGTCACTCTCCTGGGGAAGAACCAAAGGAATGGCTTTATTAATCAAAGTTAATTACACTCAGTCACTGCATTTATGAGTTTTTATTAACTAATTCAAGCAAAAAGACAGTTTTGTACAGTACCGTGCAAGAATTGTCCTAAATCTCTTTAATATCTTACCTTCATCCCCCAAACTACAAAAACAGGCAATTATACAGCTGTACGGTTTACGTAAAACACAAGGACACAAGATTATTACGATGATGATTGCCAATGGCATATTAATATTTTGTTCTTCTTCTTCTTCCGGTTATCCGTTTCACCAGGGGAGCAGTCTAAGCAAGGATGCCCAAACATCCCTAAGGTTCTCCAGTTCAGCCGGGAGACATAGTCTCTTGAAACACATGCCCTAGTCACCTCAGTTGGCTTCTCCCAGCCACCCTTCAGCAGAACCTCACTTCTACTGCCTGTATCTGTTATCTCATTCTTTCTGTCATGAACTAGAGCTAATGGCCATAGGTAAGGGTAGCATTGGGCGGATTGGTACATCACTGTAGAACCCGTCTGTCAGTCTCTTGTTCCATATTCCTTATACTTGTGAACAAGACCCCCCAAGATACTTGACTCAAAGTTTTGTATTTTAATAAAACGTTTTGGAAAAAAAATGCCATCCTTTGCTCGATTAAAATCACCTCATCAAAATAAACAAAACATTCCAGTGAGTACAATCCCCTGTACTATTTCACCTCTCCGCATCTTTCCGCCAGTAACTTCTCTATTTTAAAGAAATGCCATTCACGAGCTGAACATCTTCAATACGTTTAACATCCTCCTTAAGAGCGTTCCACGATTGACAGAGCTCTGATACTAGCAGACGTCATTTAAACTAACGCTGACAGATCACAAGTCCTCACAGATGTTCACAATTACAGCTGTCGACTCCAGGCAGTGTCATACTGCATGTCTCTCGACCCTCGAGACCTTTCAGTATCAGTCTTGAGTGCACTAAGGGTTGAAAGCCTGACCTGACAAAATTCTCATCATAATCAACTAATCAGTATTGATAGCAGGGTCATTTTTTTCTTTTCGATAACGAAGGAAGATGATGCTCTTGATGATTTGTGCGGACAAAGGATGTCCCAGACAAGTCTAACTAGATCTTTGACTTGAGTTTGGTTCTATGAGATTGCAATACATGCAATACAGCATTGGTGGACAATGTAGAGCAACAGCAATTCAGATTGAAACGCGGAGCTCCGTGTTTCTGGAATCAGTCTCTCTCAGCAGCTCAATGAAAGACGCACTCGAGCTGAGCTTATCACACGGTGTGTCTATCAGCATCTGTCGGCTGCTCCCACTGAGTTTTCATTGATCTGCTGCTCTCAAACATGCTCCTGCTGCTCCACTCAATAGCCTGGGGGGATCCATCTATATACTACAGCAACCAGCAGTGACCTCTGACCTCTGGTTCGGTCTCTGTCAATTACTCAAATTGAGACCTAAAGATGTCTTTGAGACTAGATTACTGCTAAACTGAAAATAGAGGTTCGGTAATGGATATAAAAAATAGATTTATAAAAAAATAATAATCCATGAAAAGTATACACTATGTCTAGTTCATGATTTTTGCCACGAAGCAACAAAATTCATTCTGATCTTTCACAGCAATAGAGACTTTGCAATGTGAGAATTGGGGCTGCAGCTAACAATTACTTCCATAATCAGCTTTTCAAACTATTATTCTTTTCAATAGATTGTTTTGTCGGTTTAAATGTTTTAATATTGTTTTTTCACAGTTAGGAATTGAATAATTTAATTGTTTTGCATTTTTCCTACTTTTTCTATATGTTTTTCAATGTTTTTTTTTCATGTAATAGAACAAAATATGCCTAAAAAGAGGAGGATGGAAACGCAGCTACAGACTCATAGACTGAAGCTGGTCCGCTCAGAAAGATTTTCCTTTTGTGGTGTTGATGTCGGTCAAATCATAACAGAAACTCTCAGAACTGAGCAGACCTAAACCTTGCATGGATGTGCTACTCTGAACCCCATGTTGCACTGACGACTCAATCTTCAATTGATAAATTTTAGTCACGAGTAATGAGATTCATCGTCAATAACATTAATCAATTATTGTGAATCTTCAGCCACTTCAGATGTTATAATGCCACTCGATGAGCTTTATCTGACATTATCAACTCCACTAATATGGTTCAGTTGGTTCCCTATTCCACCTACTGGCAGCATTCATCCACATAACCATTTCAGTTCACTTTCCTGAATGTGTTTATTTAGTAGGTTTAGTTAAGTTGTAAAAATCTCTGCCAGAAAATAAGACTCACTCTACTCTCATTTGCACTTGCAGCTGGGATGAAGTTGTCTAAATATTTCTGCATTTTCATTGTGTAACTGAAATGTTGTCAGTATTTTGGGTTATTGATAAATGTTGATATAATCAGTTGGACTAATGTAGTTTTTAAATTCCCTGCTGCATTATTTTGATAATAATGTTTAAAAATAATAGGTAGATGACAGTAAATTAATTTATAAATATTTATGTGTTAAACAAAAAAACAAAATGCTGATTGTATTATTTAACTTGGTAATATAACGTCTTCTTGGGGAAATAAGGTCACTGAGTAAACAGTTGAAATAAACATTTGAAAAAATAAAATAAAATAAAGATATAAACATAATGCCGACTTAAAAAAAAAAGAAATAAACATTTGACAAAATAAATAAAGATATAAATATAATGCTGACTTAAAAAAAAACAAAATAAACATTTGAAAAATAGCTACATTTTCATAAACTATGAAATAACTACCATTATTTAAAGGAATCTTATCGCAAGACGTTTATTTCTATACTGTTAGAGAATCACAACGGATATAAAATAATTAAAGAACTTTTAATATTCCCACTTAATAAATAATTTATGGAGACATGATCTTATTTCTCCGACACAATCTTTCTATCCCCAGTCTCACCCTGTCCTGTAAATCCCAATCAATAGAGACATCTGTGAAATCCCTTTGGTTCATAATGAAGACAGTTGTGAAAGGGCTCAAAGATACTGAGCATGTATGTAGAGATAACACAGAGCAAATATTGAGTCAACATGGAACGTAATTACTTTACCTCGTCACAGTTTTAATTGTTTTGATATAAGCTAATTAAAGATGAGCATTTAAGAATGGCAAACAGCACTATCAGAGTGCAGCGGACTCAAGGGCTATAGGATTTCATTTATCTGGAAGGAAATCTGCATTGTCACAATCAATAGCAAATCTGATCGCCCATTTGCACAAATTAACCTCGTTTAATGCCTCAGCAACCTCAAAGACTCCATCGGTAAACTCCAACACAGGTGTGTGATAAGCTCAAGAGTTTAAGAATTTTCGGATATGAAGTCTTTTTAACAATGATGTTTAATTTAATTATGTTTATTTATACAAACTACTTGGAATTATGCATTTGTTGATCCATTTTGCTGAAGAATTTGGTGTAGGGGTGTCCCAGGGTAAATTCTCATTCCTTTCTCTTGCCATAGGTTTGGGGTTGGTGTAGGGCAATGGTTAAGGGGTTGGCGTAAGTGAGAGAAGTGGAACTCAAATCAACATTTGACTCTTCAAATTTGATTGGTTGTGGCAAAATGGCCCTATAGTAACACTTAATGCAACTTGATCCATTTAATGGATCGCACTTCCAAAATCATCAGGAAGTCGGCTATTTCGCAAAAACCTCTAAAAATGGCCACTTTTGCTTGTCATACTTTAACAAACTGCTCCAAGAGATTTTATCTGTTCATCTCCAAACTCCATCAGTCTTATCTTAAGGATATCAATATCCTCCTTATGCAGTTTTCATATGGTGTTTAAAGAACTTGTTTAAAATTTGGAACAGTTATGTAAGAGCTCATGACCTACAAAAAAGTTAATTGGAGCAAGTTTCCAAAATCAAAAGAAATTTGGCCATTTTGACCAAAAAAAAAAAATGCCATTTTTGGTCATGCAATGCTTTTTCCTCCTAAAGATTTTAGCTTTAGCTCCATCAGTCTTATCTTAAGGCATATGGAAAGCTAAATTGTGAAGCTTTTGTGGTTTCGTTAAAATATGTTAGCACAGTGGCCATTTTGCCATAAAAATTAAGTTGTTATACGTAAGTCAAACAATATTGGATTGGTCCCAACTTTACCAACTATGTTAACAGTCCATGCCTGAACACATCTACAACATACACACTTGCTTATAGCTCCATCAGAAAACCTTTAGACTCATTACCGCCGCCTGGGGGTCATGACACTTTGAGATGTTGTTTTAATTTTTTTGCCTGCATTGTTCAGCAAATTTTTAGCATTATTTGCTTGAACATATTTTCTAAATGAGGATCGGTCGTAGTGCATATTGCAACAAAACTGGCCACCGAGAGACAATGGCATCGGAGGTGCTCAAGCCCTTTGATCGCTGCTTGCAGCTTTAACTATACATACATTTTCTCCAGACTGAACAAATACTCTGTAAATAAATTTTAAAAAAGTATTGTAACTTTTGGACCCCCATGAGCCTAATTAAAAATAAGTAATTGATGGAAGAGAGTTGAAATTGAATTGCGTAGATTCTATTGATAGAGATGACATGACAGAGCTACAGGGTTGCAGCTATAGCTCAGAATAATCTGTAGCTGACAAAGAAAACGAGAGCTCCCCATCTACAACAGCCTTCTCGTGCACACTGATACTGATAGTGAGCTTTGATGTAGAGCGCAGGATCAGTCCTTCAGGACCTGGCTGAACCTACACACGAGATAAAGCTGTATTGATTAAAGGGTCTGAAGGGATTCATCAATGTGTCGATGGAGGCTCTCGACCCAGTCACCGCTCCTGAGGGAACGAGCAGTTGGGATTTATGGGTGATTTTAGAGCTTAGAGAAAGCAGCGTTCTGAATCTTCTGTAAATAATAGCATCGGATACTTTATAGTATGCAAGCTAAACGGTTTAACGGTAAACAGTACACTCACAACTTCTTTTTAGTGTTTTTTTTCTTTCTATTTCTATTTTTAAGACTATTTACATTGTAGATTCTGAATGACCATAGCTTAACGTTATAATAATAATAATAATCATGTAGAAAAAAATGGGGAAACCCCAAATCATGTGTTGGTAAGTGTTTTATTGTGTTTTATGTATCAAGCTATTGACTTTATAAGAAATCTGCACAATCTGGAAGTAGTGTGACTTCTAATAAGGATGGACACATTCCCAGCTAATTTTACCAGCCTCTTACTTCCAATCACACCTAGTAGTTACAATGATAAGCTTCACGGCTTACTGTTTGACAAATACATTGTAAAAATATTGTTCTTGTGCTTAAAAAATATATATACAGTTAGCATGGCTGTCAGTTTAACACAGGGTTATGTGCTAATTTTGCTAACAAATATCCTCACTGCATGCACTTCATACAGTAAACAATTGTGACAGACATGGGTCTAAAGTATTAAGTAAAAATCCTGTACAAATTCGTTTTAGAATACAGCAAAGGTGTTTTTTTATCTTTCTTGAGTATAATAACATGTTGACACGTTCTTTAGTTATTTTGTCTTATATTCACAGCTTTTGGGTTCACAAGTGTCAGAACTGACTGGACTTGGATAACACGATGAGGAGATGCATGAGAAATTAACCAGGGTTAACCAAAATAACCAATCTGAATGTACAACAAAAAAAACCTCATCAATCTATGCAAAGACTATACAAAACCAGCAGATGGCAGTCGATTTGTATTACTTTTTAAAACGAGTATTCAGCCTTGATTTCAACAAACACCTCTTTTCAGTTATCAAACAGAAAACATATGCATGTAATCCTGTACATGCTGTAAGCCACAATACCAGGGTAAACAGTTACCCAATCCTCGATTCATCGGGCCTTACATTTAGTCTTTGTAAAGATGGGTTATTAAAGATGGGTTTCCACAGGGCATGACTACAATTACAAACATCCAAGAAACCCACTTCGCTGCCGAAATCTGCGGTTATATTGAAAGAAATGCATTTACCCAATAAATTCCAATGCAATGCAGTGGCAATGTGTTTTTCTGTTGGAACACAATAGGGTGGCATTAATGGACTTGATGGGTCTTGACTACAGAATAAATTCTTCTTTTTTTTTGAAGATAAAATGTTAGTAAAAATATAGAGTGTACATTTTCAGGCCCTCATCCTCTAAACTCAAAATCTATTGCTTTGAATGTCTGAGAAGCATTTTACTTGATGAGGTACTGGTTCATATCATTGCTCTTTAGACAGCACAAACATACACACGCTAGTGAATAAGGGAAATTATTTATCTATGTAAACACACATTGGCAAACTGACATTTAAAAAGTCCTCAGCCGACTCCAGTTAGTGTCACCTTTCAGGAACTGCTGAAATGTGATGAGCTGAGGGGGGAATATATATGTGTATGTGTTTGGTAAAAGTGCTGTTGAACTTCTTCCACCCACATCTCAATGACAGCTGCCGACAGATTTCAGCGAAACACGGAACACGTTAACAAGCAAAACGTGTAATAGAAACAGCAGAGAACACAAAAACAGTTCATGCATCAATTCATGATCCCTTATTCCTGCAAACATCATCATCCATGGATGCTGTTAGCAAGCTGTTCGCCACATTTGTATTCTGCTGTTTGTTTTTGATCTGCTTTGCTTGTTTTCAAAACTACTGAACTGATGACTTTTACAAGTTGGTCTTTTACAATTTGGAACTCAGTTCTAGACTGACGTTTCTCCTCTACAATGAAACTTGACATTGAACTAATATTATACTGCCATTATTATTGTACTATAGTAATTAATTTAAAACTCAAATATAAACTTGAAAGGTCCACTTAACAAATTTCTGTTCAGACCAAGCTCCGAGAAAAGTAACAGTCAAATTCAAAAACTCCAACAAAAAAATGTAATCCTCAAAACTTTGAAACTATACACAAAAAAACGGTAGGTATACCTGTTAGTGTGCTGTTTTTTTTAAGTATTTATTAATTCTTTTTTTTTTGAAGAATAAAGTACATTACAGCGTAAAAAGCCAGGGAGAATATGGTTACATAAAGAGCAGAAATATTTGAAAACATGCAGTACTTAAAATAATAAGTACATTATAATAAGCAATCATATTAAAAAAAATACTAAAGTGTTTAGATATATTAATGCACTTTCTTACTTATAAAACTTAATATAGATTTCAAATACCCTCAGGTAACCTCAGATTCTAATAATGTAGTCTCAGCTTCAGACGTCATGGCCACAGAACATCGGCTGAACGTCTGATGCATTTGGAAGTTTCTGACAACACTCAGAGAATCCAAAAGTCGCAATCTGATTGGTTTACCATAACCAGACTACTGAGTGTTGCGCTTGTTCCATTCTGCCGGAAACAAAGTGCAGATGTACGCGAAGGTTCTATCCATTGTGTACTGAAAATAAGTGTTTATAAAGATCAACTAAACATTGGATTCACATAATAATGTGATGTTCACGGCGTACCCTCTTTAAAAGACGTCCAGGAGTTTATTGAAAAGGTCAAAAAGATGTTTTGATCAGTTGCTGTGGTGACATTCCCACATAGCAAAACAAAATGCAATTGGTTGTTGGTCAAGTAGACAAGAAATAATTAATTGCCCCCCCCACCCCCCCCCCTGATTTTGTCGATTTGTTCATATCCAAAGATTATATTGGGAAGAAGAAACCAATAGGCAGCATGATCTTTAATATCAGCCAAAACACATTTAAGAGTCAACAAACAATGCCATTGCTCAGAGCTTAACAAAAGGAATCAAAAATATGATCTGAACAGAATCTGAAAACAGGAAGTTGGTAAAAATGGGCGATTCCTCTTTATCTGTTATCAGCACACCAGCGTAGCCTGAAAGGAACTTTGGGAAAGCCGCAGGAAAAAGGTGGGAGCATTGTCCGAGCATCCTGCCAGTTTGAACACCACCTTATTGTTTCAGAGAATTCATTTTATACATCTGTTTTGTTTTCAGTGTACTGTAATGTCACATATCATTTGAAACCCCATAACCTGTTTTGCATAATCCAGACAACTGATAAGCGGGCAGCATTATCTTTATCTAACTAATACAGAGGCAAACTGAGACGAATAAAAGCAAGATGACTGCGGAGCATCCACTTCTTAATTCCTGAACTGAATCAAATTTTAAGATATTAAAGCCAATGAGCACAAAACAGAATACACACAGTTTCAATTAAGACTGTCCATTTAGGGACTCTAAGATAGAAGTACTCATAATTAAGTCACTAAAAACATAGTCACATAAAAACATAGGTTTTAAACCTTTTTAATGCTGCAAATGGGGGTATATAGGTGTCAACTTTGGGTGCACAAAACAGGCTACATGTTCCTGAATAATTTTCTCTACCTCCTAGAAGCAGAACACAAAATTGAATCACATGAATCGGCTTGAGATGAGTGAAAACTGCCATTTTGCACTTTGCACTATAGTAGTCATTAAAAGTCCCCAGAAAAAGTAACCTGATACGAAAAAATGGTCTCTAGGGTTATCTCAAATAAATGTTTCCTCAACTAACGTTCCCTGTGGTGGCAACATTGAGAGAAAGATATGAGAGAGGGACGGGGAGAGGATGGGTAGGGAGTGAGTGGTGCTTCTGAGTCGTGGTTTATTTCAGTATTTAATCTCATCGTGAAGCATGTAGACCTTCTTTACGATCGAAAAAAAATATTAGCTGTAATGTTTATATTGTCCAGTTATAATGGACTGTATTTAAGTAATATAAAGTGAATATTAAAGTGGTGGGGTGCACTTAATGGTAGGGGGAAAACTCTGACACTTGTCTGACACTCTGAATTGCAGTTTTAGGTTTTAGTCATTTCCTAATACAAATCCGTAGGATGGTAGCTCCCCCAGGTTCGATTTCCAAAAATATTATTGGATTTCAGTGTGAAAACACATTGAATTTTATTAAAAGTGTAGGGTTTGAATTGTTGTCTGTTAAATAATGAATCAAACTTGCATCATGTGTCAATGTATAATAAATTATTGTTAGCATTGCTGCAGAGTGCAGACCCTTAGAAAGAGTTTTTTTTCCAAATCTGCACAGGAAAATTGAAAATAAAAATTATTCAGAGAAAGACCAAATGCACTCCGAAAAGAGCTAAAATAGACTGTTTAGGCATTTTTGACCATTAGCGATGATTAGCATTTATGATTAGGAAGCCTATGGAAACAAAATAGAACAACAAAAGGTACACTACTAAAAGATAGTCAGTTTAACTCTATATAGACCAAATAAACACTGAGTAGAGTTCATTTAACTCTTAGGATTTGGACTGGGTTGTTATTTGGTTCAAATCTAGGAATTCATGGGAATTTTCACTGTACACGTGGATGACTTCACCTCTAGATCTTTGAGTCAGTTTCTCCACAGCGTAATGGATTATCGATTAAACCAGAGTCTGATCAAAACCATCTATTTCTGTTTTGCATAACCGAATCCCTTTCAAAGACCATTAGATGCGAGAATAAAGCTAGACTTTAAATTGTTGCAATCTAGAGACCTCTCCTTCATTTCCCTCTCTGAGACTGTGAATATTAAGAAGCGCTACAGTGATGAGATTATACCGGCCCCTCCTCTCCTGAATGTTAAGCAGCGTGCTCATTTGCATATGCTAATGCAGACGGTTATGCAGCAAACCTTTTTAAAAGCAGCAAATGCTCAAGATTGTCTTTCAGCATGCATGCCTGGGGTGAAACATGTCAATGTTGATGTTTAAGTAAGAGCAAAACTCGTTTTTTTGTAAATAGTGTACTGTACAATCAAACTGGATCAAACAGTGTGGATGCAGAGTAATGATTTGTGTTCTATTTATGTTCATTGTTTTCTGAAGGGAAATTGTTCAGCACGTAAATGAGGGGAAATAAAAATAAAGCTTAGTTAAATTATTTAACTTCAAAACCCGATAAACTACAATCACCCAGTTTTTAACTAAAATTTCCAAACTTTAAAGAGAATTTGTTTTATTTGCTAAATCCTTATGTAACCTGGGCTTTTAAAAATCTGTCCATATCTGTTTGAATACAAAATGTGTACTGCTAATGTAATATATTGTTGCTAAGCCATGCCTCAAAAGCACATATCAGCCAATCAAAAATGAGTATTCTTGGTCTACTGCACATTTAGGCATTTCCATTAATTAGACAGGTGTCTTTCTTTTTTGCATTAAAATTTGTTGGCCTAGAGAACTAATTCAGAGAAGCTTGGCAAATGCTTATATTTTATTCTATCTATCCATCTCCAGGGTTACATTGTTCTGCTATTGCTATATGCTATTAAATAGGACATCTAATGCTGTGCTCAGGCTTAAAGCACAGTCTACAGTTTAAAAAAAAAGGGTTTGGTTTACCTAATATCAATCTAATCATGAAATCAAATTTGGAGCAAATCAGGAGAACGGGGCGTATCTTTTTCATGACGTTGAAAGGGAGAGGCAAAAGTAACAAAGGTAAAATTGTGGAGTTTGGGGGAAAAAAGTGTAAGATATGGCCAGAGGATAAACATGGGTGAACATTAGACCAGCTTTACCCTGCTGGAGAGAGCTAAGAGTCCTGAAAGGTAAATTATTACCATATGACGAAATAGTAGTGTTTGATATAAGCAAGTTGTGGATGGGCTCCAAGTTTGCTTTTGAAGGGATTATCCCAATCCAATAAAAAGGCCTCTGCCTTTTCAATTGTGTGAGCTTAGCTTTTTTCAATATAACAAACAGTAATACCTAATATACTGCAAGAGAACATTTTTATTCGTCCCATTTTTACCCTATTCAATATTTTGTGATATCGTGAAACTGAAAATACGTCAAATGCTACGTAACAGGAAGTGAGTGAACGCAAAAAAAGAGGGACACACAAGGCACTTTCTCTTTGTTTCCATGTCTGTTGCTCTAAACAATGTGCGAATGACGTGCTGTGTGGGAGCTATGATGCTTCATGCTAACAGAGAAATAAAATCTGTAATTACACAGTTAGAAATAGTTTACTACAGTAACAAAAACAGTTGTCATTTATTTATATCATACCCTCTGTGGGCTGACTCAGCAGATTCGCCCAGAATTATCCATTCACTTCGGTATGTGTGAGATGGGGCTCTCACGATCAACATGATGAGCTACACATCAAACGACTGCTCATTTTTTGGTGTGAATGTTCACATTGCAAATAAAAGTATGTGACTCCTATTTTCAGTAAACTGTATGCACAGAATATGCAAATTTGGTGAGTCTCAGTGATGGAAGCCTCAATTAGAAAGCAGAATGAGATGGAAGAGAGCAAGAATTTCAGCCAATGCCTATAGTGTCTGCGTAGAGAGGTGTGTGGGTGCAGTCAGGAGTGGTGGGATACTGGTTTTAATGATGCTGAATTCAATCAGGATTCACAGACAAGCAGAATCTCTGTTTCTCTTTTGTGGTAGGACTGAACAAGAACTATTGAACATATACAGGTGATGAAGTGAATTTAACCTAGAGTTTTGATGTACCGTATTTTTCGCCGTATAAGACGCACTTTTAAATGAGGAAAAAAAGATTCTGAACCAAATACTGTAGTAAAATATTTTATATCAACTGTGTAAAAGTTAACAGCAGTTTAAGAACAATTATATGCCAAACATGAACAGTCAGTAAAGTCAGTAAACAGTAAAAGTAACAAAAAAAGGCTGTAATGTTTTTATTCGAACCCTACAACCCTATGTTTATAATTCCTCTTCGTCACTGCTATCAGAAATGAGGAAGGACAGATCCACGCAGTCATTGTCATCACTTTCTTCCTCACTGCTGTCAAATAAGAAGCCGCAGCCTCTCTTACGCCTCCCCTACGGCCATGACCGCCCTCCGCTCAGCTCCGTGGCGCTCTGCATTCGCCGTATAAGACGCACCAACTTTTCCCCCTCACTTTTAGGGAAGAAAAAGTGCATCTCTCGTCACATCTAATCTTTATTTTCTACATAAAAGAATAAATAAACCTTTACTAGGTTTATATGATTGCAGCCTCTCTGTATCGGTGGTCATTTTACCCCTTTTTCATTGATATCCAACATTCCATTGTTAGTCATGAACTGAAAAAACTTAGATGAGCTGTTTTATTTTTGGCAGAGCTATTCAATAAAAATGCGCATCACGTACTTTAACATTAATAATAACAAGCCACATCAGTCAATCTTTTGTAGATTTGTAGATCAACAGTTTATTTACTGATCTGTGAGTTTTGTGTTTTTATCTCTATTTAAAATAAACAACATTAAAAGTAAAGAATAACAAGTCAGACCTGTTATGTTATAAACAGCTTTTGGAGAAATGTTTGCTGCTATATGTACAAGAGCAAGTTCCTGAACAAGAGAAGCTGCTAGTAATGCATTTGCCATTTCCATATGCAAATCATTTTGGGTTTCTAGTACAAAACCTCTTTTGCTCAAAAACACCACTGTCAGTATCCACAACAACACGCCTTCAAACCCTTGAAATGCATCATCAAAGAATTCAAAATGTTCTTGTTGCTCTCATAACAATTAATGTCCATCAGTCATTATCAATACCATACATGCAGCCTACTCCACCTACTCACAGTCTAGAGTAGGATTTTCATCAGAACATGCACATCTACTTGAGGAGACACAAAGTTTACTTGACTGAAAGATTTCAAAATGTTCTGTTCCTATCATGACAATTAATGTCCATTAATTGACACAGAAAACAACATGCACAGCAAATTTTTGGATTGATTTATTTAATAATCAACATTATTTTTTACTTATACTACTAAACTTGAACCGTTCCCTAAACGCAACCCCAATTTGGTTTATTTTAAGCATGCCGTAATAAATTAAACCTACTGCACATGCACAATCTGCCAATGGATTGATAAAGTGGTTATCATGCTATTGGTGCGAATACATCCAAACGGAATGCTGAAATTTTGATTCTGAGGATGAATGAAACTACATGAATTAAGATAAACCACTACTTTAAACCCAGAGTTGGAGCTGCTCCGTTGTGAAGTAAGTTTGTTGGCATTAAATGGGCAACAGAGCTTCAGCTTCTGTACAATAAAGGCCATCAATCAACAGCTTCAGCCCGGAGAACTCTCCAGTCAAGAGCTGGTACTCTTGAGCCCTCGCGTCAAGCTTTCCTGAGCTCCTTCCTGCTTTTGTCTAATTCCACTTTCTCTCCATTCATGTGAGTGGCACCGTGGAGCACAAATCCCATGTTTTTAAGCACTGATAGTTTGATTAGTACCACTGGACAGTCATTAAAGACCAATATTTTTTTTGTTAAAAGACATCTGAAATGATTATTTTAATAAATAATTATTAATATAAATAATTCAGAATGCGGCAAAGATTATTTGACTAATGTTTTGGTGAGATAAGCATTGCCTATATGAGTAAACTGTTTTGCAAACACTTTCAAAACCAATGTTTTGATTAAAAAGTCACAAATAGTGTTTTTGGAAATCTTAAGGATATAGATCCACATATAGAACAGAAATGTTCTTTTTCTGTGAAACACCTTTCATTAAAACACTGGTTCCTTTAGCACTACACTCCCCCTGCAGTATTAGAGTTTGCCCGGAGCCTCCAAACTAAGAAAGTCTGTACGTCTGGATGATGGATGGTTGTGGGGGGAACTCTCCCTGGCTAAATCTGTGCTAAATTACCACTGGCTTCAAATTCACATCAGCATGCTAGGCTAATAAACACAGTGAACACTGTTTGCAAACATATTAGCAAAACAGTTGTGTTATTACACTGCTGTGGCTTAACGTTAACCCATACATTCAACTAAAATTATGTATCGCTTTCAGATTGTAAGAGAAATTCATCTTGAAAATCATTTTTATTTTTAATTTCATCTTTTACTTGAAGTTTTGTTTTACTTTTTTTTTTTGTAAATGGTGCAGGGTTATAAAATCCAATTTTATTGATTTTAATTCCTAGTGTTTCTGCAAAATAACTCCAAAATACTGCGGTGATGCATATCAAAGTTTTAGCTGCTTTAGAATAATTAACGACTAAAAGAATGCAATGGTGGAAAAAAATATATACATGATTCATTATTAATTGGTTACAAAATAAAACCCTTTTTTATCTAATCTTTGTGTTTTCCTCTAAAGTTTAAACTATTTTTTTTATTAAATATTCAAACCCTATTGCATGGTGCAAGAGAAAAATTGCAGTTGTTTATTTAAGTTATTCAAGGTTTTGTGCATTACTCCAGAAAATGTAAAATTAAAAACCATTACTTGTCACTAAATTTAACATAAAATCATGACGAAATAGTGAAGCCTCTCTTGCACTAGGATTGCATTTGCTTTGAAAATTGTGCATTTAAAAAGTCATCTTTTAGTTATTTTTGAGCAAAACCAGTCAGATTGAAGTTGTATGGGCTCAACAATTAAACTGGTTTACCTGTTGGGCATCACAAGGGAAAGGTTACACTCACAATGAAAAATCAAATCCAAGTCGATCACACATGCATAGATTTAGTCTTAGCAAATGCCCTTTAATGCCAATGTGAGGTTGTGAAGATTAAAATGATGTATTGGCACATATTTATTACCGGCTGTTTGGAGAGTGCCGTTTCAGAGTGGAAGTCCTGAGGGTTTGGACCCTGCTCATGCATTATTCATAATGTTTCTCCATTGCATCTCTGCAATAAAAACCTACTCTCCTTAAAGGGATAGTTCATTCTAAAATGAAATTCTGTCATTCCTCGCTCTACAGAGGTTACAGACCCAAACTCAAATATAACAGTGTTTGAGTCGTCCACTGATACTTCCATTGGTTGCATTGGTAAGCTGTTATTTCCACATTCTAATCTTTTAAATCCATTACATCCATATGTAGGTGCTTTTTCCTTTTCTATCAAGTTTCAGGTTTGAGGAGGTGAAGGTCTCAAGAAAACACAAGACTATCCTCATGGTCTATCAATGACCTGTGTTTGGGCTGATTTTGCCAGTCCTGATGTTAAACCAAACCAACAATAAACATCTCATTATTCTATTGTAAAACTTGCTTTACAGAATATTTGCTGTGAAAGAACATAAATATATGTTATTGCTCAGTATTATGAATTTATTTGCTGAATTGGCTTTACTGTTGTGCCTTAAAATAAATGTCATAAATGTTAGGTCTTATGCACTTTAATGCTCCTAATCAACACCAAGACTAAAACTATATTTTCTCCTTATTCATTTAAAGATGTAAAAATTGACCTTTAAAGTGAATACTTATCTATTTTTCATGCAGATATTTTCATGGGAACCTAATCTTCAAAAAAGAGGGAGATTACCTTTTTTAGTACACCAGATTATATTTTATTTTCATTACACTGCACAATAATTCCACAACAAATTCAAAAAATATAATACAATACTATTTGTATATTTTATATACTTTAAAATACTAAACATACAAAAAGAGTTACTTTTTTTCTTTCACTACAAAAAACTAAAAAATTTATCAAAACAATGTGAAAATTGTACAAAAAAGTAAACCAAGCAAGCCTATCCTAAACCTTATACACAATTCTAAGTACTTTATGTGCCATTGTGCTTTTTTGTGCCAGAACTTTGGAAAATACAAGCCTTCTTACAGGTCTTGTACTTCCATGTGTAATCTATTATTTTCACCACTAGATCACCACAGATTCGGGGGTTTGTAAAATGTAACTAAAACACATGTGTGCACATTACCAAATAATGTGTCACAACTCTTGTGACGGTCATTTAAAACCTCAAAATTAATAATCTTTTTGAAACCTATACATATTTAATTCAAATCATCTGTGATCAGAACATAAACATTTAGAACGTAGCCCTGAACCCCCCAAGATTATGGGGAAATTGTACTACAGATACATTGCTTGTTTTAGCATTGGTGGCTGTGCTAATTTTTGTCATCCCATGCAGGTATAGCGATCACTGAAATACAGTTTATTTTTTTCCCTGGTCTGAACGGGTATGGGGATGGGGTTTAATAATTTGATCATTTATTGCTAATTAAACTAAACGTCTACACTGTACTAAAGTTTTATGGACTAAGACAAAATGCTGCATGCAAAAAAGCTGATATTCATCTTTTCTTAGTTCACAGACACTGTGGGCACACCTTTCTACTCAACTCACAGCTATGGTGAGTTAGAGACGTCATATTCAAATTAAGAAAATTCATGCAAACAAAACAGCACCAACTCAATTTAGAGAAAACTTTATCGTATTGTCAACACACTCCTTCCTGTCATAAAGAAGTTTGTAGCAAAAACTGAAACAAGCATCAAACTCTTAAAACACTAAATATTTGCATACAGAAAAACATTTTGGCCTTCTAAAAACTCGATTGACATGAGACCTGATATGAAAACTAATAATGCAGTGCAGTGCCTGTTATCTACTAAATGGCTTTAGTGAGGGTATTTATGATACTAAAAATCTGATTTTTGGTACATAAAAATTTCAATACAAAAAGTCTTTGTGTTCGTAATAGGGAAGGATACAACCAAAAACTCAGAGGTGTATACCAACCAAATAATTAAATAATTATCAACAAAATAAATAAATAATTCATGAATACAATAGAAACGATTATGTTTCACCTGGAAGTGAAGCTTTTGGAAGTGTTGCACCCATTCTTTGTTTTGGATATGTGAGTGTTGTATTATTTCTGCTTAGAGAACTGTGATGACATGCACCATTAATGGGCGATATTTTATCATTGACAATATAAAATACCCTGGTAATATAAATAAGGTTGCGGTTTCAATAATAAATCAAGAGCAAAGTGAGCTCACGAGCAGCAGTCCTTTACCAACAGCTCAAGTAAAGAGCTAAGTACAAGGGGTTTCGAGACACCTCCAAACTGCTGACTTTTAGCCCTGTGAATACTTTTAAGTGCACTTTTGTGACTGGAGACAATTGCTCGTTTAAAACAGAAATGACTCATTTAAAAGTGAAACGAAGCAGAGATGGTGTGAGTAACTGTGCGCATATACGCGCTATGAACGAAGACACATTTTTGAGCATCAGACACAGCACTAGAATTACATCTTGAGGATGTACATGTAGAGTGGATGCCGAATCATGAAAAAGTATCCAAGCATCCCTCAAAAACACACTCAAAAAGAGCTGCGTGCACTCTTTATTGTTGTCCCTGCAAGTGACTGAGCAGTATTAGTTCCTACTGAATAACAAACAGGACAATACTATGAATAATTATTTCACAATTAGTCAGTTTATTCAGTTATTTATTTTACTAATTCTTTTGGACAGGCAGCTACCCAAAATATGAATATGAGTTTATGATAAACTAAGAGTTTCCATGATTTATTGATTTTAGTTGCTCTGCTCCTAATTTCTTCAACTATATGAGATTCAAGCAGTGCCTAATGAAATAGTACATTTTGAGCCAATAAACACTGAATTTTTCTAGATTATTCTATCACTAATAAGCAGTGCATGTTTTGTTTATATGTTGAAGGTATTTTTCTTAAATTGCTGGTGTTTTCTTCAGTTGCTATGCATTTGACCTCTCTTGGCCACCTTACAAAACTTTTCTTTACAGCTTAAACTTAAGACATGCATGCAAACTAATTTCAGGCTAATTCATTTACATCCTTTGTCCAGCTTTCAGTAAAGCGATTAAAATTAATGATGTGTAAGAAATGTGCTATACGGAAAAAATGTCTTGTCTTTCGCCTAAAGATCAGTTCAACAATGTACAACTAAAATAACTGTTGAGTGCAAAAAGCTTAAGAAAGTATAGAAATGCACAAATAACTAAACTGTAAAACAGGCATTAAATAGCAAATAGAAAGTAGATGAAGAAGAAATGAAAGTTTATTGGTTAATGTCTACCATTAAGTAAATGAAGCACAATATCTCGAAATGTATATTTTTATTTTTGAATAACTGCAGCTTCTTGAAGCTCAGTGAAATGGATGTTCACGTCACTCAAGATATTCATCAATCTGTGAAAGAAACCAAACCAAACTTTTCCCAAACTCCTGCTGTCACGGTCCGCTGCCGCGCCGTGCCAAACTCACCTCCGTCCGGGACTGGAGCCGCTTGTTCATCTCGTAGATTCGGTATTCAGGCTGCACCATGTACGGGGAATGTCTCCGGTAAAACGGTCCGAACGGGGACGAGTAGAAGGGGTCGTGCGGAGGGTTCGACATGTTGATTCAGTGTGGCATACACAGCAACGCATAAGATCGAGCATCCATCCAGAGCTCCGAAGCAGACGCTGCGAGAGACTCACCGGGAGCGGATGGCGAACAGCGGCGAGGAGGAGGCGCGAGAGACCGCGGGAGGAGGAGGAGCGCCGGGATCTCATTGGACACCGAAGCGGTGAGGCGGAGGAGGAGGATGGTGAGCCGGTCCTGTAACCAAATGTCGTTTAAACTTTCACAAAATAATATGATGAAACAATATAAAAACTTTGTAATGTACAGGCCTGTATTTTAATGCCCAACTTCAGTTGGTGCACATTTAATCAATAATAAATCCAAATGGCAATAGGGGCATGTGGTGGCAGGATGTGGATTAATAATAAGTTTTATTATTTAAAGGTTTATGCAACTTAAAAGGGAAGTTGATTTTATTTGGACCAAACAGTGTTTTCAGTTGCATTTCTCTCACTGAGCTTTAACCTTAGCCCTTGCCCTTTGTCAGGTTCCACTCGATGTTTGTCATTTTGTTGTGTTCCCCTCATCATTTCGTTCAGCTGTTGTGGCTTGATTGGTGATCAGGTGTTGCGTGTTGATCACCAATCAAGCTCCCTTCTACTTGTATCTACTTGTATGATTGCTTGATTTTGCTTGTTATTCTTTATTCTCTGTTTTTTTCTTCTTCTTTGTTTTTCTTTCATTTTTAATACTTCTCATGTAAAGAAAAAGGGAAGGAACATTTTCATCACACACAAAAACACAGTCTACATTAAAGATCTAACTAAATATTCCGGATTCGCAGGCTTCCCCATATAGCTTCAAGACCCAGACATGTTTTACACAACAAAACACCAATAACATGAATTCAGTCAAGTACGTAAGTTGGAACATTCAAGAAATTAAATCAAGCTCCCTTCTTATACTAATCTCACACTTTGTCTGACCATTATCAAACCCACCAACTCTTTGAGGTAACGCTGCCTGCCTGATTCATCTCTCTTTCAGTCCGAAACAAATATTGTACTCCTGTCCGGAGGGCTTTGATCTCTATATGTTCCCCCCCCTTAAATGTATGTGTTCTTTTCCCTTCTGGATATGTTGGTTGGACTCTGAGGGGCTCTCCACTGTCCGCTATCTCTGAGCATCGGGGCATCGAGACTGAATCCTTATTAAGTGAACTGAGCATGCATTGAACTCTGTCTCTGAGTATTGAATAAATATTGTGAGCAACCTGCATTTGGGTCCTCGTCCTTCCATCGCACTTAACACCCGGTCAAACCAAGGGCAAGAAAAAGAGATCGAGCACCCCTGAAAAAGCCACAAGTTTTGGTCTGGCTTTAAGGATATTTATTCCTGCAGATTTTTAACATGTTTAAAAACATGATGAAATGTAGTTTGACATGACATATTCCAGGCTATTGTGTAACATTAATGCTGTTAATTTCAAAGCTTTTATAATTGACAAAATTATACCAAACACTTGAAGGTTTCTTTGGAATAGAAGGAGTTTTCCTATCTTTCTGGAACGAGTTTCGATGTTCTTGCGTTGGTTCCCTCCAGGTACTGTGGTTTCCCCCACATAATCTAAATACCCCTATGATGAACTGGCAACTGGTCCAGGGTGTACCCCCGCCTCTTGCCCGAAGTGAGCTTGAGACCCCCATGACCCCAAAAGGGAACAAGCAGGTGAGACGATGAATGAATGACTGGATTTTTTGAACTGTACCTCAGAAGATCCTTCTGAACCGACGACCATACAGCCATTCACCTTCATTATTAAAAGTTAGCGGAACACCCATTCACCTCACATGAATGCAAAAAATGGAGTTGGGTTAAGGGATAGGACTTGGGGTTGATGAAAATACCTGATTAACTTCAAACTGTGCGACACAGTGGTGGGTCTGTCATTAGAGGGCACAAGGGAGCCCCCATTTTACTCTTTGACCTAAACATTAATAAGATTGTATGTAGGGCACACATGTAGAAAATCTAACAAGACTACAGTTTCTGCTTGGTCCGAGGAATGCAAATGTAAATGCATTACTTTTCAAATACCAGCATCAGGCCCAAGATTGACACAGACAGATATGATTGCAAAAAAAACACTAGAGCACTTTTTGACAGTTTTCTAGATTAGTGTAGCCCACCTTTTTGAAAAATGTCACCAGCCACAATTGCCATACACACTCTAATAATTCCTATTTTCACATAAGGCCTCATTTAAGGTAATTCTGTTATGTTCTGTTGCAACAAAAACCATAGGCTGCATCATTCAGGGACGTTTTTCTTAAAACACCAAAGTAAAGGCCTACAACTTCTTCCAATTTAACAGCGTTGCTAACCACATTGAACACAAAAATCACATCTGTGTGTATTATTCCCGCAATGTAAAGCTCTAGATCACAGCAGCTGTCTTCAGGATTTGTGAAAAGGCCCTTCGGTTAATATAACAAATACAAAGGTTTCACAATGCACCAATTTTACAGCTCCATGCCTCCATTAACAGTGTAAAAATGCACGAGACTTCTTCTGTTGCATTTGTTGTTTTACTTTACACATCAAAGCCTGAATTTAAAAACTACATGCTGTCAAAAACACTTTATTTATTTGCCAGTTCTGCATTGATGTCACACGGAAAAGTGCCAAACTATGAGTTTTTCTGATGATTTCATGCTTGAGTTAAAAAGAGCCTGACTCAGCAATAATCTCTAAAGCTTATCAGATGAGAAACTTTGGGTATACAGTTTGGTTTGACCAGAAAAATCGCATTTCCTAACATTTATATGCTCCGGATTTCAACACTATGAAAGTAAACACAACAAAGTTTAAGGTGTACAAAGACTCAATCTGGACCAATATGTGCAAATAATTTTTATTAGTAACTTCTTTTTATTAGAGAAGCTGTTAGCTAGATAGGCTTTCTGTTCTAAAATGTACCAAGCATGAAATGACGACCACAAATCCTGGTTTTAACATCAGGATTCATGTTATTTCTCAGTTTTCAGCAATCCCTTTACTACTTCTTCTAAGGATTCCAGCAGTCTGTAAATTGCTGACCCTGGAGTCTTTGAAAATCAGTTTGAGCAGTCAATCGCACAATAGCTTTTACATCTCTTTAGCTGTTCAAAGTTGTGCCACACAACTTCTGGGTACTGGCATCCTTCCCTCTATTTATCAATCCTTGGGTGCATCTTTTCATCGAACATATGTTATTTTTGATAATAGGAAAAACAAGTTAAATTAGTCTAAATAGAAGAAATAGGTCTGGAGCAGATGCAGCCGAGTGTGAAGCGGCTGGGATGAGGATCAGCACCTCAAAGTCCGAAGCCATGGTTCTCGACTGGAAAAGCGTGGCCTGCACTCTCCAGGTCGGTGGAGAGCTCCTGGCTCTGTTGGAGGAGTCGGGTCTTGTTCACGGGTGAGCGGAGGATAGAATCGTGAGATCAACAGACGGATTGGTGCAGCGTCGGTTGTGATGTGGTCGTTGTATTGACCGTTGTGGTGATGGAGCCGAACTGAAAGAGAAGCTCTCGATTTACTGGTCGATATACGCTCCTAATTTCACCTGTGGTCATGAGCTTTGGGTCACGCCCAAAAGGACAAGATCCTGGATACAAGCGGCCGAAATGAGTTTCCTCTGTAGGGTGGCTGGGCGCTCCCTTAGAGATAGGGTGAGGAGTTTTGTCCCAGGGGAGGTGTTCCGGGCATGTCCCACCAGGAAAAGACCCAGGACACGCTGGAAGGACTATGTCTCTCGGCAGCCCTGGGAACACTTCGGGGTCCCTCCCGAGGAGCTGGAGGAAGTGTCTGTGGAGAGGGAAGTCTGGGCATCCCTGCTTAGACTGCTGCCCCCACCCATGGCCCTGGATAAGTGGGAAAATTTGAAAATGAAAATGAAGAAGAAAAAATATGGAATATGGCCATCAAGATAAGAAATATATAAAAACAGCTAGCAATTACAAAAAGCAGCTAGCAAATATGTAAACAAAGGCTTTAACAGGTTGTTGAATATATGTTTTGTTTAAACCCTATTATGTATGTTCCGTTCCTAGCGGCTTAGTCAAATGTACAACTCCCAGATGCTTCAGGCAATAGAAATTCAGCAGGTAATTATACAAGCTGTAGTGAAATTCTATTAATAAATCTCTTAATTAAAAAGCGGCTTTTTTAAATTAACAAAAGCTTCCCATTTATCATTTTGGAAAGAAAGAATAGTTTTGAAAGGAGTGACCAAAAGCAAAATGAAAGGAACTTGAGTCGTCGTTTCTTTGCTCGCAATCTACTTTTAATTTTGGGATTAATAAGTGAGCACCTGGGACTGGACTGATTTCAATTAAAGGGAGAACGATAACATGCCATTACTGTTGCTTTGAGAGACATGTATTTGTTTGTGTTCGAGGTGAGAGAGGAAGAGCACTTCTGGGGGAAATCAAAATGGGTCAGGACGTATATAGACAATCCTCCACCAGGCTCCCCACTGTTACTATGGTAACGTACCATGGTGCCTCGCGAATGCTGCTTTCTCCGCAAGTTTGAACCCAGCTTCTACCTGAAGAATTCTGTCTATCTTCGAAGTGTATTTACATCATTTTGAGAACCAATCAGGAAGTCACATCAGAATTGACTTTTAATTCAGATTCAAGGGTGCAATTACAAACCTTTACAAAGACAATATACTAAATCATACTGAAAATATTTGTTTTATGATCTATAAAAGTAGTCTTTTTCAACCCAGAGGTCGGACACTGAAACTGAACCCCCTGATTCTAGATTCCAGTGCCTTCTTACAGGTGCTAACATGGACATCAAGTCCTCTCCTAAATTCAAACAAGTCTCAATTTCAGAGCAATATTTTGAAAAAAAAAAAAAGAAGTACTTTTACTTTGATTTTCACACAGTTTACCGCACAAAAGTATCTCCTTCGAGAGCAAAAAAAACTCAATGAAATAAAAAATTAATAACAGTGTGCACTTGAGCATGAGTAATGCCTTCCACTTCAGGACACAAGCTCCAGACATGGAGACTTTGACCTAGGACAAAACACATGCTTGCTGGCTCTAATGTTTTCTGAATATGGATGAAACATAGCCCTGCGCTCGAGGAGGAACTGCTAGTTTTACTGGAGAATCTCATTAGCATTGTAATAGCTTGCAGCCTCATTTGCATATTGCCAAGTGAGATCTTCCCCCCTGTTGGATAAGAGAAGAGAGAGTTTGAAGCTTCATATTTTATTTAATTGCTAAACAAGTTCTAATTGATGGAATCACTTGTGTTGGAGACAAATAGTGGACTTTGCAGAGAGACCAATCCTGATTCTCAATGCAGAGTAAAATCAACTCTATTCAATATTTGGTCCATCAGAGTTAAACTGACTCTGAGGACGAGTTACTTAATCATCTCTTTTATATTACAAAAAAGTATGATAAATATAATGTGTAATGTAAATATGATTTTTGAGGGTTCAAATGCTCTCTGAAGAGAGTTAATTTTACTCAAAGCATTTTCCTGTGTATTAATCAAAAAAGGACACTTCTTAAACTATTGAGATCCTTTGTTTGCTTGTGTTTTGTCTGACAATAATTGTAAATATGTGATATAAAAACAAACGTAACTTTATCACATTGGTCACAACACACCTTCCTCCATGGGTTATAATCTAAAGCCCCCCTTTAAAATCTAATTTCACAGTTTAACATGCTTGGCTACGCAGAATTTTATCACTTGACCACGCAGAAAAAAACTGTTGACTCCCTCGAGTGATTTATGGGAAATGAGAAACAATTAACTTGAGTTTTACTGAAAGTTTCATTGTTTTTGTGCATGTGTACATTCATATCTGTGTGCTTTACTACATTATTACTTCATCTTTTCATTAAATTAAACTAATTACTTTAGTTTAAAGTAAATTAAACAAAGATGGACTCCCTTTATTTACCGAAAAGTGTTTTAGAACAACCGTAAGCTATGTCACAATTCAAGGGCTATCTACTGGTGAAAAGCAATAAATCCTGAAAGTACAATACATGTGGTATGGCTTGTATGGCTTGCACAAAAAGTCCTTGAAATAGCGTATAAGGTTATACAATTTTGCTACTTTACATATGTATATTATTTGGCGTCATCAGCAGTGATTGAGATTGAAGGAAGTACCCTTCCTTTTGAATGGTAGGGGAAACACTGGAACTCCACATAAATATTTAGTCAGGAAACAATACTACAATGCGGTAGAAATCTCTGAAAGGCCTATTCTCCAGGATACAAAGCTTGTGCTAAAGATACCTCTGCAGTCAAAAAAATCCTCAAATTTAACAACTGGTCTCAGACCATTACTCCATCATTTGCAGCATCATATTTCATCACCATCCACCAGTAAGCTAGAATGTGAAAGCACATATGCTACTCATTTCAATATAGTGACAGAGAGAAGAATGCAAAAACTTTTACAAAATTTTATTTCAAAATATGCCTCACGAGGAGCCCAAAGAGCCCCAAGTATTTCATTTAATTTCCCTGTAGGGCTGATTGTTTTTGCTGTAGCCAATGTAGTAAAGGCATTGTTTGTGAACATTTGAGTCCATATCTGAGTTTTCCTCAACTCACTCTCTCTGAAGTCCAGACTGATCTTCACCATCATCCAACATCTGCTTACAATCTCAGACAGCCATGGAGATGTTTGAGACCCTTCACCAACACTCATAGATCAGTTAACACACTGTGATGTGAAACGCTCATGATCCATCATTCTGTCTCAGTGTCTCCAGATTAGATTTCATCATGTCACTCTGGAAACACCCAGTTTTACTGAAAGTTTTACTCGACGGGAGAGGGAGAAAGAACGTCAAATACAGTAACACACACAACTATAAAACCAGCAACATGCGCACAGAGAAACTCCCTCCCCCATCTCCACTTCCTCTCGTCTCCTGAAGCACGCTCCCTCGTTCCCTTCCCCCTGCAGGTCAGTTAATAAGGGAGGAAGCCTAGCTGCCTCAACCTCAGTCTGACTCAATCGCACACAGCATCACAAAAATATGCAAAGCTCACTCTGGATAAAAATAACAACATGTTCTGACAATTTTAAAACCACTTTAATTGGAAAGGAGCAGTGAAATATATTTACTGGCCAGTTGTCACAGCATTTCACCAAAAGTGAGAACATTTGAGATCCCACAACTACAGACCAGTGCACATGCTAATTAGAACCATTCAACTCACACAAACACAAATGTTTAGTTTTACTTAAATAGCAGTTGTACATGTAAAGCATTGTATAGAGTACCAATCAAACACAAATGCTGAAAAGCTATATTGTTAACAATGGAATTAAATAGGTGTTATCGTGACAGGAGGGGTGTCATGGGCAATATATTCAATCATTTGTAGATACACTAAAACATGAAGAAGAAACAAATAAAATAAAATAAAACAACATAATTTTGAAAAAAATTGTTACAATTACCAAATCATAATTAATGTTGATTATGTTTTTAGTGTTTTTCAATGTTTAAAGTACAAACTTGCTATTGTTTAATGCTAAATATAATGTGCAGGTTTCAAAAAGGTTATTATATGTTTTGTTTTAAACACACATTACAAAAGTTATGATACTTATTTTCAAGGTAATTCAAATTAAATTGTGAGAAAATGCAGTTGAAATTTTAGTTTCATTTTACAGACCTCAAATCTGTGCCATTAGCACCATCTAGTGGTGAAAAGAAGGGATAACCCATGGAAGTACAATACCTGTGATTTGGCTTGTTTCAAAATTCTGGCACAAAGCAAAGCAAACAGTGTATAAGGTATAGTAAAGGTCTGTCTGTTTTTTTTTGTTTGTTTTATTTTTCATAAATGTTTTGACCTTGTCTTTGCAATTTTTGAGATTTTGCATTTAAAAATGACAAAATGTAATACTCAGAAATGTATTTTTTGTAATTGTATAATTGGAAGAAAAGGAGCTGGGGTTGTACTAAACAAGGCTTTCAGGCATTGTCACTAAACATAAATATAATTTATTATCGCAAATTAGCATAAAGTAGTAAAAACACTCAAAAAGGTCTCCTTGCTTCTAAGCATCAAGACAGCTTTAAAGGAAAACACAGACTATTTATGTGGGTGTGTTGGAAACACTTTTGTTGCAAAATATCGCCTGATGAACAGCAATCACACCTCTGTATCTGTAACATAAAATAATGCTGTGAATAAAAATAGCTGTCTATTAATTGCTACACAAACAAGTTGTTTTTTTTTGCAGTATTGACAATTAACTTAATACACTTCTGAAGAGGGAATTCTATCTATAAAATTAATTAGAGTGCACAGAAAAGGAAACTCACTCAACAATCAGGAGTCCAGCATGCAAAGTCCAAACTGAATGTCAACTAGCTGAGATTGAAAAGGTGACTTTTCACCCGAAACCAGCAACACGCACCAAACATTGCAACACACATTCACAGGCAATGTTTCATCAAAAAAAAGTTTTTAAATTAAATTGATTAACCCTTAGAACTCTCTGCACACAGCCGTGAGTTTGACAATCACAGGAATGACGTGACCAACCTATTGTTTATTTTGATTTCCCGGTACAATGTGTACGTTTCAAAAAGGCTTTGATATTTTGGACGAACAAGATTTATGACATAATTTGCAAAGTATTTAAAATTTGAGAAAATGTGCAATCGTCTTTCAGTTTCATTTTACAGACCCCAAATCAGTGCCATCTAGTAGTGAAAAGAAGGGATGACCTTTGGAAGTACAAGCCCTGTGATATGGCTTTTGTTTTTCAAAGTTCTGGGCTAAAAAAAAAAGCACAAAAAGTACTTGGAACAGCGTGAAAGGTTTAGGAAAGGGTTACCTGTTTAGTTTTTTTTTTATCCAGATTTCACATTGTTTTGAGCTCGTCTGTTTTTTGTCTCAACACTTTTGTTTTTTTGTTTAAAACTTTTTGTTGTAAATGTATTAAATTTTTCTAGAGTTACCACAAAAAAACAATTTAAAAGGTCATTTATTAGAGCACATTGTAAAGTAGTAAAAAAATGCTCCGGACTTCTAAGGGTTAATGAAAAGGGAAATTTCTGTCCAAATCATATCGGACAAAATGTGTGATGTCACAGTGATAAGTGATGAAAAATGCTAAAAGAAAACAGCAATAAACAATCAGTCCAATGTGAATAATAGTATTCAATTAAAAATGAACTTGTTAAGTCTGAATCACAGTTTTTTTTATCATTTTCAAGTGCTCATTATGATGAATAAGCTGTTTTTCACAATGTTCTCATAAGATGAAAGCACACGACCTGCTTTCTTGTGGAGACATTAACAAGCACATGCACACACAAACTGCTTCTAAATCACAGCCCATATTCTAAAGTACACATATGACAAAGAATAAATATATACCCACACATCCATATTCATCCACATTCACAATTCTGGATGCGCTGCTGTGTGTTGTGATTTGTGTGTTTTATCTCTCCAGGGCACACACTCCTGTCTCGAGGGAATAGTCTGAGGCTGAGCGCTGCTGGATCGAGGGAGTGGAATTTTACCCATACTCCACCTCAGCAGGAGACTCACGCGCACCCACACACACACATAACCTCTCATACTCTCTCTCTCATACTCTCGCTCTCACTTTCTCTCAGACTGTCTGTGCAATTCTCCAGAGCTTCTTCATGATTATTCCTTCGCTTCCAGACAGAGAACGTCAAATATGTTGATGTTCTCGGTGGAATCGGAAGCAGCCCTGATGACTAGCATTCACACGTATCAGATAATCAAATGTATTTGAGTGAAATTACCTGTGTTCCCAGTCCCATTCCAGTTGTTACACAAAGTTTGTTTTGTATTTCTAGAGGAAAAAATGTATTTATTGTTTAAATTCAGAAACACTTGTATATGATTAGCTATGTACAGTACTGTGTAAGGGTTAGGGTTTAAGGCAGGGCTGAAAAATGGTTACTTGGAGGTTACTTGAACATTTGGGGCTTCCTTTCTGCAAATTCTGAGAGATTTAATGGTGTTCTCGATGGTGAGAAATAGAGGCAGATACTTATCCATCATGCAATTCCATCAAAGAGGTGTATTTATTGCCTCAGAATACAATTAAAATGATAAAAATGGAAGAACAAAAGGGATAAAAAAAACTTTTTCACATTGCTGGGTATTATTTATCTAACTTGGCGATGAACAAACATAACTTGAAAAGAAAACTTAAAAATCCTATTTATTATAATTTCATAATTAATTAAATTTGTCAATAACAAACGTTTAAGAATATCATGGTTGATTTATTATTTGACTTTTTTTCCCCTGATGCTACACATTTTCGATAAACCGGAAATGTTAGGGGTAAAGCAGCTGTGGTTGGTTTTATGGGATTACAAAATTTTTACTTTTTAATTAACATATTTTTGTTGCTATGAAAACTGTTTATACCTGTACAATTAAAAAAAATTGTAATATTTTCAGTTCATGACCATCTTGTACACAGTTGCATTAGAATAATTACTGTTAATTGCAGTTGTTTTACAGCTCAGAACGGTCAGTTTTAAAGGTTTCTGTTGTAATAACAACAGGAATTCAAAAAATATAAACATTTTACCATTAAATATACAGTAGTTATTAGCCTTACAGGATTTTACTATACATTTTATAGTAAAATATAAATGCATGTTTATGTGCATGTTTAAATGCATGTTTTTTTTTTCAAGAAATCTCCAAAACATCATTGAGAAGCTTTACGACAATAAACCATATTTTTATAGCATTTTAACTGTTAAATTTGAGGTCTTTCTCTGTAAATCATATAACTTTTTTTTCATTGTAAATTCTGTGTTTATCACATTTTGTTGTGTTGGTATCTGTTAATCGTAAACTGCAGTTTATTTATTGAAAATTGATTTTTTTAATGCCCAGGAATAGAAAGATTTACCCAATTTTCCCACTTTTGCCCTAACTGCTGTAGGTTGAGTTTGCTTATTTGTCTGGAGCTATGGGGTGTGGTGTGTGAGGGATGGACTTGCTTAGCATTTTGAATGAGGGGAAAAATACTTGACGCCAAAATAAGCATTAGATGCTTCAATAAATCAATAAATACTAGACGTGTGTATTTGCTGTTTGTGGATCCCCTGAATCATTAAATCAAAAATGTATTTTCTTTTATTTGAAAAAAAAAAATTCCCTTCATTTTATAATGCTGTTATTGTGTGTATGACCTGTGCTTTAACAGATGTGATGCAGGCATTAAAATGAAAACATGTTGTACTGCACCAGACGTGCTGCTGCAGATGCATACCGACTGTCCGAACGAGCTGCAGGCTTTCAGAGACAGAACACCCTGCATCGACAGATTACACACAAGCAGAGATTACCTCAGCAGCAGCAATGAGATTATCATTCCAGCAGATTCTGAGTTTGTGCTGCTGGACAAATTCAGTCTGGATGCACAGATTACTAGATCTGATCTGGACATTCTGTGGTTAAAAACAGCATCTGATTTGCATGAAGGTTGTCTGAAATGTTTTATTTGTTTTATATCGCAAAAAATAAAAGTAATAAAACAAAAAATACAAATCAAGGCGAAAATGATCAGAAAAATTGAGGTTATTTACTGTATACTGTGAAACAGTGGTAAATTAGAGAAACCAAATTTTGAAAATGACACAAGAATTAATTAAAACACTAAATTGTTAGGCAAAAAAAATATTATAGAGCCTTTGGACTGAAATTTTGGCACATCTGGTGAACAAAACAAAACAAAAAAACTAAACGGAGCAAATCAGGACCACCACCAAGCCTATAGCTAATTCAGCAGCATATAGCATTTCATAAAGCTGAATATAACTTAATTAACAATAAACAGTTGTTATGGTGTCCAAATGTAATAAAATGAAGAAATAAAAGTATAGTACCAGGTTTTAAAATAGCTTGTTGACCACTTTAACATGGGACTCTATCTTCTCCCTTCTGGCACCAGCTTTTAGTGACCAGTTGCTGTCCTTTCCCATTAAAACAGGGACAGTAGGAGATTGCTGCTGGGGTTAGGCTTGCGAGTATAATTTTAAAGCAATCAAAAATAAGACAAATATAGGGGTTCGTAGATGATATAGTCAAATTTTATCTTGACCGTTGAACCTGCAGTTTAATAATGTTTAGATCATTTTACTGTCACTGTTACTGTTACCCAAGTTCTTAATCTACAAAGATACTTTTTCCATCAATACAGAGAGGATTCTCAGGCTTTGCTCCAAAGCAGGAATTCTACAGACATTTGTCCACCAGACGACTGCAATCTGCTGCATTCTGGGCAGTTTTCAACTCAATTTTTTTAAAGATTCTTTTCTGACCATTTTTGCCCTCATTTGGAACAGACAGGACAGTTTAAGTGACAGCAAGAGAAGCAGGTAGAAGCTGGGAAATGAACAGACTTTTTATCTGGGAGAGACCTTGTTCATCCAGAATAACTACTTTGAGTCTTGTTGCTGTGCATAATCCTGCCCTGATACGATTGTTTTCTTCTAGCACATGTTTGGCTTGTTGAAGGCCTGGCTGTGACCTTCCTGAGAGGAGTTTGCATGTTCTCCATGTGCTTTACCTCTGAGTACACCGGGTGTCCACCAACAAGACCAAAAGCATGCATCAGGTGTTTGTTTTCCTGTGGTGGATGGTGACCTGTCCAGGATGTATGAACCTATGCCAAAAGTGCACTGGAGAGTAAATGAAGGAATGTTACTTTAGTTTGCTCAAGAAATAAAAAGTATGAATTTTTCTGAAGCATTCCATGTTTTCTCCAAACCAACCTGAAACATTTCATTTAGAACGCAGCACTAAATAGTTTGTGTTTATGCACCAAACACATTAATATGAAAGTATTTGAGGTATTAACATAATCTAAAAAGAGTATTTAGTCTGATTACGAAAACTGATAAATCTTGCAGATTATACCGTTTCAGCAAATCATTTTAGCATGTAAGAACAGAACGCCGGTTCCCTCTGCTTTTTTATTTTTGGATTTAAGTCTTCCTAAATTCCTTTGGGGATTTTCTGTGCTTTTCTGAGCAGCCAAAGACATACTGACCCCTCACTCCCTCTCCCTCGTCTTTGTCTCTGCTTCTTATTCTCCTTCTCTCAGATTCTCTCTCATGTTCTCACACCATCTCCATGCCTGTATCTTTCCAGTTCTCCATTGGCTTCCTTCTCTTTCTCTCATTCATCTTGGATTCTCACTCTCTCAGTTTACAGGGATTCTTCTAAATTCCATCAGTTGCCCAACTCTTGTCTTCTCACCTGTTTTCACTCTGTCTCTCTCCATTTCACCTGACCATGCTCTTAAACTCCTTCCACAATTTCTCATTAATCCCACAGTCTCTCCTCTCATTTGTTTTTTTCCTCCTGGCTCAAGCATTTAGATGTTTTAATGATTTCTTTCTGTTCATCTCTATTTTGCCTCTCATTCCCAATTGCTTTTTCATTCTGCTTCTCTCTAGATCATTTTTTTTTGTCAGTCTCTTGTTTGTTTTTCTCTCCTGCCTCATGCATCTTAATGTTTTTCATTGAGCGTTCTGTTCATTTCTCTCTTGCTCCTGTGCCACGGCCACCACGCTGACACCCGTTTGGCACAGGCACCACATACCTCATGACGGGGTCATTCCTGGGCCATGTACCACACCGCAGGGGGCAGGAGTCAGCTTGTTAAACTGGCTTGCGGCCAATCACAACCTCAGAGGTGCTCCCATCGCTCTCGGCCTGCTGTAATTGTCTGAAATCACTTAAAGTGGCCACTTGATGATTTTCTGATGCAAAGTTACTACATTTCTCTTTATTCTAATAGACAGCTCGTCTCTCCAATATCCATCAAAAAAGTTTGTCAGGTTGCCTTTAGTTACCAGACACTACACTCTTTCTAACATATGCTAATCGATCTCCATCTAGTTCTAACGGGCCACATTATGCCCAATCAACTTTTCAAATATGTAGTTTCTCACCGAAATTCAATTCTATTAATTCACACAAATACATTCACCGACCACTTTATTAGGTATAGCTTGCTAGTACCGGGTTGGAGCCTATTTTTCCTGCAGAACTGCTTTAACCATTCATGGCATAGATTCAACAAGATACTGGAAACTTTCCTCGGATAGTTTGGAGGCCAGTTGCTGCAGATTGTCCATGATGTGAATCTCCCGTTCCACCACAATCCTAAAGACGCTCAATTGGATTGAGATCTGGTGACTGCGGGGGCCTATTGAGTACAATGAACTCGTTGTCATGTTCAAGAAAGTATTCTGAGATGATTTGTGCTTTATATAAGTGCATTATCCTGCTGAAAGTAGCCATCAGAAGATGGTCAAGATGTGCAGAGATGTTCTTCTGCATGTCTAGATGAAGCTACTGTTGCCTGTTTATGAAATACTTGAGAGACAGGAGAAAATATTCAATTAGTACATAAAATACGGTTGTCATAAAAACATATTCTTCAGTAATATAACATTTCAGTTATAACATAATAGATTTCTTATTTACAGAATTTTGCAATACCTTTTTTTCTCAGACCATAAGCACAAAGTAAAAAAAAAACAGCAACTTTAGTTTCTACAGAGGTATACTTTAGTAACGCCTGGTTCTTAAGTTCACATACCAATTTTCTTTTCTGACGATGGTTTGCTTTTATTGGGAAAAGCAAAGGAAACGACTTTTTTTCGCAGAAAAATAAGCATTTAAAAAATCCAGACAGAAAAGAGTGAGAAAAAGATTTTCCCGGGTGTTGGATTTGCAATGGCATCCTGTGTTCTTGGATGTGCCGTTGCCAAGGCAACAGTAACTTGGTGACCTCGTTATTTCAGCCTAATCCAGCACTGAAATTATGGCTGCTCCACCCTTTTGCCTGGCTGCCCTGATAACATAATCATTGCAAATGAGGCAGAGGAAAAAGAGATAGAGCGGGAGAGACAGAGAGGGTGACTGAGATCCAAAGATGAGAAGAAAAAGAGAGTAAGAAACAGAGAATAACACACTGAGAACCGCTGCATGAGTGAAGGAGTGTAGCTGCAACTGATGAAACCATAACTACTGTAGTTTCTGGAAAAAATAACTCCTGAAATTGCTCAAAAGCAAACTATTGTCTGAACAATTTGAGAGCTGCGAAGTATGAATTGCCCCTCTCTTCATAACAAGTGACTAACACGTCTGTAAATTCATACTTTACATATCTGACATGCATTCAAAACTAAAGCAGTGGCTTATGAGACTGAATGAAAGACTCTGTTGTGTTAGACATCCATCTTTTATGATACCTGCATGAACATTTGTGTGAACACCATTTAGAATATCTAAGTATGTCTCTTTAATAGATCACAAAATTTGCATATCATTATCTGTGTACATCCTTACCTCTGACGAGACACTTACATATTCCAAAATATCATTAGGGTTTTTTTCCATTGCATAAATTAGCATGAACAATGCAAGGCTGAGCTCATTAGACTGCTTCTTAAAAATGAGCTGATGAGTTCATTCAGTTATTCTCAGTTATTCCCAGTCAGCCTGGATGAATCGCAAGTCCATAACAGGGCCATGTTTCCATTCACTCCAATATGTTTTGTATATGGAAGGAAGAAGTCTTGTAGAAGTCTTTAGACATTAAAATACAACAATACATTTTAAAGTGGCTTCTTAAACAAACAATGAAGAATGCAGTAAAACACATTAAAATAGAAGTGTATTTTTTTCAACGTTGATTTGAAATAAATGAGAAAAAAATGAAAGTTGAATTTTTTTTAATATATATCTAATCATTTAAAAAATAGAAACAGTCATGAAAACTATAAAAACGAATTCCCAAAATGTTATGTACAAACCATTTTGATATATATATTTTTTTCTGGCATTTAAAAATTGTGAGTAAATTAAACCAATGAGCATTTAATACAATATATATTTTACGTGCATGGTGTATGTGTATGGGTGGGTGGGGGGTGGGGGGTTAGTGGGATTCTGTGAGGTTGCTTACTAGCGCCATCTAGAGTTCAATTCTCTATGGTCATTGAACAAGGTTGTCAAAGTCATTTATTTTCGTTAACTGAACAATATCCATGTTCTATTTTTGATCTTGAGAGCATCCCAATACGCGTTTGCAAATCATTTGGAAAGAAAAAAACAGTTTGTCCTCCTGAATCCACCCATTATTTGCGGCCAAGCACATTAAAAAGCACACAAACACTCACCTTTCGATGTCCTCCTTCTCCAGTTACCACAGCACAACTATAACCACTTCCATCTGGAAGCTCTTCATTTCTCCAGTCTCCATCCTCGCCGGACAAAATGGCTTCCACATGGCAATCAGACAGAACAGCAACCGCAGGGAGAGGAACATATTGGACAACAAAACCCAGTAGTTGCTAACAAAACAAAATAGAAAACAGACAAATCCTGTTTTCATGAGCAATTATGTCTTTAAGTCGTATCTGTCTGTGGGTTTGGGATAGTTTTTCCAGATCTTTCTTAAAGCAACAGAAGACTTTGCTGTTTAATTTGATTTTACCCACCTGGTTGTCTTTTAAAAAGTCTTTTCTTGTTTTTGCTGAATACAAAAGATGAAATTATATTTCTGAATATATCTCCGTTTTTGGCCACAAACATTAATTGCCAGCAGATTAACTGGGTCAAAACGTGTGTCATTGACTATAACCAAATAATTTTCAATATCATTTTTTTATCCACAGCAAGTTTATTGGTTCAGTGGACAGCAAGGGAATAACAAATTATCAAACTAGAGATGGATCAAGGTGATCAATTAAGCAATATTATTTTAAAAGAAAATTGTGTTAAAGACAAAAATCATTTTAGTGTCACAAAAAAGTTGTGTATATCCAGGTGATAATCCTGAACCAGATTTTAGGAATTTTAGAATGACGAAAACAACATTAGGTGCAATAATATTGGTTTATTGGTTAGTTCATTATGCTGCTCCATTGCGTCCCACTTCCGATTTAGTCTGTAAATGCATTTCCATCATAGTTTATGGCTATTTTTCTTAGCAGAAAAAAGTTTATGCAACTCAGTTGTGTGCATGATTTTTAATGCACATTTTATGTGCTTCATGGTGTATCCATCTTGGCGTTTTTTACACGATATTCCAAAATGTGCATAAAAATAGGTGGATGGAAATGCAGCTATAAATGTGTTTGTTGCAGAGATAATAGTATTTGGTGCAGGAACTATTTATTGCTGTAGAATGCAAGCATTGGCACCCAGAAATTGCCTACCCTGCCCTTAACAAAAAAATATTAATAACAATTTTACCATAGTTTAACAAAAACACCCAGGTTAATATATTTTCTCAGTAATTAGTCCTGTCTTAACCTACATTTATTTGCTGTTAAATAATAATAATAAATCCCCCTCAATAGAATATTTAATAAATAACAGAAATATAGAAAATTGGACAGATATTTTATCATACCATGTGAAGTTGTATAATTTGACGCATTTGAAGTTGATGCATTATTCAAGCCAATAATGAAACACATTTTCAAATGTCAGATTGTTTTTTTATTTGACTTCAACAAGTATGGTACACATTCAGCAGCAACAGGACACACTGGATAGAAGACCTCAGAAGATTTACACATTTAAGAATCCACAACTGCTTACAAAAGAATCAGCTATACTCACTACACTAGTTAAGGCAAGTTCTCTTGTGACAGAGACACAAAAACGTACACTTTTACAAAGGCTGGTTTCAGAGTTGTCATCTGAAATAAAATATAGAATTTTTAACTATTAGAGAACAAAAGAGAGTCTTTCCTCTTAAATATCCAACTAGTTTTGTCCAAGGAGGAACTTATTGTTGTGATCCAGGTTGGCTTTATGCACCAATTTGGGCTTGTTGATTGGTCCAATACAAATATAATCTATACACATTCATTCTAAATGCATTAGGATTGTGATTGTGAACCCAGAATGTGTTAATTCCTTGAAATGTAAGTTTCTTTGGATAAAATGTCAATTTTTAAAATAATAGTAATTTGATAGTAATAGTCAGTCAGAAAATAATAGTCAGTTAGAAAAATGCTCTGATTGCAGTGATATTCTTTAGCCTACAAATAAATCAAACGCGTTCATGCTATAGTTCAAAGGGTCATCTAAAAATATAGTATCATCTAAAAATAATACACCAAACCTATTTGAAATTCCCAGCAAGACACAAAAGAAGACAGTTTGCAGAAAGAAGGCAGGTTTTCAAGATTCATCGCAATATAATGTGCATTTCAGTTATCCACTTGAATATGCTTTTTTCACTTTTTATTCACCCAGTACAGTTTATTTTTAGACAACCCCCTTCTCTACTGTACTCTGAAGTATACTGGTTAGCATTGCTCCCCTCCAGGCCTCATCTTCCGCATCTTAAGGGACTGGAGAGGCCTCTGTTTTTCCTCCAGAGGTTAGGAGCTGTATGAGGCTGCCGGAGGCTGGACGGCTTATTCCAGTCGCCCAGCCATAGAAGGTTCTGGAAAGAGGGAGAGATTTTGTATAAAAAAAATGCAATGCAAACCTCTCTCTGAAAACCTTCCTTCCAGAGGATTTAATGCTGTAACAACTACGCCGCTGTGCACCACAAATGTTCATTTTCTACTTTTGTGTTGCACACAAAACATATCTAAATTTATTTATAAAATTTCAACAACTTCAATATGATCAAATATCCCATTACCAATTATAAACTCACATGGAACTGATTGTATAGTTGGCACAGCATTATTTAGGATTCCTGTAATATACTCCTCTACCTCTGGGGTGCTTCTTTAATCCAGCTGGGTTTGCTGCAGCTCCTCTGGGATTATAGAATTGAATCAAATCCTAGCTCTAATCTGAAACGTTGGGTTGGAGAGATTTACAGACACAGAGATCTGCTGGTTCACAAAGTGGCATCTTAAAAATGCTGAACATACTGTTTACTTTTTGTGTGTCAGCATCAGTTCCTCACGCTTCTCGATTAAAATTTTCTTAAAGTGCTCAGTCAAACTAACTCAAAACAAACGTATGAAATTATTTTGCAGTAATTCAATATAAATATGAAATAATCTTTTTTTTACAGTTTTGGTGAAACACCCACCGGCCAATTTATTAGGTACACCTGTTCAACTGCTTGTTAATGCACATTTACAACCAGCCAATGACATGGCTGCAACTCACTGCATTTACGCATGTAGACATGGTCAAGACGATCTTCTGCATTTCAGAATGGGGATGAAATGTGATTCAAAGTGACTTTGAATGTGATGATTATTTCAGAAACTTCTGATCCACTGGGGTTTTCACACACAACCATTTCTACGGTTTAAAGAGAATGGTCCAAAAAGAGAAAATACCCAGTGAGTGACAGTTCAAATGCATTGTTGATGCCAGAGGTCAGAGGAGAATGGCCAGACGGGTTTGAGCTGATAGAAAAGTGCGATTCAAATAACCACTTGTTACAAAGAGCATTTCTGAATGTACAACATCTGAAAACTCGAGACAAATGGGCTACAGCAGCATAAAGCCACACCCGTTGTCACTCCTGCCAGCAAAGAACAGGAAACTGAGGCTACAATTCACACAGATCACCAAAATGAGACAATAGAAGATTGAAAAAGTTCTGATGAGTCTCGAATTCTGCCACAACCTACGGATGGTAGGGTCAGAATGTGGCGTCAACAACATGAAAGCATGGATCAATCTTGCCTTGTATGAATGGTTCAGGTTGGTGGTATATATGAATGGATGGATGGATAGATAACCTGAACATTTTACATTAAAAAATGTACTTACAAATGTCCTTTTCCCTTAATTCAAAAACAAAAATCTGACTAATTATTTTGATGCCTTAAAACACTGCACTTTTATAAAGATTGGTTTTGAAGCTATAACAAATGCCGAGAGGTGTAAATCATCACTTACAATATACAAATAAATCAAGCATTATTTGTATTCCTTGAAATACCATAGCAAATCATGAACACAGCTAGTTAAGATATAATTTTAATTAAACAATGAACCATTGCTGTATTTATAAATCACCCAACTACACCATATTAACAACTTATTCAGATCTAAAACCATTAGTTTCAGTTGCCCAAATCCTTCATTTTATATCATTCATATTATCTCCTTGACAAAAACCTAAAAACAATCTTTGAAAGTGCATTACTGCCCTCTTCTGCCAGTTGTCCATACCAGGACATTTTCCCAATATAATACAGTACAACCTGTAATAAATAACATTTTAACAAAAATATTCAACTCATAAGCCGCGCACTCACTCTGCAATATATTCCAATGGTGTCCAGCTTCCGAAATCTGCGTCAGGCATGAATTTCCTGTTCATTGGTGTATCCAAGGTAACCCTGGGGGATGATGTCATAATGTGGTTATCTTAGAGGAGGATGAGTGTGCAGCACAGCCAGAGGTGATAGCTTTGGCCAGACTGGCATTTAGAAAAGACTAACACAGCCAGACTGCAGAACGGAACCATAAAGGCACAAAGAAATCATTCAAAGATGGCTTGATTATGAAAATGAGAAATGAGACCAGTCTGGAAATAATTTATGCATCTATGTCCTGTTTGCCGGTGCAGTGGTTAGTGAGCAGCTCCAAGCTTGCGATTCTTTCCTGACCCAATACCCAGAATGTCTTCCAGTTAATTTCCCATCTGGCTGAAGTGACCCATGAAAGAAATAAAAGAAAAATTACACCCCCCTCGGGAAATCTATGCATCGAAATCGCACCAATATTTATGCGTTCATTTAATAATAGCATGACTAGGATTAGTAGAAGCTTAGTAGAAACTAATGGTATAATTGTTTGCTGGCTATAATAAAACAATGTGGTTGTACCGCATCACGCTGTAAGTGATAATTCTTTCTGGCCAATCAGTGAGCTCAACAGCTGACCAGTCAGCAATCAACAGGATATCGTATCGTGATTTTTTGTCCAAAAGAAAAAAGTATCACTGCAGCTTGACTTGGCCTTCTTTTAGAATAGCATCCGATTGGGTACGAAAAAGAGCACTGCTTCAGTGTAGAGTGGAAAAGCTCCCAAAAGCACTTTGAGTCGAGCTACACCTTTACAAACAGATCCGTGGAATATCAGAATATCACTTTACAATTATGTTGAAGTATTAATTAGGTTTGTGCTACCTTTGCAGAACAATCTGGATGATTTGCCAAAAATCAGCTGAGAAAGAGTCAACCTAAATTAATAGGTTTGGTTATCTGGATAACTTATCACAAATTGCTGAATAGTTTAACATATGGAAGTCTGGGGACTTTTTTTACTGCTTTACATTTTTTTGTGACAAAACTTGATGAACTTTTTTTTTTGTTTGTAAAAGCTTCTTGCTTTTACAAATATAAAAAAAAAAATAGAAATCAGAGCAGTACATTTTGTAATTTTTTATGTTAAAACCAGCAAAATGGAGAATGAAGTTTTTATGTTTTATAACAAAAATCAAAGTGTTGAGAAAAAAAATAAAAATTCATAAATCCCGCAAAAAAGCAAAGACAATGTCAAAACAATGTCAAAATTGTATACACTGTTCCAAGCACTTTTTGTGCTTTTTTTTGGACCAGTCTTGTACTTCCAAGGGCTGTACTTCCCTTCTTTTCACCATTAGATGTCACTGGTGGCACTGATTTGTTGTCTATAAAATGAAACTGAAAGACGATCACGCATTTTCTCACATTTTAATTTGAAAACCTTGGTATAATTGTTAAAAACTCATCTGATGTTGCCACTGTTAGCCTACGCTTGTGCATCATGGTAGTATATTTTGGAAATCTCTTTGTAGTCTTGAAGCCACACCAATCTCTTTGTAGTCTCTACACATCAATCTGAATTTCCGGTCAAAATTGATCCCGCATCTGCCAAACCTTGCCAAAGTTTGGCTCACACACCATCAACTAGTGCCAGATGAATGCAACAGACAAATGGCAAACTGGGCTAAAGTGAATGTGAAAAAGAAAGTACTTCAAATATTAGTAATGAAGCAGAACAGCATAACAAGATCTGACAGATGAGAGAGTGTGTGCAGACTGACAGGATGATAGACAACTGCTCTTACGGAAGAATGGCCACAGCGACAGCTCCAGACGGGAGACCGCTGTTCTCTCCAGCCAGACTCTTACAGAGTTGATGGACAGCAGCCTTGGCCATGCCATAGCCAACCATGCCTAAAGTACACACAGATAGAAACACGGTGGAGGTGAATGATGAATCCAGAGCAGATAAGGGGCTGGAGAAAGAGAGCATGTGAGAGAGACATAAACACAGACATCCTGACAGTGTCTCTCAGGGAGCAGCTGCTGCTTTGAGCTTCAGTCAATAATCATTTGGTTTGATGCCTCCAGCTGAGAACGGAATGGATTTTACAGAACAGAATTCATTAATTGAATCTGATTCCTCTCAGAACCAGTTTTGCTCAATAATCATGTTCAAATGAACACAGACTACTTTTAAAGATCTACGAAAAAGAAAAGTTTATAGAAAATGATTAATTCGCTTTTTTCTTGTCAAAGTCACAGGGGTCATCTGGTGCCTATCTCCAGCACACTTCAGGTGAAACCCCCTAGAGAGGTCCCCATCCCATCATAGAACAAATAGAAAAATATTTAAAAAGAATGTATAATATATATATATACATGCTTTTGTTTATAGAGCTGGTCAGCATTGAGGGGATAACAGCACAGGGGGATAACAATAGTGTCCCTCTCAATAGAAATTGATTGCTTTGCTGAAATGCATCTAGTTTTTATAGTTTCTGAACTAATTTCTGCAAAATTAACAGATTTAGTGAAAATCAGCAGGTCAAGCTTTCTTTTTTGCGACTAGATTAACAACTTAATGGAGCTGTTTTTTGTCCAGATGTTATTGTTATCTACGCTAAGATAACAAAATGTATTGCAAAAATGTATGCAGCTACATAAAATGCAAAATAAAAAGGGTTTTAGAAGCGTAGTTGTCACTGTGTGCTGTAAAAAGGAGAAGGCTTTATACACAGATTTATATAATGGTTAGGAAGTCTGAAGTCGCTTAAAGGGAACAGTACTTAGCATTGTAAAGAGCAGGGGAAGAGAATGGAATCCAGAGAATCCATAAAGTCTTCAGAGTGTTGAACAGGAAATCAGAAACTAGGAGAGTGCAATTCAAACATGAAAATCCAGGAAGGCAGGAAGCTGTCATTGAGAGTCAGGGGGGGGTGAACTGTAGATCTAATAATGGATCGTTCTTGAACGCTTCGTTCATTCTGAATAATGTTCCTTTGCGTTCAGTGGCGCATGCCCAATATCCTCATGGTTTTTCGAGTTTAACCAGATCATCATTGATGACAAAATAAGAAAAGGACTCATTTTTTTAAACGCAAGTTTCTGGCTCATACTGCCAAAAGAACGAAGGACTCACTTGTTATTGTCAGAGAGAGGTAATGTGTCAAACGTAGGAGACTCGTCAGGGCAGATATGAGGTGAACCAGACTCAGGAAGCTTAAGTAATATTTGTCTAGTATTGTAGTTTTGTACTTACTTGTAGTATGATTCACATTTGAAAATACAGTAGATGTGTCAGGAAAGTAACACACATCATTTTATCAGTATTTTACTAAAATGAACGAAAGGAGTCGAAAAAAGATCTGGTTGTTTCCTTGCGTTGATTTTCTGCATGTTCTTGGGCGTGTCGTTATAAAGCTACAAACACCAAAGAGACACTATGACTAGTGTTGAAAAACTCCGTTAACTACGACTATTTAACTAAAAATATAAAATTTGTTTGAATTAATTTGTGTCTCTAGGTGAATCTTGCCATCAAGTGCAATGTTATGCAACAGTTTTTTGTAGAGAAAATCAGATTTTAACCAAATCTTACCAATGAAGTTAAACACTACAATAATTTTTCTGTGAAAATATGCAGTAATCATAGCAAATGTTATAATAGAACATATCAAACTCCATGTCAACTGAACTTTATTCATTCTCTGTCAGTATTTCCCCCCTCTGCGTAATTGGAGGCATTTCCCGTGTTGCAGATCATGTTTATAAGTTTGTTGTTCATCAGTGTTGGATCCTGCCTTCCTAGAAAAGCCAGTTTCCTCAGCTTCCTTTCATTTGTGTTGACATAAATGCAATACTATTTTTGCATTGGGCTGTATTGGGTTCTCCTTAGAAGCTTATATATTTACGTTATATATTTCAAAACCCCTTAGAGTTTTAGTTAGCTTCCAGCTTCTTCTGACTGAATGTTTGTTGCTTCTCATCTGGAATCAATACTGAGGGGGTGATTTCTTCAAGACTAGCCCCTCTCTCGCAAACCCACAGGCTCAGTGAGAAGCTTAGAGAGTTGAGTGTTCCCTGACCCGAGGCCTTGTGACTGCTCAAATACAGAGGGTCACAGTTTAATCACATGTTCTATTTTTGGCAATTAGTCAAAAATCTCTTTGGTATGTCTGACATCCAGAATGAATTTCAGCTTTAGCTCAGCTATTCCCACAAACCTGGAATTTTAAACCAAAATCGGATCAGAAGATTTCGAACACTATTAAAAGCATAAAATGCTGTGATGCACAACTTAAAAATCAATAAATCAATTATACATATGAATACGGATGAAATTCAAGGAAGTCTAAAACTAGAAATCAGGTTTGGTAAAGAGAGAGTGAATATTATCAGAATTTTAATTTCTGTACTTATGTTTTCATTAATTGATCTAAATCCATTTCCTCTCTATTTTCTAAGATGTTGTTTTATCCCTATTTAAACAAAGTGCGTCTCACATGGTCAGATGATTGAAACAAAAGTGCCTCACCCCTGCCCCCCATTATAAACTCTATGTTATCTTTTTTTTTATTTACACAAATGTTTTTAATGATTTAGATATTAATTTTAATAATTTGAAAGCTGTTAAGCGGCATTATTTTATGCATCAATAACATACCAAATCCTCTACATTGCTTAATATTAGTATTAGTTGAACATTTAAATAATGTCAGCATGAAACATTTACTTACTTATATTTTATTAGGTTTTTATACAATATGTTTACATTATGGTGTTCCCTGTAACCATGTTTTTCATAGAAAAACAGAAACACTCAATCGTTGCTGTCTTCCTGTTAAGCTTTAAGACGTATTCATGAGGGGTACAACACTAGTCTTAAACATACACAGCATTTTCTTTGCCAACAATATGAACGGGAACCCTCAACGAAAGGTTTTATAGAAAAATATGAATTTAAGTAACTTATTAGCTCAACAGAATGCAGAAGAATACATAAAAATACCCCGTTTAAAGAAACTGTTGGCAGCAAGACAAATGTTGTATATGGTAAGTGCCATATTATGCCACTTTTAAAGCATTTATAACAAATATTTAAGCCCTCTACACCAGCACTGCACCGTTAATAACTTTCAAAACTCAATATTAAAGGTAAAAATATATATATTTGAATCTCCTTGTATTTTACATAATATGACCCCTTTGAAATTTGTCAAAAGATCTAAAATACAAACCAGTAATCAATGAGAAGGGTGTAGAGTGGAAAGTTTCCATTCCTAATGTCTAATTTTTTCATTTGAAATCACTGTTAAATTAATTTATTATTTGAGCATAACCTGTGGGAAGAAAGAGGATTTAAAATTTTATTTGTTTCTTTGAAAAACAATGATGCTGTAATGTGAAGTTGATATTCTTTTTGAAATGCACAATGTAAATAGCCTAAACTCTTAATGTAATCGATCAGACCTGCACAAAAGCCAGGATTACAGTCGAAGAGCATTCTCTCAGTCTTACAGAGTCCTGATCAGAGAGCAGCAGTGTTGATGTGGTGCGACTAGCACATGACTGTGATCTCAACTGCTTGTTTGAGCAGACAGCCCATCAGAAACGATCAGCGGAGATCACTCCTGAGTCTTTGAACAAGAGTCTTCAAACACTTCATCTCAAGTTCCCTTCATATCGTATCAAAGTGCTGTTTCTCGCCCGGGGCATTTCCTGTCTGAATCAGCTCTGTGTTGGGATGAAATACTGGCTCCTAAATACAGTCCACATGTGTTTCCAAGTCCCAAAAACAAGCTGACTCATCCCCTCCCAGGCCTCTCAGCCAATCGAGCTGTCTGCTGATGCAAGAGCTTTTCAACAGAATGGGGAAAGATGTGAGCTGAGCTTTTACATCTGCAGCTTTGACCGGATTTGGGATGTGTTTGTACCCTGATTCAATCCCAGATTGCTTTGTTGTCATGTCTTTTAAAAAGATTAAAAAGCTGTTAACACTGCTGCTATTCTTGCAAATTGGGTATTTGTGTCAAGTTAATTTGTGTCAAGTAAAACTGTGAACATCTATTTTTATCAGGATCATATTAAAAGATGTGTGCATTACTATGCATTATTGATGTTTTAGAGCGCTATGCCACTATGACAGCTGTATGACATGCTCCTCCCGAACATTGGTAATAGACTTCGTTAATTTTCAAAATAAGTTGGTACCTGGAGTAGCATCCAGCGAAGCTTTTGCCCCAGACAGAGTGAGCAGGCCTCCAGGCTTCAGATGGAGAGATGCAAGGTGACTGGAAATGGTCGAGGTCCAAACACTCTGTTTCCACATCATATCCGTGTTCTTATACAAGTCTAAAGCAAGCCAAAGAAAAGGAAATCTGATTTTACTTCAGAAATAGAAATGATTTAAATATGTAAATCACAGGAATGTTTAGTGGGGAGAATAAATATTAAAAATATTTTCTATTACACAAAAATGTGACCAGAAAAGGTCATCACAAAAACACATAAGTTGGACAGTAAAACTGAAACACCTCATTGTGAATCACAATAATTTATGACATAATTATATGTGTTCAGATCATTCAAAAACGTTTAAATGAATATTAATTTTAGCATTAGAGCCACAATTAAACATAATCCACCTTTGAAGAAAAACTTATTTTGGAATAATTCGCAGTTTCATTTACACTCTTGCTCCCCCTGGGATTCGAACACTCTGGAGCAATGCTCTACATACTACAAGGATGCAATGCAAAAACACAAAAGTATATAAAATGTATAACAAACAACATTTTCACAAACAGAATATATTTCAAGAAAAAAAATATGCATATTGATATTTTCCATACGGTGTGAAGGGGCTCTGACCTTTGGAGCTGCAGTTTCCTCCAGCCCATCCTCCAGCTACACAGATGATAGCGTCCACCTTGTTTTCTCCCAGAAGCTTGGAGACATCTGATGTGACCTGCATCAAAATCACTTTACTCAGCAGACAATCATACTGCAGACCCAGCATCAGTATCAATATCATATAAACTCAAGTGTTAACAGCTATACGAAGATGGCCAAGGATTTCTTGAAGAATAATTTGAGCAGGAGCAGAAGAAAGGAGGCTATAGGAGGATATGTAAACTGAGACACTAATCACTCCATAACCGAGCCCTTACCATAGTTGTTCATGAAATGTCTGAGTATGTAATGAGGTTTAAAATGTAACGTGGTAAACATGAACAGTAAGACAGTTCATATTCCAAATTCATATTTTTCCCCCAAAAATGGTTGCATTGTCAGTTTGTAATTAAACATTATAAATAATCTGCTCCATTGAATGACTCTTTAAATATTCACGTGTTTTGTATAAAAAGATACATTTCTAAAAAAAAAATCCATAACAATACACATCAAAACTGTTCAATGGACCTGTCCATGACGACATAGATGCATGTATTCTGTGTATACTTATGTTTCTTTCTATATATAAACAGTGTTATCACTGATTGACCAGTTCTGATAAAAAAAAAAAAATAACCTTTTATGTCAAATGGCTTTCTGGACACTCAAGAACACAATACATCATGCAGAATACAAGAAAAGCTAAGCAGGATTTTTCTTTCGCTCGCTCGCTCACTCACTCAATCAGATATTGAGCTTCAATGTGTGAAAATTTTGAAAACCAGGTAAACTTATGAGAAACAAGAGGAACTTCATTAAACTATATATGAAAACAGCTCTCACTCAGAGTATGAGAGACATCTTTCTCTTTAACTCTTCATTCTCTGAATTTACAAACTTTGTCGCTGCCCCCTAGAGACCTGGATGATACACAATACCCTACACCCAAAATCCTGTCTAATGGAGAGCCGGTTCAGACAAAAAGTGGCAGTTGTCAGCAGGAAGCAGCTGTCACTGTCAACACTATTGACTGTAGGTTAACATACACTACCTGACGATGAAACCGTAATGACCAGCGCCCCCTAACTCATTCTTTAATACTGTTGGTGGCTTCAATGCTTCTACACCAACCTAAATGAGGCAGTAGCATTGAACCCTAACGTGTTTTTTTTTAGTTACGTTGACTCCTCTGGTTATTCCGTGTGATTTGGGGAGCTACAAGTTACCCAAAGGCGTATTGATCAGATTCACGTTGTATGGCACCCAGACTTGGCACATACGTGGCCCAATAAAATTAGAAAACAGTTTGTATATACATAAAAATGTGAATGTTATACTGTAGACGCTTCAATGGCTAACAGTTCCAATTGGATTTATTTCAATAAACCTCAAGATGTGCCTGGCTATTGGCAGAATTTGGAGCCAGTGGCAGAAACAATGAAACCAATATTGAGAATTAAAAAAACAAAGTAGGAAATTGCCTTGGCTGTGTAAATGGAAAAAAGATAAAAGGATATCAGGCTATTCAATAAGTCCTGCTTGCCGATGTTCTGGACAATGACGTCACAACAATGGCTCCACCCACCTGAGAGGCCTGATCGGTGAAAGATTCGCAAAGCTTCACAAGCACGTTTGCGTTCGCTTCTTCGTTCGCTGCAATGTCAATACTGCCAACCCACTTAAAAACAAAATAATATATCTGTTATTCATCATGTAATGCCCGCACTGAATGACAGATGCCCGATAAGGCAAAATCCAACAGGTGTTAGCTTTAGCGCACGCGTGACTCGCGTATCAGCTCACGTGACTCGCATCCTATTGAGTCATAATAATGAGAGAGTTTTACTCACCCAACCTTTGGATTTAAAGTAATACACGCAAGCCGAGCCCAGAGCACCTCTCCCTCCGTAAACTAGCACGCGGTTCACAGCTGACATGGTTCTTCTCCGAAACCCAAGAGAGACGCTTCTGTGAAGATGATGATGATGATGGCGAGAGAGCGAGAAAGAGAGAAAACGGAGGGTGGGAGGAGCTCTCTACACGGGGCTCCCGCATCAAGGATAACGATTGGTTCAGATCCTTATTCCGCCCTAAACCCCAGTGTGAATAAAAATCTTTTCATTAGAGAAGATGGAGCCTGCTCTACATGCCTAACTGTAATTAAAATATAGCATTCCATGGCATAGATCATTATACTAAAGTTTAAATCAACCCTATTACCTCATATGAGAGCAACCTCTGGAAGCTTTTCCTCATCTTCTTTATTATCCATATTAACATAATATTGAGTATTCACCAAATGCAGAATAATTAAAAGATACAGTATATAAATATACTGTCTGATAAAAAGACAAAATGTGAGGAAAATATATGGAATTGAGTTAAAACTTTGTTGTTATTGCATTGCAATTTTACAGAGTGGACAAATTTGTTGGTAACTGCATTATTATTCTGCACAAATACTTAAAATAATATATGCTTAAGCACACAAAGCCAAACCAAAGGTTAATTTAATAGTGTTTTTGACCCATTTACTGAAAATACATTAAAGAAAACTATAACTGTTAACATAATTAATTATAACAGTTAAGGTTACCCCAAAACTGAGATCAAACTACGTTTTTAATAAATCCAACATTATTGCTGATAAGAATACTGATAAGCTAGTACAAAGTTCTGGAATGTGTTTTGCCAAGTCATGCTGATGCAACTTCAGCCAGGCTTTCTGTTGAGAAAACACATGTTTCTCTTTTGGAGAAAACGTTCAGAGAAAACTCAAAACATATGTTTCTCTTTTCGGAGAATAAATACAGAGGAAAAAAAGGATTTTAGACAGAAAAAAAAACATTGATTTAACAAAACCATTGCTGTAGTCCCGAGCAGAACACTCTATGTGCGATATTATCCATTAATCCTGATTAAGCCTCGTAGTGGAACTCTTACCACAACTCACAACAGAAGGTTTTTTTATTAGTTTGATCAATTATTTTTATTAGTCCCAATCATGTATCAAATGAACTAAAATACGTATTTTAAAAACAGTGAAAGTGCTTATTATTACCACAAGAGAGCAGCAAATCCATGTGAGAAACAGCTGAATTTCTGTTGAAAATCCTGATTCTTGTATAGGGTTCACTGAAAAGCCACTGTATATTATAGGGGGAGATATTCATGCCATTCATTTGGATGGTCAATGTCACCAATCTACTGCTGGAAACACATATATTGACACAAGCTGATCTCTACATGGTGAAACACACACTTTTCTTATAGTCGAATTGGGAATGAACAAGCGCCGATCATTGAGAAGTATCCATAGTGTCTTCTCAAGGATGGGACCCAAACAAAAGTGCATGAGGTGATAATCAAGAAGCTGGTACTCTGACATATGCCTAACAGCTCAGACCATGTCCAACTGTCTGTGAACTTCATATAAAGGCTGAACTCTGCATTTTAAATTGGGAAGGTCCATGTTCCATTAGCCTTAAAAAGAACCCACTTAGGAAGAACACCGATGCTTTGAATTGAAATAGACTGTGAAAATTTGCAGAAAAGTTTTGCAAGCTTTAAGAGAACATAATTAATAAAGGATAAACAATAGTGAATCAATTTCTTGAAAAACAATTTCTATTTCTTATTCTTCTTTACACTGAATATAGTTCTTAATGACTTTGGCTGTATATTTTGGGTTATTATCATGCTGCAGAATAAATGTAGGACCACCTCCTTGATGGTGATAGAAAAGTATCTGTCTGTATTCCTCAGCAATGAAAACACCTATAATCCTGACCAAATAGGTATTTTGGTTGCAACGCTTCCATGAAAACCACTTGAGGACAAACTTCTCCAGACGGTAGATGGGTGTACCTGTGAGCTACTGGTTTCTGAGCAGATGGCACTGCTGGGAATCTGCTGAACTCAAAGGCTAATGAGCTTTGTGTGTCTTTTATCCACTGAACTTTGTTTCTTTGGCTGAACACTGCGTCTAAAGTCCTCAAATCTTGAAACCGCAGTCTGCTTTGAAACCTTTGTCTGGAAGAGACTTTGTGGATGGAGTATAACTACCTTGTGCTCCATAAACATCTTGTGCTTGCCATGAGAAGAAACTGTTTTTTCGCAGCCTCAACCTGGGTGTTTGGTTTTCCCCCTATATTTTGGGGGATTGATTACTAAACAAAAAAAGAAATTAATTACTATCTTCATAAGTAATATTTCTGCTTTCTCTGGTGGTGTAAAAATGACAGTGTTACCTCTGGGTCAGTGTGAAATGTGATGGAGAAAAGCCTTGGGATTGCTTTTGCTTGTCTTTTGTCATATCTGTGGCTGTCTTCATTTGTCTTATTGCATTAGCAGCTCACTGCTGACTGTCGCGGCTGATAATGAGATGCCATGGTGGATTGCTCAAACCACCGTGAGCATTACGATTATCAAATCTGATGAATTCAGCCTCTATCTTAAATCTGCATTTAAAATCCAACATCGTGCAGATGCTTTTCGCCAAATTATGATTACTCTTGTAATGTAAAATGAATAGATTCAGAAAAAAAATTCTTTGTGACAGAATATAGTAACATAAGAGGTATGCATTTTCTAATCTACAGCATTGTAAATCAATCTTAACCCTTAGAAGTCTGTTTTGAATTAACATAAATGGCCCACCTACTGTTTAATTTTGATTTCAAATATAATGTGTAGGCTTCAAAAAGGTTATTAGTTGTGATATTTTTGGTTTTAAACGAATATTACATGAGTTATGACACATCATTTGAAGGGTGATTCCAAATAAAATGTTAGAAAATCCGCAATCGTCTTTAAGTGTCATTTTACAGACCCCAAATTGGTGCTATTAGTGCCATCTACTGGTGAAAAGAAGGGATAACTCTTGTTAGGTTTAGGAAAGGTTCATCTGTTTGTTTGATCTTGTCTTTGCCTTTTTGGGGGATTTATGAATTTTAATTTTTTCTTCACATTTTTGATTTTTGTTATAAAACATATAACATTTAAGATTTTTACAGTAAAAAAATACAAAATTTAATTCTCGGAATAGTATTTTTTTTGTACATTTTCTGGTTGTGGAATTATTGTCAAAATAATTATTTAATTATTTATCAAAAAGTGTGGCGTAATGGGCAGCTACTCTAATCCATAATCCCCAGAGAACAATGAAATGTGCATAAAGGCATTATCAGGAGTGACAAATCACACTTCTACATCGTTCTGATTCATGAAGTCTGGGTTTGGCAAAATATCCCAGCAAATACTACTTATCTTACTGGTTTGTGCAAACGGTCATGTCTGGTTGAGGGTGGATTATGGAGTGGGGTTATTTTTCGTGAGTTTTGCACGAAAACAAGAGATTATATCCATTTTCATGCTCCAATTACTCCCCTGTGCTCTATTATGACAGGGCACTGCTCAAATGTTCCGTTTAAACTGATTCAATGAATTAAAACGAGGACCGCAAGCCTGACCTTCAGATCCAACATCAGTGTTGACTGATTTTTTATCACTAAAATCTGAAAAATACTTGGAGTTTTAAACACATCATTCTCAATTCTTTAGACAGAAACATGCTTCCAATAAGTGTATGCTCCTAACAAAATAACATTCACATAAATGCATTCACATACAGCATAATATATGGGGAATATTTAATTTCAAGATGATCATTATACGATTTATAGTTCAACATAGACCCAGAGACTCATTTCCACCCTTCACCAGAATTATCCTGGTGGAGCACCTTCCATAATCTGACGCAGACAGAGAGATGATTAAATTCATAAGTGTCATGGAGGAAGCTGCTGAGATGAGGCCGAGGTCTGACTGAGTTAATGAGTTCTGATTTAATGCCGGGTTACAGAGTGTCTGAACCTGAGCTCATTCATTCAGTGGCCACTGTCACTCAGTTTAATGGAGAATTCAATTAGACTGACAGATAACAGGGAACACAGAGGGAAAGGTGATGTTTATGTGATTATTTCTTCTCACAGGATGCCAAATACAATGTTTTCTGAAAAAAAGTTTGTTTCATCACAAAGCTGCATAAAAAGAGGATGACCCAAGCTTTTGGATTGCCATTATAACACAAAATAAAACTAAATGATTGTGTTTTCAAGGATGTTAAGAAGAAATTAAAAGGGTGAACATCTCTCTAAGTATTACTGATGGTGTACAGTCTGATCGTACATTTGAAGCTTGGTAATGGTGACTTTACTCAAGATGTTGATGGGAACAGCAAGCTGCGCTAACAAGAGGCAGCTCTGACATTTCTGTGAGACGCCTTATACTGCAGCAGAGACTCCAGCTCACAGGAAGATGAATCTGCCAGGCAATTATGGATGACATTCTGTGATGTTTGCTTGGTGAACAACACTGAAGGTGGCTCTTCCTCAGTGAAAGGTTAGAAAGCGGCTCAAACTTACTCCAGTACTCGAACTCGACTTCGAGCATCCTGGAAAACATGGCGGGGATGCTAATATGAGTGCGAAGATGTTCAACAGAAACTGAAAAAATAGATAATTGATTGTAGATGTGCCAGGTCAATATAATTAAGTCCATTACACATTTTTTGGGGGGGTCGTGCACCCTTTTGTAATTGCTCTGAGATTGTTTCATGGCTTTCTGTGTATTTTGAGAACCTAAATGTGCTCAAAAAGTTGTGAAAACTCACGTCTAATTGAGGTACGAAAAGTGGGTGTGGAAAAATGACTCTATAGCACCACCTAACCATATATGGCGCACTAACATTTTGTCATAGGCAAACAAAATTCGGCAGTGCTGCAAAAGTGCTGCAGCTTCTATGTCACTAAATGGCTCAGCGCCAAAATATCGATCACAGACATTCTGACTATAAACAAAACAGAGCCCTCAGTTCACTAGGGTCAAACCTGCCTGCAGCAGAAACCAGCTTGCAGTAGAGATCAGAGTTGCTAAAACAATCACATGAAAATCTACGTTGATGAAAACATAGCAAACGTGTCAAACTGAAACCTTTAAAAAATGCATTTAAATATTATTAGCACTACGATCCAAGCCCCTGAGTTTGATTTGGGGTATTTATATAAAGTTGACGTAATATTTGTTTGTGGAATTGTAAAACAACACCCTATATTTACTTTGTAAGAAACGGCTCCTTTCAGACAGAGAAAAAAGTTTCATTATTTAGGGCCCTTTAAATGAACCTCCAGTGAGGCAGAAGTTATCCATTATACAAAAAATAAATACAAATAAAATAGTTGTTTATTTGTCTTCCTAACAAACAGCAAGACATAACCCTTTAGAAAAGGTTCATGGTTTTGGAAGAGTGTCAAAAAAAGTTGGTGCATCACAATCTTAGCATTATTATAATGACGTTTAAAAAAGCTATTAAACATTGTTGGTGATAAACAACACCTGACTAGATTTTGTAGGGTGGTCATGTGTGATTTTCATCTAAGGTGCTTGATAAAAATAACAAATTAACAAATTAGTATCACCCACTCAACAGAGATGCTCTGCAGACACGTCACCCATACATTTTCAGACTAAACTTTATAGAGACGGGGAAGAAAGTTCACCATCGTCTACCGAAGCAGCAGTAACCAGATCAAGATCATCAGCATCTTTCAACCAGAAATATCTCTCTCTTGCAGCTGGCTTCAACAAAGTACAGCCAACTGAGACAGAAACCACCTCAAAGAAAAGCTTGTGCCCCTTGAAAACTTGCCTGAGTATGTATAATTATAACATGAATGGTCGCATTCTTTTCCAAAAAATTATATTACCTTCTTAACAGTTAAATCACTAGATTGAATTTTACTTTAGTTTAAATCAAAAAAGGACTTTTATACACCATAAAAAAATGTATACACCACATACACTCACTGGCCACTTTATTAGGTACATCTGTTCAACTGCTCATTGGCAAAAATTTCTAATCAGCCAATCACTCGGCAACAACTTGCACTTAGGCATGTAGATACGGTCATCAGAACAGGAGTTACGTAACATAGTGCTTTAACGTGGTGTGGAGCATTTCAGAAACTGCTGATGTATTTGGGTTTTTATGCACAACCATTTCTGGGCTTTACAGAGAAATATGCTTCGTGGATGTGAAGCTGATAAATCTGCAGAAAACGCACAAAGCCATCATGTCAATTTGGATTTGGACCAAAATCTCTGAGGAATGCACCTTTTTTACCTTTTTGAATCTAAGTCATAAAGGATTGAGGCAGTTATGAAAGCAAAAGGGGGAGCAGCTTGTAATGTTTCCTTGTAATGTTTGTACATTTACACAACATAACTATCACGTCAACCAAATGACTATGTTGCATTGACTGTTTCCTTAATTGTTTCAGATCATTTCATACATTTGTTTAAAGGGCAAATGTATCCGAGTAAAGCAGGTTTGTTTGCCACTTTTGAAAGAATTTTTAAAAAGATTCAAAAGCTATTTAAAAAAAATCTGTTTGTGACACCAAGGTTTATAATGACAAATGTTCAGGTTCAGGGAAGAATGGTTGCATGCTATAGTTCTTGTCTGTGTATTAACAACAGCATTTTTGGTGAAAAACATGAGAATTCAAGGGGTAATAAAGCTGCCCTTTTATCTAACAAATCTTCGTATTTCCCAAAGAAGTTCTACTTGCTATGACTTTTTTGTATTCCAATGATGTTTCAAACTGAACAAATGAAGAATCTACAGCACGAAGGCCAGTTCTTCCTCTCATCATGGCTCTTTGAAGGCCCGTCCTCTGAAGACTGTTCGGATCCCTTAAATTAAAGGCGATGTATCAATCAATTCTTTGCCTCCATCATCTCTTTCACTCTCACTTTGGAAAAAAACATGTGAGCTGTGATGGGAGATGAAAGCCGTATTTGCCTCGGTTTGTACAATGCTAGTCCAGCACACTTCTAAATGTTTACAAACTATAGTTGCATCATGACCTGTATATTTTTATTTCTATTATCACCCTCTCTACGTCCTCTCTATAGAGGGAAATACATTCAGAAATAAAAAGTTTCTTGCAATTTAGTTATTGTTCCGAGGAATTTTGTTCTTTCTGGTCAGTGCCTTGATGTATACTCTTAATACATAAAGTGTATAAAGTGCTTTTGACTTCCTGTTTTAGAGGAAATTTAATGATTTTTAATCAAAGTTCGAAGGTTACAGAACAAACACTAAAGACCTTTAGACACCATATTTTTGGCCTGCAATTTTGTTCGACAATGTGCTTCGATTGAAACCATGGGTGCCAACAGGACATCACACATCGGATTGAACAAGTGCTGCCAATGAAAAAGGGTTTTGGACTGCCATATGGTATCCATTTTCGCAAGGAGAATGACCAATGGAAGCTGGTTCTTTTTATGATGTGAATAGGATGTAAGTGCTGAGTTCTGTTTTTACCCTTTAGCCCCACCTCTTGGCCCTAATCCTCTTTTTTGTGCATACATGTGAGGTGAAGAGGTGTCCAAAAAATGTTTTGGATAAAGGGGTATAGCTGAGACGTAGCCTTAAATAGCCTTCTCTTTCAAGGGGAATCACACCTCACTCAAGATGTATGGGTAAGACCCTCAAATGTGACATTTTGTTTAGAAAAGATTGACAATCATGAAAGTATGGATTTATGTGAGGTATATACTGTTTATAGGTAAGTAAAAACCATTTAACTTACAAAAACTATTTTACAGTAATAATGTACCAATTATTTAGCAAGTTCAAATAATTAATTAATGTTACTTTATATAAAAGATAACGTGTCAAATTATTTGATTATGTTAATCTGCTTCACTGCTGATGAATACAAATTTTGTAGGGGTGTCCCAATTCATAATTGTCAGTTTTCAGCCGTTCCTATAGTTGCCATGGTTAAATGATATACAGAGGGGTCGGGTGGTATGGGTAAGTGAATGGAACTTGGCTTGAGTACTAGTAAGATGTAAACAGACACAGATCTCAGTTTCTTGATTTATTTTTTACTAACTATTGAGGTAGGCGTGTAGAGTTGACATTGCAGAGTTTATTTTATGGAACAGACTCATTTCAGAAATGTTAAAGATACTCCCGATTAAGGGCTTGGTTTAGGGATTGGCAAAAAAAAGAACACTAGTGCACAGTTAGTTCTTTAATACAGTTGCATTATACTTATGTCTGGTTATAATCAGTAGAGCACAGACTGACGTGTGGAAATATATATGTCAGCTATATAATAATGGCCAAAAATAATAGACACTTGGAGATAAAGATGGTGAAAAGTTGTACTGTAAGAAAAAAATGGTCTATGTTCTGGAGAGGTTTCTAAACTGGAATGGAAGCAGCAGCTGATCACAAATACAAAAGATAAAGGGGTGAAGTTCTGATTTAGGGCTGATGGAGTTTGATTACAACATTGCAATCGTTACAACGTTGCTTTGGTTCTCTTTCATTCAAAAATTCTGCCTCTGAGTTTAATGGTGTTTAGAGTTTTCTCATCACGTGCAAACTTTAAAGTTAAACCCCAATATTTACCGGTCAGCGGATTGCCAAAACATCTATTCCATGTTTTTACTCTGATTGCTCACTGCAGTCCACACAAGCCATGCACTCTGATTAATTCCGCTGAGAGAAATCTGATTACACATGATTAATCAAACAATTAAAAAAAAGGCTTGAGTTACAAGCAAATTAACCAGAATCAGGACAGCTTCAGCATGCTCCTGCCACCACTGTGACATTGCCTCTAATCACTAATGAACACTAAAAGTAAAAGCCTCTGGAGAGAATGATTCCTCACATTTTAATGAGACATTATTAACCAAATTTAAAGTTTTGGGACGATGAAGGTAATTGTAAAGATGGATGGAAGGGCGGTTCCAGGGATTTCATGGATTCCAGATTGATTTATGGAGAGAAGAAATGATAGCTAGACATGGGATTAATTATCTTACCATCTTACATGATTAATGATGTGTCGTTGAAGGTCTTTGCATGCATTTTCTTGATTAAGGTTGGATAAACAGATATAAAGTATTTAGTAGATGTTCAAAGCTGCAGATGTTTTGGCAGAAAATTAAAAGGCGCATAGTTCATTTTCAGTGATACGTTTTTGTCAAAATCCGGGTTTTAACTTTTGCTCTGTTTTGACAAGTGGAATGATTTTTGGTAAAAATATATTTTTTGTTCATTTGTTGAATAAATCTCTTTTTTAATTAAAAAAAATTATTTCTCATTATTGCCTTATTTTAAAAGGCAATATACTATACAAGGTCACTAATTTATAAAAAAATTGTCACAGTCTTGGATGTGTCAAATACTAGAAACAACATTGGTGTTGATTAGTTTTGTGTAGCACCAGATTTAATTTTTTTTTTGTCTTTTTAAGCTATAATGAAGACCCAAATAGCTAATTTTCTTTTTTTATTTCCAGTGACATTGTGTAGTATCTTGGAAATGAAAAGGTAAAAATCCTGGATTAAAAAAAATTATTTTGATTACAGCTGAGGTAGATGAAGAGATTTGTGCAAAACAATTAAATTTTTTTCAATGCAGCCCAGAATGCAAGAAATTAAGCAAGAGCTTGAAGCAGATGAGTATCAATGACATGAGCAAAAGAGTGTGAGAGTGTGAAGACGCTTCCGATGAGAACCTTCAAGCCACTTTAAGAATGACCAACTAGACATCGTATATAGATTCCTGTGTTACTATTCCGCTTACACGTCTTCCACAGAACGAAACTCAGGAAAAAAGCTTAGAAAGAGTTTTGTTTACAGGTAATAATTTATTTCTGCTTCATATGGTTTAATATGTCTTTGTGATCTAAATGTCTCTGTGAAATCACTTTGCTTCCTTAATGGCAGTTCTCTGGTGGTAAACACGAAAATATTTTCCAATTTTGTGTAATTTATCTGTTTAGTAAGAATTTGCTGCTTTTTCATTTTACTTCGATCAATGATTATGAGTAAATCAAAGGGAAAAACACAAATTACAATTTACCAGTGGATCGCTAAACATGGGAAAGTGTCAAGTGGAACAATCCCTCTGAATAACGATGCCTGGAACGACTTATTTACAACACAACTTCTGCCATAATAGCCTCATAAAACATCCTCCCAAACCATCCATGCGGCCATATTAATCGCCTCTAACACCCTGCTCTCTTTCCTAATAAATTCTTGACTCTGTTCGGTGGAGAGAAAGACAAAGAAGTGCTAATAAATGTTCCTATCCACTGTGCTCAGTGTAACCTTGAGTTCTGTAATGTGATTCCTTGCCCTGCACCTCATTTTATTGATTTCCATGAAGCCAGATTCTTCATATGCATCCGGCTTGGTCTCATTTACCCGGGTCTTTTAGGTCTCTCAGCACTGTGATTGCATTTGAGAAAGGAACAGATTGCATTCTTGCATTCTTTGGCATCGCCGATCAGAAATCGGATGTGGTTGTGGGTTTAGAAATACAGGGAGATCAGCATCTCCTCAGAAGAACACAGCTACAGGCTACTACTGCATTTCTTCATATATATATATGATGATGATACGGTTGAATGATAAAGCAAAAGCATATGTTCCACTTGGTTAGTGGTTGGCCGAAGCCATTGATTGAAAAACAACTGTCAAAATAAATATTTAATTCATAATCACCACAGAAACGTTCCAAATGTGCCCGATCAAAAGTTGACACACCCCAGCTCCTAGCATCAGCCTTGGCCCATGTGGGTATCAAACCCACGACCTTGGCGTTATTAGCATCACGCTCTAACCAGCTGAGCTAACAGGCCCTAATGCGTAGTATTTTGGCTCCTAGAAAACTTTTTTTTTTTTGTCATTCAATTTAGCCAGATGAATTTAAACATTTCCCTTATTTAAGAGATTGGTTTCAACAGAATCTCTCACTTTTCACTTCATAGTCAGAGTTTGAACATTGCTGATTGGTATTCCAAGTTCCTTGGGTATCTATATCCCTTTCCTGTTTTGTACAGTTCAGGTTAAACTTCAACCCCTTAACCTTCTTTCATGCTCATAAGTTCATGTTATGACCACAAGCCATGAAGAAAAAGTGTCTCGTCTATACCTTTGTTGAGTCATATTCACTTCCTGTTTATAAGATGTAATAACTGATAACTTTGTGCAACTGATTCTCGCATCCAACTGCCTGGTTCCCATCTTATTTAACAATCTTTTCTTTTCTCATCTTGGGGAATGTAGTTAAGGTTATATCAGTGGGTGCAAATTCTAAGCATCAAGTGCAAAAAAAAAAAAAAACATGTCATAGTTGGGAAATCTGCCTAGATTTTTAGGATTTTTTTTACAAAAAGTCTCTCACAGCGAATTCTTAGGGTTCAGGCTGCCACCTTTTTCAGGACTCGAACGTCTCCATTACAGCTCACCTGGAATGCGTTTTACATGTCAGTACTGCTTTTGCAACTAATGCTTAATTTATGTTGGTGTGTATTGGTGAAAAGACCATTCAGAGTTTCAGTTCACCAGAGTTACTTAACTCAGGAGGACCCCAATGAACTAGATTACCAGATTAACACTCATGCACACCAAAAGTTCCAGATTAGCATATATTCCTGTCTCTCTGGTGCCTGTGTCGTGACGAATAGCAGAAAAGTATGGGGTGCAACAGGGATCAGTTTTAAGCCAAATTCTATTCTCTTTTCGTGTTATCATTGGAAATAAGCCTGGTCTGATAATCTGAAGATAGCCGGCTTATATAATCAAGTACTGGGTAAATGTTTACAATCTCTAATAAGTCAATTCAAAATTAATAAGCAGTTGCTTTTGTTAAAGCCAAATTAACAAAGCTGATCAACGCTCTTTGAATCTTACCATCTAAACAGGATCCAAGAAGAGCAATGATTATTCAGATGATGTTTTGATCTATACATTTCTGTCCACTGCCTCTACCTCCCATCCATATGTAATTATCATCTCCCATTTACTTGATGCAATTTTGAGTTTTGGTTCCTCCAACATTCACATGCCTTGCCTGATTGGAGCTGTTGGAGCTCAATCTGATTTTGTCCATAGGGTAATTGTATTTAGCTGAACTGCATTCAGCATTTGTCCCACTTATGAGACCAAGAGCACTACAGTAATAACAATAAATGTATGCAAAAATACACATTTCTATAGGCCATCCCTTTAAACACACTTAGATTTCATTCATCTGTAGCCAGCCTTTTGACGACTCCTACAACAGCCATTAAACTTAATATCTGTCAGAGTGAAGGAGCTTTTATTCATTAGAAGCCTTTATGAACCCACCCAAAGGTCCCAAATCAGCTCAAGACTCCTAATTCTTTTCTACGTCGGCTCTGTGTGAGAGCATTAGTATAGCTTCCTCTGTGTTTCGTCCAATGTGTTATTCATGACCACGCTTTCATCTCTTAAACCAAATACTTGATCGTAAAGGCGATCCAGGCAAGAGATGAGCAGGCTGTGAACTACAGGTTAGATGATTGGACATTTTCTTTTAAGAGAAAGCAAACTATGGCTGGAAATCATAAGAGCAAGTCACCAGACACAGACAATATAAGCATGTTGGAAACCTGCTGTCTAAACATGGACATTTACCAACAATCACAGAAACAGGACAGATACAAGAGCAGCAGTCTACTTTTTGTTGCAATCAATGCAACAGTAATTTGCATTGCTTTGCTGTTTTGCACAACCAAAACATATTTGTTAACATTACTTGCATGTTTTCACAGTGATTTGGAAGCATTCTGCTCTCACACCACCTCTGAAATCTTAAACAACAAAACAGCAGTCCCTCAATTCGATCTTATCTATAACGTGTTTAGCTCTTGTAGCTTTGTTTCAACGACAAGCCAACAAAAGACTTTACATCATAATAATGGATCAATTTCCAAAACAATTTTCTTAACAAATATAATAGATTATTAGATCTAATAAGTGTCACAGATCCACTAGCATTCTGTGCTCCAGGGATCCTGCTCCAGATAGAACAGAAGCAGCACCCCTGTGCGGTCTCACCCGATTTGCTTCTTTCCTGGAAGACACCTCACCGTGTTGTCAGTCACTCACATCAGAATCTCTTGCTTAGTTCTTCCTGTACATAAGTCCTGTTTATAAAATGCTAGTACTGCTCCACTGATAGTTATGTTCCAGGTTAAAACAAGAATCAGATTTTTGGAGCATTCTTCCTTTTCTTTAAGGTTAATTCACTTTATTATATTATATATATATTTTGAAAATCCAAGCATTTCTTGTTCACATGAATAACAAAACAAAATTAAAATTTATATATACATGATTTTTTGTAAACATTTGTTTACAATCCCACAGCTTTTGAATTAAGCAGGAATAACGCAATTTTGATTTCAAACAATATGAAACAAAAGGTTCAAAAGGTTATTATACTTTTTGATTTTAAACTCAAATTTAAATTCAAATTAATTTTTTCAAATTAAAATGTGAGAAAAATGCAATCTTCTTCCAGATTAATTTTACAGACCACATTGCAATCTGTGCCATCTAGTGGTGGAAAGAAAGACTAACCGTTGTAAGTACAAGACCTGTGAGATGGCCTATGTTCTGGCACAAGAAAAGCACAAAGGCACAAACAATCTATAAGATTTAGGGGAGGGTCGCTTGTTTTTTTTTTAAATGCAATTTTCACATTGTTTTGAACTTGTCCTTGCTTTTTGGGGGGAATTATATTTGTTTAATTTGTCGACACTTTTGATTTTTGTTACAACAGCAAATTTATTGTAAAGTTAAAAAATTTAATAATTGTATTTTTTGTACAATTTCCTGTTTATTGTGGAATTGTTGTGTAATGTAATGAAAACATTTTGTACAATATAATTTATTAATGCAAATTGTAAAGTAGTAAAAACACATTCAAAAAGGCCCCAAACTTCTGGGTAAAGAAGTGATGATAAAGTAATAATGTTTTTTTTCATGATGGTACATATTTTGTGGGACTCAAAATTGAGCATTTTGTTTAACGTTAAAAATAAAACCCTAAATATTTAATGCATACCCATGCAAACCACAATTTCTTATTGTATTTTTGTATTTTGATATTCTTATTATAGTCTTATATGTCAGACAGTGTATGATTTCATACATGTAACTTTATCCGCTTGACATCTTAGACTCAGTTTTTGATTTAGCATTTAATGGATTTTGGGTTTAGATTCAAAATTCAACAAATAAAATTCTACTGGAAAATGTGTAAATATTTAAAATGTCCTTGTTAGAGAAAATATGTTGTTTCACTAGTCAGTTATTTTGTCTGAGAAATCTAAGGGGGACATGGTTGAAATGTTCAAAACAACATTAATAATGCACTTGAGCAGAGCTGTTGCAGCTTTGATTTGTAAAGTTTGAATGTATATACACTGTGTGTTTGAAACGCTTGTTCAGAGTGTAATCCTTCAAATAAACATACAACGCAGGATTTAGAGTGTTCTCTAGGCTTTTGCTAAGGAAAACACCACTCCATTGGGATCATGAGAAGCTACGAGAAGGAAAAGACTGACAAACTCGATCCATCGTAGGATCAAAGAGCAAAATATTTGTTCAGAAAAAAACTGCGATTGGCAAAAAATAAATAAATACGTTTTTTACATTATTCCGTTTCATTTTTCCTTCATCTGTATGCTGCATTCTTGTCGCTGTCAGATAAACAGTTTGATAAATTAATAGATGAATATAAAAGCCATATTAATTACAGGGTTTTCTGTAAGGAAAATTTTGAATAAGGCCTTTTGTGTGGAAGCTTAGAAGTGGTATGAGTTTGGTCTACTGGTGGACAAATCATTAGTTAGTTAGATCTCCTATTTTATCTCATGCAAACAGCACGAGAGTGCGTTTGCATAACAGGCACTGAACTGCGTGAAGTGCATCGTTATTTCTACATGTTCATGGTGGATTCCTTTGCTTGTGAAGTAATGAGACTTACACAGAACTCTTCGATGCACTTTGTACTTTATTTCCCTTTCCAGCCCCAGTGCCACACAGAACACTCCTAATTCTCATTTGAACAACTTCATGCCGCTCTATTTTACTTGCAACTGGTGGCCATTATGCACTACATTACTCATGATTCCGGAACTACAAGTGCCAAAAGGGGCGTGGCAAAAGCAAGGCTGTGGGAAGAACAGGGGTAAATTGTGCGTTTTGCCCAGGCAAAAAATATGAGGTTTAAAATTGCATTTAGAAAGTTACTAATGGTGCAGTGGTAGTATAGAGGGCTCAAATATTTATTATAAATGCTTTTAAATTTGCATAAATGGCCTCTTTAATCATCCATTTAATGAGTTTGTTAAGTTTTTTTTTTTTCTAAACCTGTGAATGTTTGCCTTTTCTTTCTGTATCATCACTAATGGTTTAAAAAAAAAACCTCTGAATATTCGTATTAAATATTACTCTAACACTGAGCAATTTTTAATCTTTTCAGAAAGGGAGAAAATGCTCTCTTTTTTTAGATACCTTGAGTGCACAGTCGAAATAAAAGTCTGTTTGTTTTTATGATGAAATCTTGTCAAAATAAAACGCTGGTGTGTTGTGTTGCTGCTTTGATCTTGTAGAGCTGTCGATATCTCTAGATATTTCTTCTCAAAGATTATTGTAGGATTCTGGCTATTTTCAAAACCAGTTGTCAATGTACTTTTATATTTTTATCTTAAATGATACTTTCATACTGTTCATCACTAGAATAAATCTGCTAATATATTGATGAAACATCATTGATTATGCAACATATCATTTACATATATGCAAACACCCGCAATAGTGTTGGCAGAACTTCACACAGTCCTCAGGTGAGCTTCAATAAACAGCCTATAAACAGGTGCAAATATTCCCACAGCGTTCTCCTGTTTGTTTACTGGATGGTTTTAAATTTCATATTCTCTTTGCTCTTGGAATCGTTGCAGCTCTCAAACATGTGCTTTGGAATGAAAGCCTGGAAAATACAGAATGTGGCTTTTGTGAACCAGTGTAAACAGCAGCTGCCAACTTTGCAGGATCCCCAACAAAAGAAGGGATTTGCTTCTCAAACAAGGCTCAAAACACCAGCAACAAGAGAATGAACAGCTGGGAGGTATAGCGAAACGGGTCCCAGATTGATATCTTTGTTAATCTGAGAAAATTCAATCATTCCTTTGTTCAATCGGGTTTGAGGCTTTTCGATCAAATCTACTTCGTTCCAATTTTAAACAATTAACAGGAGGAAATACATTTTACCATCAATACTAGTTTATTTATATTATACTTGTGAATATTTGTTGGTCCGGCTCATTCCTGCAAGGCTAATGCTGTTTTTGCATATAAAACAAACTACAAAGAGAGAAAGCTCCCATCTTGTCTGTGAGAAAAGGTTTGGTCCATGATCAGCACATAGACGAAAAATATGGCTCTAGACAGAAAAATGTGTTCTTGATGCAGGAACCACTCATGTCTATATGTGTGTACAGATGTGCAAAACATCCGGGGCAACTGGCTCAAAGATCTGAGCTCACGCACGTCTGACTGAATCAGAGCTTCCAGATTCTCTTTTCTCCTGCCAAATGCTGTCAGAAACCTCACTTCTGGATACAAGTCAGCCGGCCTGAGGTCAGTGAAGCTTCATGGGCAACACATTGAGCAGTAAGTGCCAAAAAGTTTCACCGGACACAGCTTCTGGTGCTTCATCAGTGATGCTGTGTTCGAAAGATAGAACATGAAAAAATCTGCTTTTCAGTGTGAATAAATGATTCTTTTCTTTTTAATACAATGGAAATGGAATAAAAAGGTAAGCAATTATCTTGTTGTCAGTGAAAGGAATATGAAACTATTTGAGACAATGAAGGGAAATTGATTTCACGCTCCGCTGTGTCTCTGTTTCAAAGACCACAGTTTAATCCAATCAATTTGGCTAATCTCATTACTAGAAATTTCCTCCACAACTTTGTGAACATAAAAAGTGTTCTTTTTGAAAAACGAACAATACATCTGCGGTAAAAATCTGGTAAATTGGTCCATTTATTACAACGAAATAGCATTTATTACAATATAAGAATATTGGAAAGGGGCTCATCTCCATTATTTCTAAACTGTGGAGGTAAAACAGTTAAATAAGTGAAGTGCAGGGATCTGTCATTCTCACCTGCCATCATGAGATGTATTCTAATGATAAAAGAAATGTTTATATGTTTCTAATTTTAATAAATGAAAATATCAATTTGTCTAATATATTAGGCCAAGTTGTTGTACGCTCCCAACTGGGAATAGATCATGTTTACATTCTACACTGTAAATATGTGTAAACATGTTTTTTTTTAGCATTTTATTTTGTATTTATTACATTTTTTTGATTGATATGTAAATCTTTGCTGGTCTCCTTGTAGCTCTCACCATTTTGTGTAAAGAAATGGCTTGTTCTCAGATTTTGTGACATTTTTCTTCCATAGGGAGCCATTGCTGACAGCATGAAATGGGAAGGGCTTCTCTTTTTGCTTACGGCAATGCTAAAGCGGAAGCTCCTGTCTCTGTAGTGCGATTATGGATTCCGCACAGACGGAAAGTTTATCTGGGAGGAACTTTGACTTGCGGTATCACATCACGTGATGTGACTTGAGCCACCACATTTGTGAAGTCAGGTCCATGAGGTTTTTTGATCACTCAGTAGGAAGCAAAAGCAAATTTTTATGACGTCAGTCCTGGTAAAAAGTAAATTAGAGAGCGTACTGTTATAGTTTAGAGAAGTTTTATAGTGAATTGTTTATTAGTGGACATATCTGCTTAAGTGTGAACCCATATAGTATCTCACAGAAAATGTTGATTCTGAAAAGAAACTAATGTAGAAAACATGAATGCACTGTTCATTTCTGATCAATTGATATTCTGAATATATTTGATAAATATATGCTCACACAATCAATTTAAATAAACATGTACCCGAGCCCCTGAGCACACTAGGTTCTTCTGGAACCAGCCTCACTGCTACATTGCAATTGCTTCCCTAAGTCGGACCTCCTGAACTGAAAAACCTGTTGTTTTGAGACATGCACTCTGCTAGATTGCTTTTCTCTCTCTAGAATCCCTCAGTCTCTAAGCAATGGACAACAAAGCATTTTGTCATTTTTGTATGTTTTTTTTCTTATTTGAGTACATTTGATATTTTTCTGGAATGACGTTATCATGGATTAAAAATGATCTCTTTCCATTTTACCGAACAAACAAACAATTAGAATTGTAATATTATACAGTTGTGCTCATAATTTGGACAATAAATAGTTTAACCACTTACAATGAGTGGGAAAAATTTAAAAAGTAAACTTATGAGCACAACTCTATATAAATAAATTGACAAACTTTCTACAGTTTATTGTGTTTCTGTTTCGTTGTTGTTGTTTTTTTTTAATTTCCTGTATTTCTACATGCTTCAGGTCTGATAAGAACGGAGCATTGACAATCATAGTGAGCAGCTTCTCTTTAGTAGTGAAATGGGTACCATTTCATCCTGAGAATGAGATAAAATAGACATTAATTATCTACAAACTTCTGAATAAATTCCAGCTCATGCCAACGTTCTAATGATTTATCCTTAAAATGTTGCTCAAACCCTTAGAAGTCCGGGGGTCTTTTGAGCATTTGAGCAGATCCGGGGGCCTTTACAATTTGCTTTAATAAAATACTTTTAAAACAGCTTGAAAAAAGTTTTTTTGTTTATTACAGCCCCACTTCTTTTTACAAATATTTTTTTCTTTACATTACAAAATTATAAAAAAAAATACAATTCTGAGCATTAAAAGTTTTTGTTTTATAACAAAAATCAAAAGTGTTAGACAAAATAAAAATTCATAAATCCCCAAAAAAGATAACACAAGGACAAAACAATGTGAAGATTCTAAACCTTCCACACTGTTCCTAGCACTTTTTGTGCCATTGTGCTTTGTTTTGCTCAAGAACATTGAAAAATGCAAGCCATATCACAGGTATTGTACTTCCAAGGGTTTTTCCTTCTTTTCACCACTAGATGGCACTGATGGCACCTATTTGGAATGTAAAAGGAAACTTAAAAACGATTGTGCATTTTCTCACGTTTTTAATTTAAATTACCTTTGATTCTCACAACTCCTGTAATTATAAACAAAACAATATCAAAACTTATAACCTTTTGAAACCCACACATTATTTTTTTAATGAAATAAACAATAGGTGGGTCGCGTCATTCCTACTTAACTCAAAACACCGGGTGTAATTGGCACTTGCACTGGTGTGTGCCAAGACTTCTATGTGTTAATGCTGGAATGTACCATCAGTAAGTTTAGAAAAACATGTGCCCGGCATTTTTTAATCCCTCTTTTTCAAAATGAGTAACTTTTTTAATTATGTCGTTTAACAGAGCTTGAGGATATACTTATGACAACAATAAGCTTCTTAGTTTATCTTTATATTTCCTGCAACACTAGCATGAAAATAATGCAATCTGACATGTTCTTGATATATTCACCCAACATGCCAGTTCCAATCACATTAAGGATTTCCACATATCTGTATTACTGTTTGCCAAACTTGGGTTGAAGAGAGCAGTTCCGCATCTGTCTGGCACCGTGTTCGCTCTCCTAAGTGACAGGATGAGGAACACTTTTCTAATGATGCCACTTTGGCTCAGATCCCGGACTCATATGAATGAGTTGCCCTCACTCGCTCACTGATGATTTCTGCACCCAAACACTCTGCTTCTTTTTGATTTGTGACTCAATTAGCTCGCTTCTGTTCGCAGCCATGTTCATAGATGAATAATGCTGCTAACATGCTAGCTGCTACGATCTCTCATCGTTCCCACCTTCTTGTCAACAGGGGTTGAGGAATTGCTGAGAAGTCCCATTTTTAATCATGAGAAACACCTCGAATGAAGCAGAGTTGTAGCAGATAACGAAAGAAGTGGGATGGTGTCTGCGAGGTAGTTAGCCTGTTAGCATGTCCTTCTGCAAGGTCCTTAGTGAAGAAGTCTCAGCTTCACAAAAGTCTAATTAAGACTCCTCTGCAGAGAAAATGAGCTAAGCTATTAAGGAAAGTGATTATTTGCCTTCAGTATCACTTCTGGCAGGTGTTTATGGCCCAAGCCCATGCAGGTACGCTAAGCTAACGATTCTGACTTTCACATGACATTGATGCTAATAAATCAGTGCTCATCTCCAGCTCAGTCAGGGTGCCTCAGAGAGACATTGTTTCTTAACACTGGCCAATACTCTTTCAGTGTAGGCTATTTCTGAAAGGATCTGAATGGTTTAGTCTGAGGAACTTATCATAGGGCATGCAATATAGGTTTATCTGAAAAATTGTGGATGGAATACAAAATTAAAATAAAACTCATTTAAACCACAGGTGTTCTGCTTCACCTTGAGGCCATGGACACACTTACATTGTTTCCGACAAGGTTTTGACAGGCCAAGTTGCTGTCTGAAGCTCTGAGGTTTTGTAGTCTGGTAAACAAAACCTGTTTGCAGCTGCAGCACTGTGCATGTTTGCTTCACTGGTGTGTATTCAGCCATGTCTCGGGGCAGCTTTGGTGTAACCCCACCGATTAGAGAGAGTGCAGACTGATGATGGGAGAGCCTGTGTTTTCCCTAGCAGATGCTGGCAAGCCTGAACGTATGTACTATATAACTGACCAAAGAAATCTGTGATGGCCTCTTTCTTTGTTGTGTTAACCCCTAAGAAGTCCAGAGCCATTTTGAATATTTTTACTACTTTACAATTTACAGATTTGAATACATAATTTTTTTTGTTGCAGATATATATTTAGTTTTTATAAATATTTGTTTGTTGCACTACACAAAAGTTCCACAACAAACCTGAAATTGTCAAAAAAAAAAAGGATTTTCAGAGCATATTTTTTTACTGGAAAAATCTAAAGTGTTGAGATAAAATAAAAATTCATAAATTTATGTAAATTATGTTTGTGCCAAAGCTCCTGTTAAGTTTGTTTGAAACACAAATCTCTTTCAAACCTTCACATTATATTTTAAATCCAATAGTACAGAGTACAATACAAGTAGTTCTAACATGGGCATTTTTAAGATCTATAGTTAAAATCCAGTCACATATGGGACTTTACCAAATACTGCCTAAAATCCACTGATTTCAATAAGTTATTGCCAGGCAGGGTTATGGGTAAACCAGGACTTTAGGAATAAAACTAAAAATATCAAAACTTTTTACAAATCTCCATATTATATTTTAAATCAATCTTAAACAATAGGGTTTTTTTTTCTTTTGGGAAATTTAGGACACATTGGATGCGTTCTATCCAGTTTTAATTCCACAAGATTCATTTTGCACAAACGTTTGCTCAAATCTAATTTTTTTTACAGCAACCTTAGATGTTACTAACATTGACTTCATACAAACTTGTTGGAAGCATCTATCAGTTTCGATATTCCTGGAAAACCAGGTTATTTCGAAGTTTTTATATTGTCTGGGTGAAACATTTAAATTTGGTTGACGTCAAAGGATGTGGCATTGTAATGAATGACTGGTAATGTCTCATTAATATTCATGAGACTCTGTGTCCTTGTCCTATAAGACGACACTTTGGTTAATTATTCTTGACAGTTCGGGTTTTTTTCCTGACAGAGGCTTCAGTCAGTGTGATCAAATGTGATTATTTGCTTTTGCAAATGGATTTATGCATAGTTTCTGTCTGTTTATTCTTTAAGCTCTATAAAGAGAGAGAGGGAGGGAGTGAGAAAGGAGAGAGAGAGAAAGTTTCTTCATATAGAAAACTAAAACCCTTATTTAAAAAAAAAAAAAAAAGCTTAAGACTCAACTGCATTTAATGCCTCAAAATTCACATCTTATAATTAGTAAAAAAAGTCATTGTATCTTTTGTTAAACTTTAGCTTTTCTCAATCTCCCGGCTGAAATAATCACCCTTTGAATGAGTGAGTCATTAAATTGCCCTCCTTTAATACAAGCATGAAAATTCATTATTGTATGATGGTGATCAGACTAACAAAAAAGGTGGGCGTCACATTAAACCATGGCTTCTAAATTATCCACAAATCTCTACAAAAAAGGTGGGTGAGCGGATTATAATGAGAGAAGGACAGAATGGAGGAAAAATAAATGACCAACAGTAGATAATTGCACTGGAGTCTTGGACTCATTCACATAGGACCTTGCTTTCATTTGTCTAATAATGGAATAAATCATTGGTGAGCGATACAGATTGAATGAAAGGAAACTCCGAAAGAGGAAAGGGGTACAGAGTACAATGCAAACAGTTCTAACATGGACGTTTTTAAGATCTACAATTAGAATCCAGTCACATATGGGAGTTTTAATATGTTCACAATCAAAAGATGGTGCCTTTTCTCCTTGTTATTCTTTATATAGTTTTTTTTAGCAAAAAATTAGCAAATAATCTAAATAGTCACATGGTGCACTTGATTATAGAACCAGGAAATTCTGCAAATGCAGTTATTTACCAAATATGTGCATTTTAAACAAATCTAATTAAATCTCGGAAACAGAGTAACAGGATTGTATTTTTTTTAAGGACGCTCCAAGGTATCATCAGAAAATCATCAAATCTGTAAATACGAAATTGAAAGAACTTGCCATTGCTCTTCCAGAGGCCTTCTAAAGATCCAAGTGATGCAAGTCCCTGCTGTAAAACTGACCCCAGTTTTTTGGGAAGAGGGATTGGTTAGGGTAACAGGAATGAGTAAAAAGCTGGGGACATGACTAAATATATATATATATATATATATATATATATTTTAGTCGGCCCATGAGCAAAAATATACCCAGTCATGAACTGAAACAGAAACAGCTGTGTTGGAGGCTTAAAACTGGGTGAGGAACAGCCAGACCTCCAAGGTGAAGTTGAGAAAGTCAGTTTCATAGCAAGATTGAGCAGAGCAATAAGACATTGGCAAACCTTTTAAGGCTTATACTGCCCAATAAGGTAGTTATACTGCATTAACAAGGTCTTTCCCAAACCATGTCCATTTGATATAGTTCGTGCAGGAACAAACAGACATGGTTTGTCTAGGTAGGTGTTCTGTGTATATGTGTGTTATGTACAAACTACAAAAACTGGACAGCATGAACTGTATGTTCAGGTTTGTATTCTTCCTATTCATCTCACTTCTGAACCCCTTTCCAATCCCTTAACCACTCCCCCTTTCCGTTTAATACTGCTTTTTCCTGATGCAATTAATGTAAACTGGTCCGTTGGAAAAACAAACAATAAAAACTACACACATTTACTGCTTCAATCAGTTAACAAAACTGTCCAACTCAAATGAAGCATCTGCTCCCCCATGTGATGGCTTTTGAGGTGGACAGGACACAGTTATAAAAAAAAAACAACAACAAAAAACAAGGTCTCCCAGACAAAAATTCCAAAGCATGGTTTCAAGATGAGCACCAAGAAATGGTTAACATTGATTTATCATGAAAAACTTGTGAATCACATGCAAGAAACATCAAGCTAATAACCTTTCAACAATTAAAAAAGGCTAGCAGTGCAGCTATCTTCGTCAAAAGAGTACTGGGATTGTTGGTATGTTACCCACAGATCATTGAACTCATATGTGCAACTGTATTTTATTGACTTTGAATAAAATTCTCATGAAAAAATTGTAAAAAGAGGTGAAATCATTCTGGATTTCAAGAATGTGTGACGTGTGTGTGTGTGGATGAATTGGTGCTCCTCTTGTGTTTCAGGGGCTATGGATGCTAATGCATCCCCGCCTCTCGTGCATCGTTTGCATGCAAAGCTTTTTCAATAAAGGATATGTGCCTTTCAAATAGAGTGTGCTATATAACTGCAATTGAGCACATTCTGAAAGACAAACAATAATTACACTTTGAAACAACCTATTAAACCTTTCCAAAGCTTTTTTTTACTCAATCCATCAATCCACGATTTTATTTGAATCAAGGTATACAACGATTTATTATTCATTTTACACTGACATCCACTTTATTACTGCTAAAAAATATTTCCACAAAGCATTTTGTCAAAGTTATAGGCTTTATTTAACTGCCAAAGAGTCAAGCATGTTTCTACATAAATAACAATCACAAGAATCAACGTACATGGCTACATGGAGCTGATGAGATCTCTGACATCACAATGTACTTGGTCATTTGTGGAACAAAGACAGTGCAGGTTGTTAGTCTGAGAAACAACTGAGCAAGGAAAAACGTAACCCTCTGAGGAAGATTTTGGCTAGCTACTGTTTTGTACGAAGTGTCGACCAATCTGCTATTTACAGAACTCAAGCCACTAAAAACAAAAAAGTCATGGTTACTGGGAGCATAAGGAAAGTACAATCAGTTGAAAGCTGTTTTGCATTAATAAAATATACAAAATCTAAACCTGAAAACTAATCTGGGGGTAAAAGCTTGATTTATGCGGCCCACTGGCTGGCGTTTCAAATGCATAGACTCTGGCCATTGAGGAAATAATTCAACATTGTGAGCACGTGTTTGTGCTTCCTACTGACACCAAATATTCTTTAGGTCGTGCTCTTGTAGTGACTCTCAAAATCTGAAATAAATGTTCCCCATCTATATATATATATGTATCCCTTTCGATGCATAAATTACATCTAACATCACACCACGCAACTGACCATTACGGAAAGCAGACTCTTAAGCTGCTGAGTCAACTAAAACTTGATTCTTTATGTGCCCTTTAACGTCTACATCTCTCTTACTAAGATTATACAGCATTGCAACTGTCTCTAAGAAGGTTATGTTTACATTTAACTTCCGTGGAGATTTTTGGGGTTGGAATGTTATCATTTTCAGTTTCATTGTCCTGAAGATTCAGTCAAACACACGTGGTATCGCAATATCCACAGTGGTGAGGGTTCTTTATAAAAGCCACAAATGCTTCGGGGTCTGCGCGAATTTTAAACAGGGACATTTTCACAAAACTCTTGCGTTCATTCTGAGATTTATCCACAAACTTTGGGGAATCATTTTATTATCGTTCTTTTTTGTGAGTGGATCCTTCAAGGCACTGGGAGAAATGGGCCAATTTGGGTAGAGTACAAGTTTGGAAATGGGGCGATGGGGTGATTATACATGTGTTTTTGTCACTTGAACGCATTCATCACTTTCAAATGTACCTACCGTTAATTTGTGAGAAACTACTTCATTAGTGAGTGACTTGAAAATCTGGTCAAGCACATTCCTATGTTTCTCTTTTCCAATGCCGAGTCAATTAAGATCTAGTTCTAAACATTGAGACTCCTCAACAGATCAAATTCAGTGCAACCTGTTTGTCTTTCCGTTGAAGCCAACCTACGCCTCCCCCACCCACACCACAGTATTTCCAAAAGGAACCTCAGTGATCTCACAGTTGAGTTTATCTAGACGCCCATCCAATATAAACAGGGAGCTTTGTGATGGGGTCATGAGATACTGCCCGAAAAGTCCACTGCCCGCCATGACCCTGTTCTGCCTGTTCCAAGCCCACTGCGCCGATGGTGTGGGCTGCTTCAAGCTCTTGATCATTTTGACATTTCCCGAGCTGAGCTCCACAAAAAGTGCATCCGTCTGCCGGCCAGAGCTCCCAAACACATTATACTGGTTGGCTTCTGTGAACGAGGGCATGAAGGCCAGATCGGACAGGTGCAGGTTGGTGTGAATGTCAAAAGGTTTGCCAATCTCGCCCCGGATGGACACACGCTGCAAGCGCATTAGCCCGTCACGGTCATCCACGCTCACTACATAGTGGCCATCGGGTGAGACATAAGGTGTGCCGCTAACATCACCATTGGGGCCGATGACATTGTCCGTTACGCCGTCGATGATCAACTGCGGCCTGAGTGCACCAGTGGAATCCGGGCGACAGTTGACGAAGTAATATCCTCCCAGGTGGGTGTACGCAAGGGATTGTGGGATACAATCGTACTGCTGTAGGCTTATGTTTTTCACATATGTCGTTGTTTCCAGGTCAATCTTATGAAGAGCCTGTTCATTCTTGTGGAGGATGATTCCGAACCTATAAAAGAGAATTTACAAGGAAAGATTGGTGTTTTTTTTTTTTTTTTTGATAAGAATATGAAAATAGTCACTTAATCCACAAATCCTCAGGGTCTTCAACATAATACGTATTAATTAAACATAACTCAGAGGTGGGGGAAATTTTGCAAATGCAACTAACAAATAAATGAATGTGCAAATATTTTCTTAAACTCATTTGTCATTTGATGAGTTAGTCATAATAATGTGGAAAGATGACTTCATAGTAACAATGGAAGTAAATTTAAAAAGTTTAAGTTTTTGGTTCAATTTGATACAATATAGCCTTTTGTATGAATCGCCAAATGAAAGGTATCAGCAAAGACAAATTATGCTTGCGATGGAAGGGGTGGAAGACAGGGAAACTGCCCTGGGACAGTTGACACAGTAAAGTTCTATTAAATTCACAACACTAAAAAAAGGCATGGATGGGTATTTTAGCACAACTACCTAAAACACAGTCCAAGTTTACAAAAGATGTGCTCAAAATGATGCACGTCGAGGTCCTGGAGTGGACCATTCAGTCTCCGGACCTTAATCTCAGAAAATCTCTGTAGGGAGCTGAACGTTTCACTCGTCATCCTTAAAGCTTTCTTAAAACTGCAAACATCAGTACGACAAATTAAGCTTTGAGGCGTTGAAATCCAAGGGATACTGCGCTGCTCCAAAGGTACAAGTGACAAGGTAATGTCCAAACAAATCTTCGGAAGGAACTTTATTTTTTAGGAAGGGCATTTACAAAGTCATCATGAATGTTTTTTTCAGCATAACAATGACCCAAAACACATGACCAATGTAACAAAGGATGGACTCAGAAAGACGCTCATTGAGGTCCTGGAGTGGACCAGTCAGTCTCCGGACATTAATCTCAGAAAATCTCTTTAGGGAGCTGAAAGCCTGACTTCTCACTCGTCAGTCTTGAAACTTTAAAGATTTGGAAAGAATCAGCAAAGATCAGAGGCATACTGATCTTTATACTTTGGGGTGTTTAAATCCAAAGGGACGGGGAAACTACTCCGTTCAAAAGGTACAATTGACAGAGTAATAGTGATGTCATAAATTAAAAACACGATTACAGTTTTAACAAACTTTGTAAATTTAAACATGTCATAAGTTCCAGATGAATTCATTAAAATTCAACTTACATCTTACAAAAAAAAAACAATATAAAGTCAATCTTTGAATGCAGATTGACTTTTGCCCAACCGTGAGACTATGTAATTATAAAAGGTCTGTATCAATAAACCTAGAGCTATAATCCTGGGTTAAAGCATCCTTGGAACTGGATCAAACTCCAATGTGCTCTTGAGTAATGTTCCCCCGTGGGCTCTGTGCTGGCAGTTAATGAAGAGATAGTTGCTGTGGATCAGAAGGAGCTGCCACAGCGAAGGAAACAAACACGCACAGGTTTGAATATAATGAGCAGAGAGAGAAAAGATCTTTGTTCATCAGTCTATGCTAAATATCCTCTGCCAGATGTCTGCTATCATAATTGATTTCAATTAAAAAATTAATCACTCACACTTTGTCTTATCCATCAAGAAATCCAGAGAGCCCAATTAATGAGTATAAAAAATTCTCTGCTGAATAAAGAACAAATGACGTTGGTGAGTGAAATGAAAGATCAGAGAAAGCTCAATTAAATGTGCAAGCACTCTAATCAATCGTGCGGACTTCAATCACTGACATCTATCTTGTTTTATGCTCTTGTGAGTGTGGACGATGGAAAGACCACATCTGTGGGGTTGATGGGATTGATCATCACCATTCGGGCGGCACCATGGCAGTCTGCATTCACCCATTATCTTTAGGACACAAAACTCTGGCAGTGAAGATTTGCCTGGGGCATAATTTCTAAATTAAGTCTAGTAACTAGTGCAGGTGCAGAAAGTAAAAGTAGGAATTGAACACCGAGCAGGGCAGTGTAAATAAGATAATTTTGATACCGGAAAAACTCTCTTCAGAGTTAACTGAGTGGGTGTTTGTGTTAAAGAAAATTACACATTTCTTTCCCTTTTAAGTATTAGTTAGTAAAAACTCGTTTCTTTTTAGTGCTTTCTGCTTCATGAGTCATTTTGCAAATTTCTCCAAAGGCAATGGGGGTTGAAATTAAAAGATGACTTTTTTAAGCAGATTTACAAAAAGCCTTTTAAGTTAAAAATAACTGTGTTTTTTAAGTTGTTAGCTGCTCAAGACATTAAGGAATAAATAGACATTGAAGTGCATAAAGAAATTTCAATTAGTTTGATTTGACTTAAATTTTACAGCACCTCAAAATGCACTGATACATACGATCATACAACAGAACCAAGCGAAGGATCTGGAGTGGCCATCTCTCAATCTTGTAAATGGCCCAAGAAAATACCCCCCACCTCTCACCCAATGTGACCCCTGTGACCCCGAAAGGGAATAAGCGGGTTGGAAAATGAATGAATGAATGATATTTTAAATTAAGAAACCATAAGCTCATTAAGTGCATAAACTTCACAATGTAAACATTGATAAACATATTTATTTTATGGATAAAATCTGATAAAATCTGTATTCTTTATTAAATCTTTATTGCCACTATGCAGAGCCAATGATATTTGATTCAGAAGATCTTGGCATAAACACACAATGAAGCATGTAGGATAAAAAGACATTTTTTACCGTGTCACATGGGAAAGTAGATGCTTTGCTGAGTTGGATAGTTTTGCTTTCTCCAGGGGAGTAAAACACCTGGTGTGGTGTTTTCTCCTCTGGATTGAAGCATTGAATGTACGTACATATTTATTAATTGTGTTTCCCACGAGCCAGTTTACATTAGTTGTGTCAGGACAAGGCGGCGTTGAACTGAAGTTGGCAGTGGATAAGGGATTGGGGAAGGTGAGGGGGAAAGGTTCAGAAGTGAAAAAGAAAATTGGAAAAATAACTGAACATATCATATAAATCCATACTACAGTTCCTTTTTTCCCATTTGCAGTTTTTACGTAACACACATATATACCGAACATCTACCTAGACAAACCATGTCCACTTGTTATAGTTCATAGTCCTCCTGCAGCGGCCAGGTAGGCTCCCCGACAGCATAGATTCTTAATAGAGTTCATGAACAGAGATTTGATGCTCAGTCTTTGAGTAGCTGGGATGTGCAGCGTGACTAAATTACAAGCTAACATAAAATAGCTGATTTGGTTTTTAAATTTGTTAAAAATCCCCTTTTATCTGCTAGCATTAAATATTAGTAATTGTGTATCTTTTCCAAACTGCTTAACACTTACTAATAAAATGTGTGAATGCAAACGAGCATATCAATGCTCTTCTAGTTTCTTTTGCTGTTAGTCTCCATGTCTGTTCTCGTTGTAAATTGAAATGAGCGTGCACTTTTCTGCTTCAAATACGGCGCCTCACCACAGCTAGTGACCAGCTTTTGTTAAAAGACATTAAGTCCAACAATAGAGCTCATCCTGGGCACACAGCGAACCGCAAAGACCACTTTTATTTTCGATTCTTTCAGAGCAGGAGATAATGTGGCTGACACACATGGCATACGCTCTCAAATAACACTTCACTGAACCCGGAGCTAATACTGTGCTAGCAGAAGCGTTCCTCACCACAATTCAGCTCCTGTCACAGAGTATCATGGTTGTTTTTTTCTTCAATAAACTATGGATCAAGAATTTGGACATTTTTTAGGGGCTCTGTATGATTAGGCTGGGGCCATTGGATTTCTGTCCATTTTCTAGCATGCTACATCTCTAAGGACGATTTATATATTTATAACAATATATAGTATTTAATTTAATGTTAAATGCCTCTGCTAGTCTTCACCTGTGCTAGTCAAGCTTAGAGGTGGCATTTGTGCAGGGGAGAGACACGACACGTGACATTTTAGTCGGCTTGTCAAATTATTTTAGCATTTACACACTTTCACAGAGAGAAAATAACAGCCTGCAGGAGTCCCATTCAATGTGTTCATCGGCTTTCTGTCATGCTTTCATCCATAACCAGCCTGCAGGCAAATATGTTTATGCACAACAATAATAAAAATACATAAATGCATCAGTTTCTTTTCTTTTAAGCGCATAATGAGAAATCTGCTAGTGCTAATTGCATGTTGTAGAAGTCTTAGAGCTTGGTCTGATAAGCATTGTATTTGATTTTATAAATGTAGGCGTTACGGTGAATGTTTGTTCACATGAAAGCATGTCTGCCTGAAGTGTCGCTGAACACAGTGTTCATTTACGACAGGAAAGAGCTGTTGTAAATTGCCCTAAAGTGCATAAACAAACCCCAGGAATCAGCAAGTACACATAGCCCTAAAACACCAAGCCTTTCGTTTCTGCTGTGTTATATTACTAAGCTCTCTTACATGTTAAACTAACGGATAGTTGTTCCTCATCCCTGTCCCTGCAGACACTATCTCTATGACAGAACTGCGTGTGATTGCCAGCTCAAACAAGATCTATGCGACTCTTAAGCATCCACTTCTGGTGTACTGAGGTATTCTTCTTCAGAAGCCTTTGTGGAAATCACGTATATCTGTTACTCAAAGCACTGTTTGTAATCAATGCTGAGAGATGCTTGTTTCCTCGTGGGTTCCATCTGCTAAGCAAACTGAATCCTGATTCTTCAAGCCTTACACAAGCCTCTATTCTCAAGAACAGCAGCTTTAAGATGGAGTTTTTGAGTCTGGGAAGATTTTTTTCATAGGTGAAAATATTTGCTGGTCAATACCAGAGTTTGACACCTCCCATAATGCATTTATATTAAGCTTTAGACCGTCAATGCGGCATTTACCAGGTTTAGTTATTGCTTTTTAAATGCAGTGAATTACACTGATGTACAAAACAAAAATATTGCATAAAATATTTGAAAATTAAACAATAGATGCAATAACAATATGTTGGCTTGCACAAGTCAACAAAATGAACGTGATGTCACCCATTGGTTTTTGAAAGATTCTGAAGCTAAATGGGAGAAACCACACTGCAAAAAAAATAAAAAAATCTAAGCAAAGCTGATAATTTTAGATTCAAAATCCTGATTTTCTTATGTTAAGAAGAATGGTCTAGTTTAGAAGTTTAAGGTATAGATTATTTAGCTTTTTTGTGAAGTGCTGAGAAAAACACCCCTGTCAGAACAATAAAAAATGCTTAGATATAGTTACAAAACTTCTTTGATCAAGAAAAAATCTGAAAAAAGGGGAATAAAATTTAACTTGGTAACATTTGTTGAAACCAAATGCTTGTGAAAAAGAATCTTTTTGGTTTCAGAACGCTATGAATGTTAAAGATTAAGCGCAAAAATTTTTCTTTAAATTTGTTTATTCACTACATTTGAATAGAGCAAACTGAAAAAATTTAAATAATCTAAAGTTTTATTTCTAAAATTAAAAAAAAAAAAATTTAAATCAGTTTAATTGTAAGCAATACTGTGTAGTTTTACTATTTCATATTTCTTGGTACTAGGTACTTAATTTGGTCAATCTTAACAATCTTAATTTGCTGCTGTTTTCGACAATTTTCATTGAATTAAACATTTCTCATAAACTTTAGGCGCTGCAACCCAGGTTAGAATCCCCAACAAGCAGATAAATTCTTATCATACCTCGCTCCGATTTGCTTCCTGTCTGTCTATATTGTCCTATCAAATAAATTAAAAAATGCCCAATCCAAGGAAAGTATTACCGTTAAAAAGAAAAGCCAGAATATCTTTTTTTTAAGACTGCTCAGACCATTTTGCGTACCAGCACAATGATTCCGTTTTCCCTAAACTATTAGCAAATATTTCTATTCTTAAGACCAAACTATAATGGTAGTGACTTGATTAAAGGACATGTTGTAAAACAATTTGCATAGTTTTAAGATCATTGGTGCTTGTTACAAATTCAAATAGTCTTTGAATAACAAATTGCAGTTGTTATGAAAGTCAAATTGAGTTGAAAAAACTCTTGACCAAAGAAACTTTTGATATAAGAGCGTGTCATCCAGTGGTTTCAAAGCTCATCTGTGACACGGATAACTGCAGCATCTCGCACATCATCATGTCTGTCACTGGAGGACCAAGAGCAAGAGTAAATCAGTTGCATTTGCAATTGAGTCACTAGTTGATTTGAATATTGACTTGAAATGAGAGCCTCAGTAAACATCCTTCCTGTGGTGGAGGACATGCTTCATAATCCTCAATTCTGATTTAATAAATCCTGATGAGGCTCTCAAATCCACACACCTTCCCTTAGTGTGCTTACTTAGAGATTAAACTCATATTTCCCCCTCTACTTGAACTAAATCCACTTATGTGAAAGTCTGTGTATATTAAAAACGTTCCTCAGATACAAATCAGGTGTTAATGTGGTTTATTGATTTGTGTCCTAAAATGTGTTCATCACTAAAAGTCTCCCCTCTACCTTTGCCCAACTATCATGAATTGTCGGCTCCCAGTCCTACCATTGTTATTGAATATTAATTCATAACCCATTACAGAAGACTCCAGAAGCACGGTTTTAGAAGATTTATCAGATTTGTAGAGCCTAGTTGTGCTGTTTTAGTGAAGCAACTTGTAACTTCCTGTTGTGATTTAATTTCCTATTCTATCTTAGACAATAGGGCTATAGGTATTTTTTTTTCTAATAAGCCCTGAGCAACCATGGCTTCAAAAGTCTGTGTGAGGTCTCCTATACTCTCATCAACTGAACTGTTGAGGAGAAAGTGGACAGATTTTTTTTTGTACATTTGCTCTAATAACTCCATGGTTCACCTGTCTCACCTCCTGAATTTGTGATTTAAAAGAAAAAAAATATACTAAAGTTTGTATCTCTTTTTCACAGCAGAGAAAGGCAGGTTGAGTAGTTTGATAGCTTTAAAGAGACAAAGAGCTTTGAAGTGAATTCGATGAGATTTTAACTGTCTTTAAAGAAAACAATAAAGAAACATAACTTAGGTTGTTACCGACTTTTCGTGAATAACCTAAAAATAATATCAATTTATGAAAAAGCACATCAGCTGTCCCCTTTATGGAGTTTGTTACAGAGTTAAGAGCTGGAGGATTTTTGATGGCTACTTTCATAACTAGCTTTTCTGTAGAATTGGTTTATGGATGAATCACTCCTAAACAATTTTTAATCCATGAAACGCACTCAGGTATGTTCTGGTGTTGCCATATTCATGTATTGGATGCAGCTCTCTGTGTGATTTGAGTTACCTGACATGGTTGATTGTAAGGCCGACCAGAGGGATGAAGAAATCTTCCACGCGGTCAAAGCGATGACCAACGGGGTGTGTATGGATACTGTGATGGGACATACTGCCACTGGCCTGGCTGATCACCTGATGGAAGAAATTGACACACCATTAAGTGGAAATTGTGGCAAACGGCATTCCATTTACCCATTAAGCATCTCCCATAATATGTTATAACAGCCCGATATGTTTTTATTGGGAAAATACCCTGCAGATGACTCACTATGGAGCCCCATAGAGATAGAATGCATTGGCAACTTGGGATTTACTTACAGTTTTTACATTTATTTATTTAATTTTTTTTATCAGACATGCTAGTATCTGCAAAACTCGATATTGGGGGTTAGAAATGAGATTGAATAACTTGATAAATGGCATTTTTATTGACTTGTATGCATGAGTATGCACAGTTACTTACAACCACTATATCCACTTTGGAATTTATTGATTATTAAATGACTAGCTAATAAAAATTGGTTAATAATAGTAAAATAATAGTTAAAATAGTAAGCTTTTTAATACAAGCAACAGAAAGTATGTAAAAAAAAAAACAAAAAAAAAACAACGGCATATAAATCTTTTATCTTTCACAAATGTAGCAATAGTTTTTTTTTCTCAAACTGACCTGTAGTGTGGGAAAATTTTTCTCCAGATCTCCCCAGCTCAGCAGCCAGACCTGGTCATGGGATTTATCATAGAGCAGCTTCACCGGAACTCGGTCAGTGGTCACCGTCTGAGCACAACACATCAAGTCTCACAATTCTATTTTACATCATGTAATGATACAGTTTACCTACTTAAAAAAAGTATGTTTCATTGTACTCTTTACAGTTTGAGAGTAGTTTTTCTCAGAAATTGTAATTTAGTGAGTAGTTTTACAAATGTTTACTTTTCTTTGAGCACATTTCTAGTTCTGTGGCTATACTCGTCATCAACTATTTTATTTTTTATTTGTACAGAAATTTTTACATGTCCTGTCCAATCAAAACACGTAAATCACCCCCAAATCACATTATTACAATCAGTAGAAATAAAAATTATTTAGCAAGAAAAACAGGAAAATAGTTGGATGTTTAATTATGTAACAATTATTCTCTCTCGCCCTCACTTTTTTCTGTCTTTCTACTGTTTTGCACTTTCCATATCACTCTTTCTTCCTATTATTCTCTCTATTTCGCTCTTGCTCCTCTCTTTTTTCTCCCTCTTTCACTATATCTTTCTCTCTATTCGCTCTCTCTATCTCATCCTCCTGTGTTTTTATCTTTTGTTCTCCCACACTTTCTGTCTCTTTCTCTCTTTCTTAATGTATTCTTCTCTTTTAAATTTCATTCTCTCTTCCACTCTTTTTTTCTCTCCACTCTTTTTCTTACAGCTCTCTCTCTCTCTCACTCTTCATGCTATCTCTCTGCATTTTTTCTTTTAACCACCTTCTCTCAACCCTTTGTCTCTCTACCTCTCTCTTTAATTTCTCTCTTGCTCTTTTCCTCTGTTTCTTTCTTCTCTCTCTCTCTCTCTCTCTCTCTCTCTCTTTACTTCTCTATTTTTATCTTCCACTGACTCTAGCTTGGCTCTGATGTAATACTTACAACTCACTTCTCTTGATTAGTTTTAAAAGAGCTACTTTTTACTTGTACTTTGAGTCGTATTTAGAACAGATACTTTTACTCTACTTTCTTCACTTTTTTAGCAAGTTATGGTACTTTTACTTGAGTATTATATTTCAGGACTCTTATCACCACATAAAAACAAACATTCCGTAAAGAAAAAAAGATTGGGCACTGACAGCACAAAGTCACTCCACTCCACTCAGTGGCAGCATGTGTAGTAAGATATATACAAAAAAGTACTTGTATGTTGTGGCATAATGCAATATAGATTTGCGTTGTTATGCAAGCTACATCAGCATATGAAGAATTCACATTATATTCATAAATAAATGTATTTTGCCTTTATATATGTAGGTTGATCATTTTTATGTGATCTGCTTTAGAAGTAGCTCGCAATCAGTTCACCCTCAATTAGCAAGGACTTAAACACGGTTCATAGTTAACTGGAATGGAATGTTAATATCACAACCAATACCCAAAGATTATTTGCATTTAAAAAGTCCCTGAGAAACGTCAATGAACCAGCCAAACTCATCCTATTACTTCACAAGGCCGATTCTCAGCTGATGCAAAACGTTCAGAGATTTTAAAACAAAATGGCACCATAAAAGCTTTACAAGTTCAGCAGAACAGCTCTCCGAGAGAGCAGAAGAGAAGAACAGCTGCAAGTGTGTTTTACTGGTTTGGTTGTGAGTGTGCATTTTAACCTGACAGTAACAAAAGCTCAGCTCATTTTCAATAATAGCTTTGCATCCACATTCATTCTCAGTCACCTGGCAGCACATGTTCCACTGGGAAACCACCATTCATTTTGTGCAGTGATAGCCTTACTGTGCAATTTTCACACCTCATTGTGCTTACATGGATGCACATGAATATGAAAAATGTTAATGTGCACACTGAGCACAGCAAAAAAAAAAATTATTATACTCTCTCATTCTCTCACACAGTGGGGCGGACGTGTTTTTTCTTCTTCAAAATGCCTTTAATTTGAGCTAAGTGTTTTGTATTCATGCGATGAAGCATTCACTGTTAAGTCCTCCAAGATGTGCCCATTTGCACAGCTTGTTCAGACAACCCAGAGCATTAAATGAAACCCTGGGTTTGGCATGTGTCTGTGATGAAGCGTCAGGATCGTGTGTGCATTACTCCGAGAGAGCAGATGTGTACAGGGAATATTTATACCAGCATATCTTTTGCTTTCTTCGGAGGATTACTCTCAGTGATGGAAAGCTTTTAGCTCGGTTCAGCAAATGTTTTAGAGTGATCCATGGAAATTTTCAAGCATACAGGAAAACTTGATAATTAGTGAAAGCCTTGCATGAAATGTAATTTGTACACGGATGTAAGCATTCTTTCTATGATTTGTGGATTATGAGGAATCTAGTAACACTTGCTTATAATGAAAAATTAAATAAAAGCATGCAAGCAACAAAATCATTTTCAGTAAAATTTGTCTGAACATAAATCAATTCATATTTTGAATCTGGTTTTATTTTTTTTCCTGCATTCACTGCTTTTTAAAAAACACACCACTATTAATAAAATCTTATTAGATAATAAAAGCATTGAAAAAGGTCTTTATATTTATATATCCGGTCAAAACAAGTTCGAAATTTAAAAATGCTTTAGAAACACTAACATAAATATGCAGATCATGTAAACATATATATTAAAAAACACATTAAATATATATTTTTGGTTATAAAAATAAAATGTAAAAATGTAAACTTTAAAAATAGAGATTCATGATATTTATATGAGATTTATACAACCAACTCAATGGAATAGTCATAAAAAAATCACTGCATAGTGTAGGTTATGTTAAATAGATAAACAAATAAACAGCAGGGAAACAGGTGTAGATCAATAAACCATGTAGTCCATATAGATCCATATAAATATACATAAAAATAAAATTATACATACAAACAATGATAAATTATAATTATAGAAGTGAAATGTGTAAAATATAAATGATAACATATTATATTATGGATTGATTTGTTAATCAAATCATATGAGTTCATGAATTCCACCAAATGAAAGCTAGGGATCACATTTGAGGTGTTATGCTAATATATTCTAATCAAATACTTCTTTTCCAATGAGTTTTAGCGACACCATGACGGCTTGTTGTAACTGGAAGCACCAATAAACAGAGAGTTACAGTATTTGTGTTCCAAGCAAGCTAAAAAACGCTTCAAAAAATAAACCCAACCTTGATCTTTCCTTACACATTCGCTTTCACTTTATTGAGATCATCAACACAAATGCTCCACAGAGTCTATAATTGTTAACAAATCATTCAAACTGGTTAACAACTAAACAATATGTATGCAAATGCAACTGAGCCTGGCATAATAGTACATTAGCCTAACAGTTCAAATGTTCTGCCATGTCTCTAGTGTGCTCCAAACTTAAATTTTTAATGCTTACCTGCACTGCTTTCTGGGATTGAATGTCAACAATTAGTAGTCTGTTGAGCAGAGGCTGGGTGGCATATATGAACTTGTCTTTCACGTTGACAGCTGATGTCCACAAGCATTTCTGCTCTGTCTCTCCATCCACCAATGGACAGACCTCCTCCTTGTAGAAGAAAACATAGATAGAGAAAGAAGATTTGAGCAATTAAGGTGACCGGAACAACTGGTCAAGATACAAATTGCTAGAACCAACATGGCAATTGGTAACCGGACCAACTCGGGTTTGACAGCCAGCTTTTGAATGGCTCTAAATGCCTGAGTAAATTACAGTACAGCTTATGTCACACAACATATGACATATGTCTGGCCCATGTCTTCTTTATTGTCATTACAAATGGAACAACGTTTCCCACATGGCAGTGCCAGACAAACTTGGTGTAAATGTTTGGCTGAGTGAGATGCTTCCCTAAGAGGCCATAAAATGTTTCATTTTTACAGGCAACCGTTATATCTACACTATGTTTCATTGCCTATTATCCACTTGCAGTTCAGTGTGGTCACTGCACTTCTAAATGAGGGATGTAATGTGTCAGTGACGTCCCTTTAGTAGAACATATAGGAAGCACATGTTAATGCTTTGCAAATGTTCTTCCCTGACAGAGTTTGTTCCGAGGTTCGTAGTAAGGGCCTGGTGTTTGATTGATGACCTAATAGTGGTTGCTGAGTCTCTGGAGGCTCACGCACACCCGCCCCAAGCTCCAAACACACAGCGCAGCAGCAGATCTCAGCAGTGAGAGGCAATCATTTAACAGCTTGTTCGAGTTGAGCAGCTGTCGTTTAGAAAGAGGCCAGACATGATGTGCACAGAGGAAGAGTGCTGATGTTAGGAGATGTAAAATGATGGTGGGAGGAGCTTGAGTGACATCCGTGCCAAAAAGTCTGTGGGGTTATGAAAGGGAAATCTGTGCCACCGTTCATTCTGAGTGCATGTCAGTGGAAGAAAGAACAAATGGGTGAGTGGACGATTGGATGGATGGATTGGTGGATGGTTGGACAAAAGTGGGTGTCGGATTTTATTGGTTAGTTTGAATGAAGGAAATTATGGGAATTAATCGCTGACATTAAGGATTGCTGGATAGAAAAAATGACAGACAGGAAGGAGAAAAGATGACAAGTAGCTGGTATTCGACTGTGGGTTGGTAGGATAGACAGAAAGGAAGCATTTTTTTCACTCCACTACAAAAACACAAGGGAGAACTTATGGTCAGCTCACCTGCAGACCCAGAAGCTTCTCGCTGGGTTTTATGTGCCTCTGAATCTCACAGGCCACTGGCTGGATGACTTTAATCCCATCCTCATAAAACACGTAGAACATGTTTCCAATCCCCAGACCTGGAGAAAGATAGATTGTTCATGGCTCAAATCCACTGAAGACAAGGTTAGCCTCAGCACTAAACATTAATATTGTACTGACACACATGGCTTACCTTCTTCTCTCCACAAGATGTTTGCCACTGTAAGAGAAGACAAAGAGTGATTCTATGAGATGATTGATGCTCTGAACTCCTTTAAAAGTTTATACTCCCTAACATCCACTGGTGATGTAATAGAAAATGGCCTTAGGACCATTTTGCAAGCTTGGATCTTGATCTTACAGTCAACAGTCAATTTAGTCTCAATCTTTCATTAAAATTATAGAATATAGTCACCAACCTTGCTGAACATTTCAAAAGCATCCAATCTTAACACACATTGAGTTCTTCTTCTTGTATCAATGTAGTTAAACTTTAGTATTAAACCTGAATTGTTTGATCTTGTCCCAAAATGCTTAGTCTAGCCTTTGTCATGCCAAAAGTCTTGGGAGCAATTCCTACAATGCATTGAAATCACTTGTTCCCTTGGCTTGATCTTAAAAGGCCCTTGTTCTTGTTGTGGTGTCAAATTGCCGGTCTTGTCTCTACATGGTCCTGACACCTCCTTGCTTTGACTTGAAGTTTGCCCATGGTCTCAAGTTTACCCTATCAAACCCTTGCCTTAGTTCTGAATGTTTTGGTCTGAATTATGTTCAGGCTGACTCAAATCTTAGCCTCAAAATTTTGGTCTTATATTTCCCTTCACTTATTTTTCAAATCTTTGGTCTTACGTTTGATTTTATAGACCTTTTTTATAGTTTTGGGATTGATTTTGTTACAACTAACTCTTGCCTTAAGGGAAAGTTTAGTCCTTAAGTTTGTTTATACAGACCTTTGTTTTATTTCTCAAAGTTATTTATTTGACCAGGCCTTAAATGTTTGATCTCAAATTTGCCCTTGTAGACTCTTGTCTTGGTTCTCAAAGCTTGTGGTCTTAATTTCATTGCGAACAGATCCTATCCTATCCAAATGTTTTGGCCTGCATTTAAATACTCCCTTTAGAGATCATTGTCATAGTTCTCATAGATTTGCAGTCGATTTTGTCGATAAAGACACTTGTATTTGCCTCAAAGTTTTTATTAAGGTTGCTTCTTCAGACCCTTATCTTACTTTTCAAAGTTTTTGGGTGCAATTTGTTTTATCAGATCCTTCTTTTGACTGAAAGGTTTTGGACTGGACTTTAAGGTTTTGGTGTCTACGTTCTTTGTCTTCGTCCTCATAGTGTGGGGTTGAATTGGTCCAGACAGACCCTGACTTTGACCTTAAAGAGGTTTTTTTCTTAAATTTGTTATAAGACTGTTGTCCTAGTCTCAAAGTTTTGCTCTTGACTTGTTATTGCTAGTAATGTCTTGGGTTTTTGTATTTTTTAAGCTAGCAACATACCTTCCACCAGTACCACACAACAATTCCCAAAACTGTAGACATCCAAGAATTAAGTAATGTTTGTAATTTAAGCTTATCTTTATATTATGTGGCTTACAGCTACAGAAAGTTGTTTGCATGTCAAGGAAATTTGCTTTGCAACCTGAGGAGCTTATTGATCTCACTCAGTTATGTGTAATCAATACTGTGTTAATGGTATACATTGAGGCTGGCCCGTAGCATTCACACACACCGGCTCTGCTACCAACCACAGTGTTCACACAGTGCACCGAGGTTAAAGTCAGAGCTTATGCACACATTAAGCATGATTATTTACCCATAACTGCTGGACCTGAGAGTTGTATTACCATTTAAGGCACTTAAACTTTGAAGATTTAGATCAATACCCCACTAACAATGATGGAATAACTCAGTAATTGGTCCAGAGGCAATAGGCTACGTGTTATTGAAGCGAAATCTAAAAACAAAACATAAAATGAACTTCTGAATGATTAAAAATGCATTTCGTTTCGAAATAGAGGATTTATTATCCTCAATTTAGTGGTGAAACGATTACATCTTAAACTTTGCTTAAAATAATAAAGAAAGCCATTACTTAGAAATGGGAAAATTCCCATAGCTTTGCAGTATCTGTCACCAAGAATGTATTGATAAATGACACAATAGCACTGCATGTAATGCCATTAAGAACTAAACTCCTCAGTATATCCAATTGTTCGGATGTGACCTCCAACTGTTCCTCAACACTCGGAATCAATTGTCCACAGTCTAACAATCAATCTCCCACAATTCACCTGTTCTACAAACCTTACACCAAGCAATTCTCATTCCCTGCTCTCACTTCATCAAGAAGACAGCAGAGGAACACTTCCAGCAATAATGATAGCGCTAATCTTCAAAAATTGCGTAGTCAAGTTGATTTAATGCATCAGCAAAAGAACAACTGCCATCGCAATAACAATTGGAAAACAAAAAATGTAGGAAACGGTGTGCTTTGAATTCTGCAATTGTGGTTACTTTTTTTCCAATTACTGTATGATTTATGTTTTTAACATCAAATATACATCAAAAAAATATAAGTAGCAAAGCACAAAAGCTTCAATCAGCCTCATTTTAGACTTATATCACAAGCAGTTAATGTTAATTCCAATAAATCTCAACGCTAGAAGATTGTTAAAAAAAGACAATCTATTTAGAGATTCTGCTTCGCTCTCCCATTGATTTCAAATGGGAATTTTAGAAATAAAAATGTATATAAAATTGCAGAAATATCACAGTTGTACCAAAAATTGAGTTAAAAACATTAATCACTTTGCTATAAAAATAAGTTATCACCCCCACCCCAATATCCATAAGTGAGCACTCTACCTTGTTTTTCTTGTTGAATGAATAGGCTCACATATTAAATGCCATAATTTGCCATATACATCCACTAAAACGGTTCAGGTTAATGGAGCAAGACCGCTGGGAAACACAGATCTCGTTTCAAATTCACAAATGCACTCTGACCGAACTGCCATGTTCCCGACAGCAGGGTTACTATCACAGCTGCCATTGGGAGATAAAAGAGAGTCATGTGATGCTGAAGCAGGTTAAGGCCACTATTGGGTCTGACTGGCTCCCTACACAAAATGAATCTAATCAAGACAAAAGCCTGGAGTCTGAGCCTCTGAATCATTCATGGAGCTGTGCATCAAAGTGTTCAGGAATGCAACTCAACGTCTTACTCAGTTATGCTTTCCAATGCAAACACTCCAAGGTGTAATGCATAATAGAAAAAGAAAACACCATTTATTGATTTTTCTAGGTTTTATATTTAAAGGTTTATGTTTGCTATTATTGTGATATCCAAGCAGAAACCCTCCACTTTACCTGTGGATGCGTAATAGGAAGTGACTAAAACTGCAATTCATCGACTTGCCATTTGAAGCCAGTGCCAGAAGTGAGCAGATTCCTGTTGACACCCATTGCAAAATTGCTCAAATTCTCAATGGCTGGGCACTCTTTGCTGATTTACATCATGGCTACCCAGTAGTGATACACCTGCATAGCTGGCTATGCTCAATTTAAGCCTCCCACCACTTGATCAGAAACATTGGGTTTCAGAGACACTATGTGCATTGGTTTATACCATGTGAAGCCAAGTCGCAGTGATCGTCGCAGAGAATGATTTCCAGCCAGTGCTATGCTTTGCAGTTACATTTTTATTACGATTTAAACATTGAAGATGTTCTTCTCATCTGCTATTTACTTTAGACACCTGAAACTGGATTTATTGACATAAATATATGTCATACATGTGTGATTACTAATAAATAATGTATATTTGAACAAAGCATTATTTCCAAGAAAACAAAATCTTCACTTCTTGATAAACTGTCGCGAAATATCAAAATAATCATGGAATTTTCTGCATTTTTTTCATCTTGCCATAACAACAATTTTGATTTTGTGCATTGAAATCGGTCCGTTGGTTTGTCTATTAATGCTGCCCCATTGTGCCCCAACGCATTTTGCATTGAATTGGGATTTATTCAGTAAATGTGTTTCCATTGTAGTTTATGCACATTTTTCTGATCAGATTGTATCCAGGATTTTTTTTGCAATATTCCAAAATGTGCATAAAAATAGGTGGATGGAAAAGCAGTTAAAGTTTAAGAGAGAAGGGTGTGGATATATTATGGAGATGATCTGTTGTGATACGGGGTGCATGGATGTGCATGGAGTGATTCCCTGACACAAAACAAACCAATTCCCTCTGTTAATTTATAGGTTTGTGTTTAGATGAACTGGAATGTGCCTCACATTTAAAAAAAAAAATCTGTTATGTTTGGTATTCTGCAGCGTTGCAAGGTCATATAGCCTTACAGGCAAAAGTTATTGTGGCGGAATTGCTTTCTCTAAACTTTAATACAAACTCCAACATTCTTTTGGATATTGAGGTTGATGCCCTCAGGTACAAGGTAACAATCCATAAAGCGTATGGTTCAGAGAGTGAAAAAAAAAATAGATTTCATGAAAGAAAAAAATTGCCACTCATTTCTGCTTCAAAAGGGGATTTTCAGAATAACAGAAAACTGAATTTAAAGAAAAGTCAACAGAGAATATTAGCAAGCATCATCAGAGTTACTGTACTAATGCCAATGCACACTGGCAGACACAGTCAGAACAAGCATTGACACGGACATGCAAATAAATAACACACTCATTGGCCTATGCACATTGTGTATGTTGAGAGCAAGTGTTAGTTTTGGCAGACCATGGGGTCTTGCACTAATAATAGCTGATTAAAAAGTAAATTGTCACCCAAACCAGGGAAAATTTTAAGGCGCAAGTTCTTGCTGTTTCATCAGTTCTTTAATTCTATCCAACTCCTCCCCATTTGTTGACCTAAACTTAAAACAATGAGACTTTTTTTCTCAGTGATGTCTGCACTGTTCAAGGGGCTTGTAGACGCTTTCATTTCTCATTGGAACAGAGCCATACCACCAACTTTCAAAATACGGTTTACAGTATCCTGTTTGAAATATTCCCACATTTAAATTACACAACTGTGAAACCACAGTGTTTTTTTCCCAGATGACGGGAAGGAAGCTCATGATGGAGGCCACCAGGGTGCAATGCTATGATCTAAAGAAAATTGATACCAGGTCTCAAAGAAAGCAAGCGGGCAACAATTCCAGTGGCTAAGATTTGCTATCCTTCAGGTGCAAAACTTGAACTGGGAATAAACATCCAGAATTTGGCCCGGGTTTAAGAGTAGCGGTCCTTTATATGATTAAAAGAAATCAATACTCTTCAAGCGCTAGTAGTGGGCGAAAACCCTAAAGGTGCTTGACATGGTCTTGGAAGAGGTTTTTGGATATTATTTGGGGATTTAAGCATATTGGTCACCTATGGATGTGTCACCAGGGCGCTAGCCTATGATAAAAAAAACCCTGACCTCAAAACAAGCAAGCGGACAACTTTTCCTGTAGCTAAGATTTGCGGTCTATCCTTCAGGTGCATAACTCTTGGAAGGGGTTTGCCGAATTGGTTCTGGTTTTAAGCGATGGATGTGCCACCAGGGTTTATGAGCCTAAGACTCTAAAGTTGCCGAATTTAGTCTCGAATGTAGACTTAGAAGTGATCTGTATACAGGCCAACGGACCCCGATTTGAAGGGTGGCAAGTTGGGAACCACTTTGTTTTCATTATACACAAACACATGCACAGACACAAAGAGCTTCTCAAGGACACACTGACATCTGTGACGCTATTGTAAATATTTTTCCATTATTTAAAAAACCTAAAATGCTGAGACTTTAATTTTGATGAGACAATTTGAGGAGGTCCCGAGTGCTTGCTCCTAAAATACCTCATCAGAATAGATTCAGCCCAATCAGAAATACCTTTTAAATAACATTTTCTCACATTATATAGCACAGCAGTAGACTTTTATGCAACGATTTGACTTGTTGGTGGTCATGCAATTTCAAAATCTCAATGGCAGCATGGTCAGGGCAAGGGGTACTTACTGACCTTTAAATCTGACCACCATGGTTATCTCTCCTTTGAGAGCTGTCTTTTTCTGGTCCTCACCCTATTGCCCAACCACCAACTTCACCTATCTTTTACCCCTTTGATACACATTTACTTTTAGGAAAAGCTCCATTGCTCCATTCCACCATAAAACAATTCACTTTATTATTCCTTTCTGCAAGTACAACTAATTGATTTAATCTAAAACTAAATATTCTGTTCCACTGCCCAACCTCTGTGTCAGCTACTGCACAGAATGCCGTCTACTAAACCAGCTTCACTTTAAAAGAAAATTAATTAGGCAAAGCTGTAACAGTGTGTCGACATCTCTCTGATATCATTTTAAAGTGATGTTACCAGTGGCTGAAAATGCTCATGGAGTCAGGGAGATATGTTTCATCCCAAGCTTATGAGTTCAGAGCTGCTATTTTAGGACAAATGTAGGAGGAAATCCCAGCTGACATTGCAGTATTGCTCCACTCATTCACAATGAAAGCCACAGTGCCGAACATCAAACCCAACCATTTAACCTGCTCTAAAGCAGATGCCAACGCAGAGCTGTTTGTGACAGACTCTGATGGATTAAAGGCAAAGCTCAGTCAGAATACGCACACAGAAACAACACTATATATATATGATATATATATATATACACACGGTGTATGCTATCTTAACATATATGTTATCTTAATGAAAAAAGTACATTTTTGTTCATATATGTACTTTTTTCAATGAAGATCACATTAAACAAATAATAAATAAACTATACACAGTGGTAAATGACTATTCTAGCCGCAAATTTAAGTTTTTTGGACCAACATCTACACAGGTGTATAGAGGCCCATTTCCAGTAACTTTCAGTTCAGTGTCTAATAGTACAATGTGTTTGCTCATTGTGGCAGAAGCAAATGGGTGATTAGAAACCCCTCGTGCAATCTGGTTAGAGAAACAATAAAACTGACCTTTGAGCAGGTTGAGTATCTTGAGCATCACATTTGTGCTGTCGACAAAAAGGCTTAACATGACCAGAACTTTCATGTGAAACATGAAAAGAAGTCTATTCTTGTTATAAATGAAGGCTATTCCATGCAAGAAATTGTGTAAAACTGGAAGATGTGTACTACTCCCTTCAGAGAACAGCACAAACAGGCTCAAACCAGAGTAAAGAGAAGGGGGAAGCCCCGCTGCACAACTGAGCAAGAATATAAGTACATTAGAGTCTCTAGCTTGAGAAATAGACGACACACAGGTCCTCAACATGCAGCTTCATTAAGTAGTACACGCAAAACTCCAGTGTCCACATCTTCAGTGAAAAGGTGACTCCGGGATTCTAGCTTTCAGTGTAGAGTGGCAAAAAAGCCTTATCTGAGACTGTCCAACAAATGGGCAAAAGGCAGACATATGATAGAGGAAGACTGGAAAAAAGTGTTATGGACGGACAAATTGAGATGTTTGGATCACACAGAAGAACATTTGTGAGATGTAGAACAACCAAAAAGATGCTGGAATGCTGCATGATGCCATCTGTCAAGCAAAGTGGGGGTAACATGATGGTCGGGGGTTGCTTTAGTGCTGGTAAAGCGGGAGATTTGTTCTGGGTATTCTGGCTAAAAGGGAATATAAGGAAGGCTATCACTCCATTTTGCAAAAGCATGCCATACCCGGGATGCCAACATAGGTTGTTAGGGAGCCAAAGGAGCCCAGAAGGACAATTTTCATATTGTGGATGTGAAATAATAATGTAGTATGTGTTGTATCGTGAGCAGACTGTAATGTTACATGCCAATTCAAAAGTATATCTAAAGACATATATTATCATGACATGTGCAAGAATTGCTAGAAATAAAATAAAAGTTATATACATTACTTGTAAATAAATAATGCTATGAATGACCCAGAAACATTTGATGTCTACCCACATGTTTTTCGTGCAGAGTCTTCCACAAACAGAGAGGATATGTCCTCGTCCACACCAGCCTCATTGCGGGCGATGCAGGTGTATGCACCAGTGTCTTCAAAATGCACATTACTGATGTGCACCTCGCTCCCATTAGCTGGAACACAAGAGAACGAAAATACTTTGAAAGAATTAAAAATATTAAAATACAAAAAAAGGTTAAATATTCAGTAGAGTTTATATTGGACATAAACAATATGTTCAATATACTAAAATACATTGATATCTTCAATATTTCTTTTATTCTTGAGCTATACCAAATGATCAAAAGGGACATTTTCACTTCTCATCATTTTTAACTCTTGGTTCTTCAGCTGGGGAATTATTTTTTTCAAAGATATTTTTCAGAACCTTGAGGCTGTAGATTTTTTCCACAATGCATAAGTTCCAGTTTTATCAGGTCAGGTGAAGTCAAAACAGCTTTTAGTCTACTGCAAAATTACACAATGGAAACCTTGTCAACACAGTTTTACAAAGATAGCAGGTGATAATGGAAGATGTTCATAGCTTTAAGTGCTTACCATTAAAACAGCTCCCTTTATGCTGTTAAGTTGTCTAATAGTTCGTGAAGGAGTAAGCTGGAACATTTAAAGAATTACTGTCTTAAGAGCTGCCTTTTGTGAGAAAATAGTTTTTTATAGAAGAATGTTAGGATTTTAAATTGAAGAATCACTCAATATATGTTTTGGTGTAATAAAACTTTTATCACAAGAGTATATATGTATGTAATGAACATTATGTTTGATGAGAATACAGTTGTAGAATATTGTTTTAAACTGAAATTTTAAAAAAATCCATGTGGTTTTATTCTGTTTGAACATCCAAACATCAGTTTGGATCAGTCTGTCTTTACTAGGTCATTTAAGGTCAACAAAGGAAAGCACCAAAAGACTTTGTGATTGGTTTACATTGTGAACTATATGCAGGTTGCCCGAGCAAAAAAGCTTAAGTTGAAGATTTTTTAGAGAAAGCAGGAGAAAAGACAGAGAGCTGAGGGGCTAATAGACCTTTTCTTTTTGAACAAATGGGTGCAAGCTTCAAATGTTCAAATTCCACCACATTATATATTTTATTTGATTAAATCAATCGATTGAAGTTCATCAGTGTACTATTCAGAATGCAAAACTATGTGTCTCTGCTTAGAATCTTTGGCATTTAAAAAATTTTTAGACTTAAAAAAATTGCTCTAATAAGTTATCTTTAAAACTGTTTTTACAGTTTTTAAAGTTCATAACAAAAATCAAAAGTGATGAAACTATATAAAAATACATAAATCATCAAAAAAAGCATGTTTTGTGCCATTGTGCCTTTTTTGAACTTTGAAAAAACACAGGCCATATCACAGGTCTTGAACTTCAAAGGGTTACCCCTTCTTTTCACCACCAGATGGCATTGGTGGTATTGATTTGGGGTCTGTAAAATGAAACTGAAAGATGATTGCCCGTTTTCTCACATTTTGAATTTAAATTACCTCGTTTATGTGTCATAACTCTAGTAGTATTTGTGTAAAACCAAAAATATCAAAACAAATAACCTTTTTAAAGCTTACCCACTTTATATTTGAAATTGAAAGTAAACAATAGGTGGGTTGGGTCATCCCTGCTTAATTCAAAACAGCCGCTGTGATTGGCAAACGCACCGGTGCGTGCAGAGACTTCAAAGAGTTAAAAAGCTATTAATATCTAACCTGAATAGTGAAAATTTGCCTCAAGCACATTGAAAAACTGATAAAGGAACAAACTAAATTTCCCAAAATATAGTGATTTGGGAAGCATTTTAAAATGCAGATTTTTTTTTTGTGTGTACTTGAGTCAATGTTACTGTTAAGAATCTACACTTTCTATTGATTTATGCTCAAGCTGGCTAACATTAGCCCCAGATGACTTGTTATAATGCCTCTATCTGCCTCCTTAAATGCACAAAGAAACCTTGTGTCACAGAGACTTGGATAATTGGAGCACTACTCTCAACATAGACTATAGATTAAACTACCCTACAGTCTCCAGGCCTTCGATTCAGAGTTTCCCACTTTAAAACAGGTTTTATACTCACTCCAGCAAATGCCTCTCAATGGACACCAGTTTAGAAAAATCTACAAATACCTTCAACTTTACCTCTTTAAATCCCCCACATCACAATCAATCTATTCATGCAGCTAATAGGCTGATGTTTGATAATAGGGGAACCATTTTCATCATTTTAAGTCTCCATGTTTGCTTCAGTGTGAAGATCACATATTGGTGGAGTGTTTGCTGAAGAGAGGCCCCACAGGGAGGATTGTGGGATTGAGGAACGATCTAGATTGAGATCAAGACAAATCTGTCAATCTCTGCTTCCATGCAACCAGCAGGCGTAATGGCTATATAAAGCTTTGTCATATACAAAGCTTTGTTAGGATTACTGTTGCTACTTGGTCTGCCAATGGAGTTTCCCCTAGAAATTCTTTTGATCACAGTTCAGTAAATGGTACAAATATGCTTCTTTCTGAGATCTATCGTGGATGTTTTGTTGAAAATTATTATAATAATGTTTAGAGGAACTGTGTTTAATACATGATTTAATAAAGTACTGTTGGAATTATGTTCAATGTGAGGTTTATGCGTCATCCTTAACCTGTAATTGTAACATCGAAAGGGATCTTTTGAAACCTTTGACCACATGCAGTTATTGTAACGTATAATTTTAGCACATTATAATGTTGCCATAGAAACAATCTCTAGTCATCAGGATCAGCAATCAACAATTTATAGCTATTTCTTCCTGAAATTATTGCAGCACTTTGGATTTTTCAAAAATGAACAGTAGCTATTAGTTAGAGTTCATTAATTCATTTTCCAAGTCACCTATTCCCTTTCAGGGTCACGGAGGTCTGCCGGTGCTCACCAGTTGCCAGTCCATCACAGTGCAACATTCACTCACACATTCACTAACACCTAAATGGAATTTGGATTATTCAATTAACAAAACCACATGTTTTTTGGGATTGTGGGGGAAACCGGAGTACCCGGAGGAAACCCATGCAAGCACAGGGACAACATGCAAACTCCTTCCCTCAAACTGAGTGAGAACCTTCTAACTGGAAGGCCACAGTGCTACCCACTGCACCACCGTGCCACCCTTAGTTAGAATTGGTTAGTTAAAATTAATTTTGGAACTAACTTTTTAAACTTTTGGAACTATTGCTTAGCTTTTGTCTGTGAAACTGCTTTAAAACGAGACAATCATTTAAAGATCTGAACAAACAAACTTAAAAAATGAAGTGTTTACCCTGGAGTGTAAGCTGCTTGGAGAGTTTTGTGGTGATGTCCATGCCGTTCTTCAGCCAGGAGAGCTGTGGGTCTGGAATGCCCTCTGCGTAGCAGCGCAGACTGGCAGTGACTCCTGGTTCACGGGCTTGGCTCTCTGGGTACACCCGGATAACAGGAGGCACTGGGATCAAAACAAAATGCAGAGATACTTGTGAGATTGTAAAGAATGATCACATGTAACTCTGCACTTAGAATATCTACAGTTAAATGTGAATAATAGTTTCTTATCCACCAAAAGTAAAGAGTATTTACACAAAATACATTACTTCACACTTTCCCAAGGCCTCACCGGATTCTTCGCTGGGCCTTTTTAAACAACAGAGGGTTTGCACATGATGCCACCAGAAGTGAGTGAAAAAAGCCTATTGATGCGCTTTTCAGTGACACCATTCTAAAGACTGCTGAAATCCACAGAAAGGAGAAGCAAATTGATTGCTGCAATTCAAAGAAATAAGCGGAATGCTCAAACCTAGATTTGTTGCCATCATTTTGTTGCAAGTCGTGATTTTAATCGTAAAATCGTAAATTAAATGTTTGGCATCCTCACGATATATGTAAATGCGTGAAAGTCTCATTGCTGAGACGTTCAAACAGCATCCCCGCCTCATATGTGTTGTCATCTATGGTGGTTATGTCTGCTTCTTTCCTTTGTTGACTAGTGCAGTTTATTAAATCTGCTACATGATTGTTCTGTTGTTCGGTGTAAAGATGAAGGAGATACATTTGACAACATTCACATGATGGGGTCAGCAGGAGCTCAAGATCATTAATCCAATGGGACTGTAAAAGGTGGTTTTTGACAGTTCATAAACCCCCTAAAAGTTGTTGATCCCAAATCAGTTTGTGAAAAAATGGATAGCCCATGATAGTCTCATTTTCTTTTATGTCTTTTTTTCACCTTCTTGCATCAGTTTGTATCAGTAGGGTTTCCTGGGTTGCGACTGAGCTTGTTACCCTATTACAGGGGTGTCAAACTCAGTTCCTGGAGGGCCACACCCCTGCACAGTTTAGCTCCAACCTCAACTAAACACACCTGATGCAGCTCTTTAAGCCCTTCAGGCTGTTTGAAAGCTTCAGGTGTGGGTCTCTCTGAGCAGGGTTGGAAGTAAACTCTGCAGGCTCCAGCCCTCCAGGAATGGATCCCGACACCCTATTTGATTAATCTTTGTTTCTCAGTGAATTACTCTGAATTAGAACCTTTTTTGATAAAGTTATTCTCTGTACGTGTCTCATGCTAACCTGTGCTTTATCAACTCCTATCCTGTGCCCCGTCCCTTCATGTCTTGTGAAGTTCTGAGTTTGTGCTCATGGCTGCAATCTTCTCATAACCTGTCCTACTTTCCTCCATGCGAACTCCTTACATTTTGCCGTAAAGAAGTTTTGGTTATTTAATAAACGACTGGACTAAACTGGCCCCTTTGCCACTGGATCTCATTATGTGAATTTGACAGAAGGTTGTTTTTTGTGTTCCACCAGTGAGCCACCTTTTTGGCAATATTTCATTTTGCGCTAGTGATATACTGTTGAAACGGGCTAAATCCACTTTCAGCTTATAAAAGTCAAGAGTTGTATACAATGAATGATGACAGCATTGAACTTATTGAACTTAAGTCAAGTCCGTACAAGTATTAAGTAATAAAGAATCTCTTATACTCATCTATCTTTATTCTAATGTGAAGGTCTAACCATGCGACCTTGGAAGAGCTTTAGTAGCGCTCTGGGTTGATTGGATGAGGTTGTGCGAGTGACTCAGTTGATTGTGAGAGCAGATATAGGTGTTGTCTTCGTTTAGCTCTCTCTAAAAGCAGGACATGTTTGGACAGCGCTGGGGCGGGCTACATGTGAAGCGAGTGAGGGGGTTGTTTTAATGACATGCTTTCCTTCAAGCCATGGTGGGCAAAATCGGAGGCTTCTCTCCATGGGAAATTTGCCACAGCGCTCACTCAGCTTACGATTGGAAAGCAGAAATCGTGAAGTGTAAAAATCACAAGCTCAGGATCTGTGTTCAGAGATCAGCGCATTTTGACATTAGTAGAGTATGATAAACAGTAAACCATGAGAAAGCAAAGCCCGGATGAAACAGTGCAAGAATATTTTAAGGGACATTGATTTGAAATTGACAAATGTGTTGGACATCAGGCTTCATTTTTACATAATCTGTGTCTGTGTTGAAGTAAAGACAGTGGTGGAAGATTAAAAAAAGAGGAAGGAACTACTGTGGGCTGCTATCTTTTCTTGTTCCCACCACACATTTATCTTACCTCAGGGAATTAGAGGACGAGAGAAAATTCTCAAGCTCTGATAGAAAATGGCAGCTTTTAAAAATCTGTTTTATTATCTACTTGTTTAAATGTAGTTATCAGCAGGCACACACTTATTCCACACATCTATTTTTGCCGGTTTCTGGCAAATTCAATATTTTGAAGAGCAAATCACAATATTTCTCCCAATATTTTCTTCACCAGCACAGACCACAATGCACATTTTTGAATGCACAGTGTTAACATTGTACAAACATACAAATGTAGTGTCTTCTAGCAGCGATAATGACTTTTTGTATTCTTGCTTCTACAAAAAATGAAAAAGGGCATATTGGGGCAATCCTGAGACTGTGAAGAGAGGAAGTAGAAAGTTTAGTCTCCATATCTCCACAGAGTTACGGGAATCTCCCGGTAGATTCTGGTTTTATTTCAGGGTGTTATGAAGTTGTTTTAGGTCTTGGAGACAAGTAATAATACAAATGGCTGAATTTCTGAGCTCTTGACACCAATAATAGAAGCTGCTCCAGTTGATTTGTTTCGACTGAACGAAAAAGATATATATTTTTTTTATTGCGTCAATGCTTCGGATGAAAATTTCATTATCAGTGTGCAAAGAACTTTACTTTAGTACAATAACGTATCCCAAATAACTGAATTTGATAGACATTCATTATTTTCCTCAATTTTATCATTTTTATAAAACGGTATCTTGGGTTTTTTATTATCTTTTTATTACGTTAACTTAAAATATCTTAAAGGGAATTTGGATTAATTTACAAAAACTTTCCATCACAAACTCTAAGGTTCCTTCCTATTGTTTTTATTTTGTCCTTATATTTTGTCCGGTTTTCCAAGTGTGCTCTTCACTGTTGCTGCTTGTTAGCCTGATTCTCTGCACCTGTATTGACTGTATATAACATGGACATCAGTGACATCACCCATTGGTTTCTAACAAAGTGAAATGAGGCTCAAAGTGGGCGTCACCAGCCTTCGCCCTGGTGGAAGTGCGTCACTTCTCTGGTATTCGAAAATGAGCAAAAGATCCACAGAGGTGAGACATGGGTGTAGAAACCACACACACATGACGGTCTAAAATAGCTCACAAAAAAGGAAACAACTAAAAGTGAAATTTAAAACATAAAACACAAGGAGTAGTTGAGTTCCCTTCAGTTATGGCTCTCTAAGGCTCTCTTTCTCTCTAAGTAGTTAACAACTTTGTTTTGTGGTCTTTGCTGCTACCTGAACATTTTTCTTGTACTTGTATTGAAGACATGTTTTGTTCTTAGGTAGATTTACCCAGTTTTAGTTAGCAAGGTTTTCCATATCAAGGGTTTTTCTGTTTATTTGCTTTTAACTTCAATATACCCATTTGAACATATTTGCACACAAACAAAAGATCAAATTTTCAACCAAAGGAAGGAGCACCAGTTTACCAGTTTCCTAAGCAAAATGCCAATATGCTTTTTATTCACTTTATAATGAGCTCAATAACTAAAACTACCAAAAATTTACTTTGTTATAAGTAAATGTAGTTACTATAGCCAGAAAAGTTCTGAATCCCTGGCAACCCTACAATTGTCTGAAGTGTTCATTGATATTTTCTTCAACTTGGCAACCGAAGACTTCTCTATCGCTTGTTAGAGAATCAAAACAGAGTGCACTGTCTCTAGGGAACAATCATGGTTGAAGGACTTCGTACATGTTGGAAAGGACAAGAAACTTTCTCATGAGCATGTGGAACTATCCTTATACTTTAAAGCTGTTTACTTGAGTAAGAAAAACATTTCGAAGGCTTTGAAACACAAGTCACTTTCGAGCAGAAAATATCTGGTTCTGCAATTTGTGGAGTTCAGGAAACATATTCTTTGTTTCCCTGGTTATGTCACTAATGAAAAAAAGACATGAAGGTGCAAAAGAGTGAGAAGTGGTCGTGAACCGTGGTGCATCACCTTTCGCAAAAGCCCTGTTCTAAATACATTGAGAATATACTACCAAAAATATCAACTCTGCTAAACAGTCTATTGATTAAAAAAAATGATTTGAAGCCTACAATTGCTTTTTCCATTAAGGCTCAGTGAGCTTATACCGCCTTCTGCTATTTGCCTATTCTTGAGACCATGGTGCCACTCAGTGATCGAAGACGATGGTATTAGAATTGCTGCCTTTCCCAGTAAAATAGGGCGTGGCAGAGGCAAGACAGCTGGAGGTAAGCTATCTTGCAGATTGCAAATATAGAGGCACCTGTAAGCCTCTGTTTTTATTAACAAGGGAAAGAGTTGAGGTTGTCCCCTGTGAGAAACGTATCAAAGCAGACAGCTCTATCACATGGCCTCTGCTCTACCCTTTTTATCCTACTGCCCTTCTTCTCTTTGTTTTCCTCTCTCGTGATTTTCTGTGAGAATAAGCAAGTGTTCTATGCTGCAGCTTGAAAGTCCTCCGCCACTGGACCGAATAAATTCTCTTCGTGTATTTGTTCCTGCGTGAAATTGAGAGTCTGATGTATTAGTTTCTGTTTGTCTTTGTCTCTCCTGTGGTGTATGCAGGAGTGTGGGTTTTTCCGCTGCTCTTGTGAATGTTTGTGTCAGAGCTGATGAGCTTCCAGTGTCCTCGATTAGAGTTGCTCTTCATTTCAGCAGCGCAAGACTGCAGTGAACTGGTTTCTATGAACTAAATGACCTTCATTTCCTATTCAACGACTATCCAGCATCCTCACTAACAAACCTAAATGGCCCCTACTAATGCAAATGTCTAATCATAGCAAGAAAACAGAAACGCAGATGGAGCAATGTTTTGAATTGAAGGTATATACGAGAGTATGGATGCAGCTAAGGGTCATTCAATGTAACAGACGCATTGGCTAATTGATATTTGCTGAGTTTATGGCTGTATTTGCAAATTACAACATTAACCCCTTCAGACCCTGCATCTCATAGTTGGAAGCTAATGGTTTACTTTAAGAACTATTTAAGAGTTCTTTTACTGACTGAAAAACATTTGTCTGTGTTTCTCTACTCTAATCGTTCTGTGGTTCTCCATTTTTAATTGTTATGGTTTTATGGGATTTAATTTTTTATTAAATTGTGTTTTATAATTGAATTTTTAATTTTATGTCCAGCTGTGAATGCTCCGTTTCCACTGTCTTATCTTTATGTAAAGCACTTAGAATTACCAATGGCTGCCTTTTGTGATATCAAACATTGGTGACTCAGTAAATGCCATGAAAGCTCTGAAAAAAAAATATATAAGGTACTTTTTTTAACTGTAGTGTATTGTTTAATTACACTAATTTTAATTTACGCTAGTATATTGTTTATGAAGTAAGTCAGCTTATAACTGATGACTGAAATCATCATAATTATTTCAACCATTATAACTATTATTTTGATTCTTTCAAACCTGAAGGGCATTATCGTCCTTTATTTCTATATTTTGTCTAATATTTAAATAGGTACATTTTTTATTTAAACAATTAAGTTCTGAAGAGGGTTCAGAGAAAAATGTTGGATTACTTAATTATGCAGCAACTTGATTATTTGAGCAAAGGCACCAGTGAATGTGGAATGGTGGTATTATTTCTCCATGATCAGACCATCAACATTCTGTCTGAGAGGCAGTATTACTAATCACTGCACTATTGTGTTGCTCGAAATTAGAGCCAGCCTGCATTACACCTAATGAGATGAAGAGTCTTGTTTTTAATTGACTACTCATAAGATTGTGATCTAAATCCAAATGTTTCAGTTTCACTGTCCTAAAACATTGTGTTTGTACAACTTGTGAGGGTTCGTTTATTCTAAATTGAACTGGTATGTTACTTGCGTGTTTGGGATTATTATTATTCTTATCAATGCATTCACTGTTTTACGTCATAGTTTTTTTCATTGCATTTAATCATGGCAACACTCCGTATTACCTGCACAATTGATCACTTATTATGATAAAACGAAAAAAGGAAAACTATATAAAACGGCAGGCTGGCCATAGTCTACCTGTACTCTGCGACAAGTTAATTAAAAACACTTTGTCTTAGATGGAGATGTGTAAATTGAAGAGAAAAAAACAGAAAAGATAAAAAGAACAAACAAAAAAAAAAGTGTAAACAATGTTGTGTATCCAGAGAATGGAAGAGCGCCAGACCCCTCGTGACTCAATACAGAACATGGGAGCATATGTCACAAGCTAATTAATTTCCTATTTGCTCCCAGCTCTGACCAACATTAATCACGAAGCAACAACTCCAGAGGCCAGTGAAATTGTTTTCATCCAATTAAATTGAGATGTTATCATCACCAGCCATTTGATTGCTCTTGGGTTTACAAATGGAAGAGAAAAAGGTACAGAAATGGCTACTGGAAACCAGGAATCCTTTTAAACAATCTCTGATTGCTCCTTTTACAGGAGTGTTATTTTTGAGATAATATCAACAAGGTAACACAAAGTACAATAGTCTTTTGTGTTGTCATTTATCCCATTTATCAATAGGTGCCATTCCAGAGACCCTTTAATTTCTAATACAGTGAACGTGTCTCATTTTGTGGCCAATACAGCACTATTTTCTAAATGAACATCTCGTTGTGAAGCTTCTTTGATATAACATGCATCATATAAAACAGGAACACATAGAAATTGATTTAAATTGCTGAGAAGGATTTTGAGCTGCTCCTTTTAAAAAGAATGTTAAGCACACCATGTGATGCTGTGGGTGGAATATTTTCCTGACATGATACAAATAGTTTTATGTGTTCTTTCTTCAGCTGGACAAAAAGCATGAAAATAAAAACCGGTTATTTCTAAATGAATAATAAGAAAAACATACAAAAATAATAAACTTAATGATTTTTTAACAATGTAATTATTTAAAATCAATTGGAGACCACAAATGATCAAAGTTTTCAATGATGTCCTCTTTGTAGATTTGTTAAAATCTATGATAAAAACTTCTCGAAGCGTCATAAGTCCCTTAAACCGAGCACAGCGAAAAGAAGATGAGGTGCTGAGGAGGTGGAAAAATGCCAGCAGAAAAAAGTTTTGTACTGTTTTATATTCATTCCATGAAGATAGAACACAATCAAGCCATTTTCCAGCTGATCACAAGTCCAGCAGAGATGTCCCAAAGTCACTGGCAGATGAAAGGATATATTGCAGAACGCGGACTTGAGCGGGCAGCAAGATAACTCCTTGATTCGAAACAGTGAGTCCAATATCAGCGTGTTTTACCGTTTTATTCTGGGACCAGCCATTTGATTCAATATTGATGTTTGTTATTGTTTTTATAATGGTTTCTTTAAAAAATATAAACATTTAAACATTGCTTTGGATTTATAGTGTTTTGTGCAAATTGTTTTTATAACGGTTTCTTTAAAAAATATAAACATTTAAACATTGCTTTGGATTTATAGTGTTTTGTGCAAAAAAAATCACCATGGAGTTTTCACATTTTGGGAAAAAAAACTTAGTTTTTTTATGTTTGCTTCACCGATGTGCTTTAAGAAATTGGTTAACAACTTGTGCCAAAAGAAAATGCAATTTTACTCAATCTCATAAAAATTAAGGCATGCCGTTTTGTAGAAAACATTTTCTCTTACACATCTCTCTGGATCACTGAATTCTGGTCTGTTATTTAACTGTACATAACTTGTGCATCACCTACCATTAACCTGCAGGCTGTGTGTCTGGACAAGCTGTTCATAACCATCCGCGTGGCAGCTATAGTTGCCCATGTGTGTAGTGGTCACCTTGGTAATGTACAGTGATCCATCATCTCCGAAATCCTGTTAAAAATATAAAAAAAAACTCACTGTGACCTTCGAGAGTGAGGGATCACGATACACAAAAGCAAACAGAATCACTCTGTGTGTGCTGGAATAAGAGAGATGGTGTGAATAGATCTGAAAATAAAAGAAAGCAGGAGCAATCATGCGTCCAGAAACTGTGCCAGTGTGTGTGTGTGTGGGGGGGGGGGGACTTGCTGCACTTACGTCTTAAATATAAACAATCTTTATTCTCAACGGAGTATCCTTAGACTTACAACCCACACACATGAAAATGCTCAGAGTAAAATTAACTCTATTCAGATAACATTTGGTTCCTCTAGAGGTAAAAGTTACTTTTGAACAATTTAATTGTTAATTAAAGGCAAAAATAATTTTTATTCACAGATTTAGAAAAAAAAAATACTACATAAAGTGATGGCATATTATAGAGCCCTGGTGCCAACATAATCAAGTGTGAAGAGTTCAGATGTTTAGGCAAACTACCAACTTTATAAACTGAGATCAATTTAGGATGATGGAAGGGAGAATAACCTACAAACATGAACATCAGGCTTCTAGAACTATCCTCACTACTTGTTTTTGAGCTGCTTCCATTTGTAACATACGTCCTGTAAGTGTGGATTATTCATGCAGATGCCACCATCTCCTGAGAGTTCATTTGCCCTTAAACTGGAGGTTGAAATTTCAAGAAATGCATGTTGGCAGCCACTGGCTCTTTCCACTTTTATACGCCTCATGAAGTTTTAATGCATGCAGATAACAGAGAGTGGTCTTGGCTCAAACCCAGCAGTGTGCCCTGCTTTCCTGGTCATACACCGAACATCTACACACTGTAATGAAAATTAATGTAACATGTAACAAATACAGCTCATACGTTTACATACCCTGGCATAATTTTGGATTTTTGGTCATTCAGAAAATAGGATTGATAACACAACCTTAGACCTCATGGTAAGTGGTTGGGTGTACAATTGGGTGTAGTTCTTGAAAGACATCCCAAGAAATTTCCAAGATTTGGAGTGTTTTTGCCGAGAAGAATGGACTGCTTTACTAAAATAGAAGATAAATAACCTCATTGACAATTACTTCAAGAGACTTCAGGCTGTCCGCGATCTTAAAGGCGGCAATGCTTAATTGCTAAGGGTCAATTGGAAAGTTTCTGTTGCCATTATGAGTTAAGAAGAGTAAACACAGTTGTGTGACAATATAAAAATGCATTTGTGTTATCATTCATGTTTTCTGAAAAATGTATCAGCACAATTGTAGGTAAATGGATGTTTTTTCCCCAAAAATCAAATAAACAAATGAAAAAAAAAACCTACATATATGTATAATTATCAGAGATTACACTTAGCACTGCAATTCAGTTCAGTTTTGCTGGATTCTAATGTTCTGTAATGAAATTAAAGGATTCTAAATGTACCTTATAGCCAAAAAGCTTGATTTTAGATTAAATGATATTAAACCCAATTAACTGGAGCAGATAGGCCTTTTTTTAGTAAAACCCATGTTTTATAACTTTGATAACATAAAGTGTGTTATTTCCTTTATGATCAGTATCGATGTCAAAACATTTATTCACTCAATACGCATTAGTGTTTAAATGAATTCAAAATATGACAGAGTGGAAGACAAATAGAATTTGGAAAAGTGTGTTTTTTTAATAAATAGATATTTTATGTAAACAAGAAGTTATTTAAATTTTACTATATTTTTGTCGCATTATTTTCAGATTCCATTAAGTTTAATATTTGTTTTATTTGCCCAAATGCTTCTCATTCTCATGTTTTGCTTTTCATTTGAGTACATTCATGGTCCTTAATTCTTTTGTTTACTTTCTCTAAAAAACTGTATGCAATTTCTACTCAAGCTGCCAATTAAGTGTGCATTAAAATAGTACCACAGGTCTTTTTTGCATCAGTTGCCATTGGTTATGGCCATTATTAAATATATTTACAGCATTCCACATCATGGACACATTTAAAAAAACGCTACCCATAAAGCAAACAAGCAAACAAAAAAGGTAATCATAAGCATTCCTAATGCTCCAAATCAATGATCTCAGAGTATAACAAAAAATATCTTTGTTAAAAAAAATCCACCTTTGATGACTATTATGATACTGGGTTTTTCTATATTTTTATCTGTAGGAAAATTCCAGCTGGCCTTGATGTCTTTGAGTTTGATCTAAACTCATTGCATCAAGCTCAAGACTGTGATGAAAAGACACAAACTGAATTAGATGAACATGGGTTGATCTCATACCGTGTCAAATCATTTCGAAACAAGGCTCCGAGTGCATGTGTGCACTCAGGTGACCCGCAGTTCGATCCATTTAGCTCTTAAAGTGACAGCTGCATAATAAATCTATTGCAGCCTGCCGTTAAACCATCACATAGAGTCACCTTGAATGGAAACAAGGTGAATTAATTAATCAGGTGAATGGCTTTGGCTAAATGATGTACATGTTAAAACTATGAGAAATTATATTATATTTTGTTTATTTCAATGGATTAATGGATGCTTCCAAAAATGACTTCAATGGAGATATATGGACTTCCTGTGCTTGGACTGGCATACACTTTAATGATTTAATTTAACACAGGGTTAGTTCTGTTCTGCATTTTATTTGTTTGTGTTTTAATCTTTAAGTGGTTAAATCATTTAAATGAAGTTGATAATTTAAAAAGATATTTTATGAATGGTTTTGCAACAATGGTGTTTTTCTAAGAATATTTGAAAACCTTATTAACTCACATTTATGTCTTCCAGCTCCAGCATGTTCAGGGCATGGCCATTGCGCCTCCAGATGATTGGCGGGCGCTCATCTCCCATTATGCCGCAGGTGAGCACTGCGCTCTGACCCACGGTTACCGTGGTGATGCTCAGCTTCTGGTCTTCAGGGAGGCTGAGCTGGTAAACCTCTGAAAAGCACACACACAGACAAGACTTCATGCTTAGTTTTGTCTTAAGTATAAAATATAAAAATACAGATTCTGTAAGATACAGATGTATGTTCATTTAGATTGTTAGCAAAAACTACACAATTGGTCAAGAAGGTACAGGAGTTTAGTATTTGGGGTCAACAGTCCAGTGCGACGGGGAGTGTGAAGAAGAGATGTGCTGAAAGAGAACACGAAGTTGGTGCAAGAGTAGAGGGTACTGAGAATATAGTAAAATCCTACCAAATCCAATCCCCCCCATATTTGGTGTGTTCACATTTGTGCCATGTTGACTTTCTCAGTGGTAATTTGTGAAAAAAAAAAAAATCTACGAAACACAAAGAAATTTGCATCATTGAGGTTCTCATGTCATTTCATGAAGTTTGGAAAAAATATCTAAATGTCTTGAAAGATGCCCTCCTTTGCATGATGCCTTGCAATAAATAAATAAACTAAAAAAATCCATATTTCCACAAGGAATGTTAAATATTAAAGAAGTCACTGAAATGTTTCATGAATATATATCTTTGGAGTCATAACTACAAAAAAAAAAATGATATTCGACATAAAACAAAATACAGCTTATATGTCAACTACCCAAATGCAAATCTCTGAAAATGTCTCAAGGATTTTAGTCTTAATGAGTTATCTAGTACATCTTTCCTAATTATGTCTGCTTATGAAATAATGAACATAATCGGCACAGTTCTACATGCACTCAGGGAAGATTCACACAAGATAAAATGGCACTGACACACTCTCTTCTGGGTGGCACTTTTTATCAAACAAAAACAGGAACTGTAATGGACAAATAGGGTTCCAGGAACTGCTAAGTTTCCATTTGGAACAGACAGAACCGCTCAATCCTGTTCAAAGACCTCCACGGAACAACATAGAACAATTGAAAGCCTGGGTCAAGCTGCGATCACACTATGACAAAAATTCCACTGACTTGAATGGGATTGCTTATGGCGATGCGAAAGCGGACATTCCCATCTATGTGGTGTGATTCTGGATTCCGCTCTGACCGAAAGATCAGCTGGGAGGAACTTTGACCTGCAATATCGTATCATATGATCACAGAATTTTCACCGAACACGATTGCTTGCATTATGAGCCTACCCACAAAATAGCTTCATAAAAGAAATAAACAATTCACTATGAAACTTGTCTAAATTATAACAGGAAGCTTTCTAAACTGCATTAAACAACACTGAAGTCCTAAAAATGTTAATTTCCCCATTCAAGTCAAAGGAACTGTTTTGGTAGTCTGACCACGGCTTAACCGGGGCGGAATCCCCGAATCTATTGCATTTTTTTCATAGTTGGACCGTGTTTTACTGCAGAGCCAAACAAGGTGAGAAACAAACAAGAGACTAAGTAGTTGCAGAGGGCGTCAGAACAACAAGAATGATCACTGACCAAAAGTATGAAAAATAGAAGACAGAATTCTAATAATTGTATGTCAATTTTGTCTGATTATCAGTACTTAAAAATAAATGTAAAACACTTCATAAAAAAATTCTGATAAGATCACACATTTTAATCCTGCTTGAATAAAATAGTAATTTATTCATTGTAGACTTTGCTTAACTGATAATGGTCTGACATTTCAACGGCTCAAAGAGTGACGCTGAATACCTGTGATTTCTACTGAGAACAAGCTGTTTCTCTCAGACACTCAATTACCAGTGTGAATGTCACTTCCCATGATTCCTAGCACTTCATTAAAACAATACCTTCACTGGAGACACTTAGAAATGTGCAAAGTAAACTGGGTTTTAAAAGGACACCTGTGTTTTGGACTGGTAATATACACGCAGTACAATATGTTTTAAAGAGCAAAGAGAATGAATACAGCTCTGGGAGATCACAGCACACACAGCCATCTTTTGAGAGCAGGATATCAAATCTTTTTATTTGTCGATGAGTTCTTAGATGAAAAAGATAGCACAGCATACCAAAGGTCATGTTTTTTTCAGTTTTCTTTCTTTTTTTCTTTTCATCTAACAGTCAGAAAAGCCACTTCCTGTCGAGATTGATTTGATTCAAAGCTCTTTGTTTACAAGGAATACCCTCAAAGGCTAAGCTTACACTGGGTATTGTGGAAAAGAGTATTACAAACATGCAGATGAATATATAAGTCAAAGTTTTTGACATCTAGTCTTTTCAAATCTCAAATAATAAAAAAAAAAGTATACGTTACAGATTTCATTTGGAATCAATTTGATGTCGTAAGGTCTTCTTTTTGTCACTTCTTCTGTTGATGTTTTGAAATTGGTGGGTTTATTATTTAAAGCACATTGAGTTAAAAATATCCTAGATAGTTTTTCTTATATTAGACAGTTAGATTTGAAACTACATACAAATCTAAAACTATGCAATACTTTACTATGGAATTCCAGTTGAAGTACAACAATCAGCAAAACACTTTATTTAAACAATAAATAAACCTACTTCAAAAATATTAGTTCAGTTGTGTTTTTGGAATTTGTTAAGTTGGATTAGCACAGATCATTAATTCACATTAGACCATAAACAGTTTGATTCAATTCTAAAAGTTTCAAAGTAATTAAATTTTTTTAAACTTCACATCTTTAGTACATTGTTTTCGAAAAACAGTAGATAACTATTAGATGCCTAAAGTTTGTAAAAAATAAAAACACACGTTTAAAAGTTTTTTATTAACAAAATAGATTGCTTCTATTTTTCGGTTGCTATGGAGAAGTCAGTGACATCATTAAAATATGCCAATGTGAGTTATCTGAACCAACAACTATCTTTCTATGAGTTTCCTAGCTAAATGAATTGCTATGGTAAACAATTTGCTTGCTATGGAGGGGTCAGTGAGAGAATATAAGGCTCTTTTTGTTATTATGTCATATAAACCAAACCCCATGACACCCATTTACCAAAGGTGAGATGGAGTTCAGAAAATGTGGTTGCTAGTAAACAGATTGGTTGCCAGGAAGATAACCAAATTTTATTTCTCTATGTTTGGCGTTTCCATTTACTTTCAATAGTCATTATAGCTCATTATAACTGGGGTTGAAATAATTTTTCCCAGTTTTCCCATTTCTCTATGATGTTTGGCGTTTCCATTTACTTTCAATAGTCATTATAGCTCATTATAACTGGGGTTGAAATAATTTTTCACAGTGGTTGATATGTTCTTGCAAAGACTGATAATCTCCATAAGCGTGGTTAGTAAGGAAGGAGTTTCTATGAGGGTCTCAGTTTGAGCTACAGTTTTAAAACGTTTGACCATGTGTTAGATTTTCAAGCTGTATCTCAAATGGTCTTGGAGGGGATGCTTTTAGAATTTTTTTGTCTGCAGCAAAAGACGAAGAATAATATTTTAGATTGTGAAAGAAACAACAGGCACAATGTGGTTTATATATATATTTAGATTCGCCGGAGCTTACCATAACTAGCCAGGCGACTCCACTGCAGCTCATTAATGTACCTGTTTATAAGTCATTCATCACCAGAGCTTCATCGACGTTTGTTCAAGAACAAAATTAAACCCTTCTCTCCTTCGCGTCACTAAAATGGGGTTCTGTTGGATCCAGATCACACCTTTGCTCCCTGAACTCAGACAGCTCACTTAGTAGTCTTCCCACAATACATTTTGATGATACTGAGTGAGATCCTCTCTTGCCATCCATTGCAAAGGTCAGTCAAATTCCATCAGCAACTCTGGAACTAAGTGCTGGTAAAGTTGAAAGTTACTTAACAGCAAAGATGGCAAAGTTTTCTGTATATTACTGTGTAAACATGTTTCTGCCCTAGTAAATAACATATTTCATTTTCTTCGATGTAAACAACCAATGGAACTATTTAAAATGAAGAAAAAATAAATCAGGTTCTTTGGCTTCTGGTATATTCAGAATCTAAGATCTATGCTAAGCTGTGCAACAAGTGCTCTCATCAGAAGAGACAGCTGAGAAGATTACAAAACAACAAAACTGTAGGTTGAAAAGAAAAAAAAAACACAAATGAAAAAAAGAAAAGCAAAGGAACTTTATTTGGTTCAAAGGGCATTCTTTGAAAGGAGTCACAGAGTGCAGCCCTTCAATGATGGTACAAAGGAAGCAAAAATGTTATTTTACCAGACGAGAAGCAGAATGTTGGAGAATTTACCAATTTACAACAAAGTGTTCCTTTAAAAAAAGACTCAAGTTTCTTTGTTCTTTGAATGCCAGCTGTCTCATAGGACCTGGTGAGGGTGATTGATACCAAATGCAGTCCTGACCCTCAAATCAGTTTATGAAGTGCATCAATCAGGCCAGAGTCTACAGGGTACATGACATACGCATCAAGAAGAATACAGCTCTGTACAGTCTGTGATGGCTGCAGGGCAAGCGGAGAAAGGTTTTATGATATATATATATACACACTATACTTGGTTGGCCAAATATTATTTATGTGAAATATATTCTTGAATTTCCAATAATTTTGTGTGCAGTTGAACGTTTACTTTGTGTAGAACCATGACTCTAGGTGGCAGCAATGAGCATGGTTGAGAAAGCTAGAGGATGAAGAAGAGTGATTCTGATTGTTTTCTGGTGTGCAGGCTTTCATCCGAGGTTCAGTGTTTGCTTCAACACATCGAGCTACAGGCGAGATCACCTATAAATTGCATCATTGCAGATATCAGACCAGAAATGCCATTGGAATGTTTGATAGTAAGTTAATTAAAAGTTTATGTTTGTGCTTTGTAGAAACGAAATTATTTGATTTACTTTTTGATTCAATGTTTATTAGGTTATTAACCCTGTTGTATATTGAACGCTTTCATTTTGCGCATTTAATAAATGTCTGTAGTGGAAACAGCATTCTCTGTGTGGTCGTAAACTGTAAAGACCCTAACTTGACAATAATTAAATAGGTCTAAGATTAGGTTTTTAATAATAGTTGGAAATAAATGCCACTCCCATTAGACTTCATTGTGAAAACTATACTTTTGTACTAAGGTGACAGATGGAGAGAAAAACAGACAGGCCACATGGAGAAAATGAGACTAGACATAGGTTTTCCTGGCTTGATTCCTCCTGTGAGGCGTCTGCAACACTGGCCACGCCTCTTTGTATATAGTAGCTTCTCTAAGTAGCTCCCCATGTGAATGGGAATTGCCAGTGTGAGCTTTTCCTTCGGGTGCTCCGTTTTTTCCAAACATCTAAAACATGCGCCCTAGGCTAATTAAATATACTAAATGTGGTAAAACTCGATTTAAATGAATTTCAAAAACACTATCTTAATTAAACCCTTAAACATAATTTAAATACTGTTTAACTATGGCCTTTGGCAAATTACAGCAAATCTTTCCTCACAACTTGGTCAAACTAATATCATACTAACATATAAGGCTCCTCCTTCTTTGAAGCTGCTTTGAAGCCTCTGCATGAAAGCGCTATGTAAAAACGTTTGATTTGACAGAGTGGTTTTGTTAGGTCACTGAATTAAATGTTTTAAATAATGGATGCTATCTGTGTGTTAAATGTTAAAACACTAAAAAGACAACGAACAAATCCCAATTCCATTCTTTCTACTTCTTGCAGACTATTTTGCACTTTTATATTAACACAAATAGAGCTTTGCCCTCGTTTTGCTTATTTGTATTTCTCTGCCTTTCTCTTGCCTACAGTTCATCAACTTTAATTTTTAAACATCTTGTAGTCTGACAAGCTCTACATAAGGCTTCCTCGGTGGAGTCATGACTAATTTGCTCTCGTTCCCATGGTGCTTTTAATGCCACAAAAATTACTTTTTGTAGGTATTTTAATTACATTCAAGCCTGCAGATGCTCACAAGTGGAAACACAATCATTCTGGAGCAAAACAAATGAGTACACCGGTTGGGATATTGCAACTGATTATGCCATTAAAGATCCTGGGAATTATAAGCAGCCTGCACGCAAGATAAACACGCCTCTCGCCTCGCAAACAGCAATCTGGAATTTCAATGCTGTGCTCTCATTTAAAGCTAATTTACCAAATGACTCAGTAATGTCTTGTATTCATTGTGTGTCTTGGCTCATGTAGTGTATTAACAGCAGTGCAGCATCCCTTTGGAAACACCCATAAAAGGCAGGATTTATTCTGTACATTTACGAATGATTTCTGGATGATATTTAAGTGTGCTACAAGACAACAGATCTGGGAAGTCAGCGCAAGACTCCAAATAAATTATTCAGAATACAAAGAGTACACTGATACATAAGTGCCCCTAAAGAGCATTTAGACAGGTGGTTTACTGCTAGCACAAATACTTTTATGCTGAACTGTTCAACTAAGTGATTAGGTCTAAGTAGCCTTTTGCTAATTTGTGTAAAATCTCAGTTTTAACTCTGTTTTAACTGAGATTTTAAGCAGAAACCACAATGTTGGTAAAAAGAAAAGCCTGTGAGTGTTCTGTACACAATCATCAGTTCGGCAGCAGTAACCAAACCTGTAAATATACAGTGTCACATGTTTCTATCGCAATCTCTATAAAGAAATGTGAGGTATCCTCGACAGGTTAACAGTGTTTTGTTATTTTAGAAATAAACTATATAACTTTAGCCTCAAATTAGAACTTAGGTAGAATCTCTGTACAACATTAAACCATTCATAATTGAATGCAAAGCTTTCCATACCACGTTGGTCTTTTTTGTTGTAATTATTCAACCTTTTAAATCTCTACAAGCTGAAGTATATTATCTTTGATGAACAGTGATGTTCTTCTCATTTGTGGTAGCTATGAAAAAAAAAACTGACCAAATTTGACCCATCCACAAAGTACGGAATTCATTTGGTAAATTCAATTCTATAGAAACATGTAAAATATATTTCCATAGAAGATTCAGTAAAACCAATGCTAAACCCCGGAATAAACAAAGCTAAGAGACAATTTTAGACAGCAGCTTTCCTTTGCCGAAGAATTGACATCGGCAGCTAACTCACCTGTCACCTGTCAGCCAATCATTTTTGAGTCTGCTGTCAGCTCATTATTCCATAAAATGCCAACGCCAATTTCCTATACTGTGCAAAAATTAACATGTATTCTAGTAAGCCTACACATATATTTACTGAAAATGTAACTTCCACAAAAGAAAAAGATGACCAACAATAATGTATTAACTAAGATTCTACAGAAAATGATAATAATCTACAAAGTTAAGAGAAATGTGAATAATCCTCAAAGACACAGCTGTAGAATTGATATTGAAAAGGTTGAGAAATAATGGGAATAGAATCCAGATAAATATACAATTTACCCAAAATAAAAAAAAAAAAATATATATATATATATCAGTTTCATTGACCATGTCCTGAGGCGGATTTAACTGGGACATTGTGTGGATGAAAATAATGATTGGAGTTAAATCTCACTGTGTTTCTAGATTTTAGATTTTGGAGAGAAGGAAATATCTGAGAGAAAAAGAATGTTTCCAGTGTCCCTTGAATTTAAGGTTGAATTTGCATAGTCCTAAGAACAGTTTCGAACTGCCTTTGGAATAAAAGAATTCAAGGAATGGGTTGTAAAAGACACATTTACCATTTGGTAGTTTTTGAATCTCACAGAAATTAATATGTAGGGATTTGATTGGATGATTTAGGGATGTTTTGCATATCATAGCCTAGCAACCAGGGTCTTGATAAAAAGACTGGGAAGAGCAGAAGGGGCAAAAGCCAAAAGAGCACATACAGAGCCAGCCAGCTTTTACCCAGCATAACCCAGCCATGTGTAAGGTAAAATGTATTCTGATAGGACAATTTCATTTTAAAATGCAATTTTAAATAACATTAATTTGCTTTGTCAGCAGGATTCGAACCTGCAGATGGAAATCCTAATGGAAAAGAGATCACCAACAGAGCAACAAGCACCAGACTTTGACCCAGCTTATCCCAGCCATGTGTAATGTAAAAAAACAAAAAAAAAACTTCTGGATATTATTCTAATTTGACTATTTGAAATATACTGGTAATTGATTTTTTTTTGCTTAATTGTTAAACAAAAACAAAAGATCCCATGCAGAACTATTGATCAAAATACAAGAAGAAATAGCAGGAGAGGTGCTACACCAAACAGTAATGCCGTCAAAGGTCTTCAATCATAATGACCAGCGTTTTTCCATCAAAGGTTTCACTCTGCACTCTGCCACCCATCAACCAGTACATATACGAGTCCGGTTGAATTTCTAAAAGTATGGCACATTGAAGTCAGATGGAATAAAACCTTAAGTGTGACCCAATCAATGTGAGAGACAGACAGTAATAGATGCTGAGTCTGACTTCCACAACCTGAGAGAAACAGTCTTCATGTTGAGTGTTAGACAATGCACGCCTGTTAGCATGCCATTGCAGTAAGTGTACTTTTAAGTGAGCTAATTGTAGCATGCATTAAAGCGGGAGAGCGTGAGACATGCACCTGGTTACATTTGATAAATAAAATAGCATTTTACACCATATTACAAAGCTGTAAATTTGTTTTCCCCATCTCTCACTGTAACTTTCCACTTGGCTTTTTTCCTCTCACTTCCCATATGGCAATGTTTAAAAGTCTGTATTGCCTTTCACTGAAGTCAATTTAGTTTCAAGTGAGGACCTGTTCCTTATCACAGAACTCTCTGCTGCCAATGATAGCGAGCGGCCCCAGTATTTTCTGTGTGTTTAGCAGACAGAGCAGGTGGATTGACATTCCCTCTAGTGGCATATCAGGCTTGACAGATGAAAAGAAAGGCATTGTGGGTCTGTGTGCCGTTAAGTAATTGCATTTTGACTTCAGCGGGGATGTAAATAGTTGAGGCATGAAGCATTCAGATGTGCCGATTTAACAAACCAGTCATGAAAAGAAACCACCCAAAGATGAAAACAGGAGCTAACAGCAGAAAGTGACAAAATGACTGAAAGATTTTTCATTTCGCACTTGGAAAATGGTTCCAAATGACAACGACTGTGCAATTTATATAATTCTGTTGCCGCAGCTTAGAAAAACAACATAAGTTAATTAAAAGTAATTATTACTTTAACTAATTACTATTACTCTTAACAGCCAATATGCGTACTTGTCTTTATGATATCTACTGAAGTGTATGTGCAATAACAGAAGACAAGATTTGTTAAACTGAAGAATGGTCATAAAATTAAAAAAAAACAACAAAAAAAATATATGTACTATATATTAATATAAATTATTGCCTCAGTGGCTGAAATTTAAGGTGTAATATCTGTCATCTGGTCGTGGTTAGTGACCAGCCTCGTTTTTTCTATTTCCTGTAAAGTTAAGGAACTTTATTATGGAGATCAATAGAAATGTGATCCCTTCTGGTATCAGCCTCAAGTGGCCAGTCAAGGAATTGCAGTTTCCGTCACATTCTACCTCATCCAGATGGAAATTAAAAGGTTGGCTGCTTGGTTGACTGTTGGGAATAATAACCGATGTGGCAAATATTGTTTCAGCTTTACTTTTTCAAAACATGTGTTTGGTAAGTCTCTAGATTATTATCAAAATCCCAAAAGCAACAGCCACCACACCGATTGGATACATGAACATTCAATTACAAGTGTCCCAAACTGCTTTTTATTAGTTGAGTGCTCTTGAATAAATATTCTAGGTGAAGATGTTGGAATGCATTGTTGGACAAAATAACACAATGATGAATAGGAAGCCCAACTGACATCCTATGGAAGTCTATACTTAGGTTCAAAAGTAGAATAGCCAGATAACAGGCTCATCCAACTTCTATGGAATTCATGAAAAATATTCACAATGAGGCTCAGGGGCTCTACAATATCTTCTTCCAATGAGATGACAATGTCCACCTTAAGGATCCCCTTCCAGACCTGCAGGGAATCAGAGAACTCTTGAACAGACTGTGGTGCATTGTGATATAACACCGAAACTTGAAGATGGTTAGAATATAACAGATGGTAAGCGATAGCAGGACCTCCCCAGACCATCACTGACCCACCACTAAAGCACTCATCCTAGAGGATGTTGCAAGCAACATAGCAACTGCTCTCTGAATGGTCACACATGATGAAAGTAAAACTTGTATGCTCATATCATACCATATATCAATCTCATAGAGCGTGAGGAGAAAATTGCACATACAAAAGCACTCAATAACTGCGTCCTTTCTTACATTCTGAAACAGACAAAAGTAATAAACGCAAATGACAGAACTTTGTGGTAGCAGTTTAGAAACAAGTAAATGGCATTATTTATGACTCTGTCCTCTGATGTTAATAATAAGAACAAGAAAGCTGAATTCAAGTGTTTAGCCGATGCTGTTCCTGTTTTGGGTTCTGAAAACTGGGGATAAGATGTAGAAAAAGAAGTAAGATTTTACGGCTAAAGTCAAAAAGAGAAGCGCTACACACTGACGTCATGCTGTTCTTGTGAGGAAATATGATTCAAAAGTAAAATATATTCATGGTAGTGCAGGTGACCCACTGCACATTTTCATAGCAGGCAACACGGTTTGATGTCAAGTTGATCAGAAAATAAATACGTACAGAAAAAGGATTGTCTATTATTACAACTTTTAAAGTCAGAATCACACATTATGGCCATGTTTGGTTTGGTGGTTATTATGTGTATTCACAGATTCTGGGTCAGCAGTAGTATGATTCATTGAGTGGTAAAAAAATACTAGTCATAAAGAGTGAGGACAGGAAAATGGTCTGTAGTCACCACCTGCAGAACCACTGCTTTATATGGTGCTGTCTTGATATTTACTCCAATTTCCACCTATTGTGTGCTCCATTTGCACAATGCAATGCAAAATTGCTTCCTAACTACACTTGCAGATTTTCCAGATTGGACTTGGTGATGTGATGGGCTTGGACTATGGAATAATTATGTGTTCCCTTTGTACTTTGAAAGCAGTGTACATTAAAAGTCAAAAACATTTCAGTTTTTTTTTCAACATAGAGATAAAAAACCACGCAATTATAAGAGATGCCCAGCTATGGAAAAGTGCTTTTAAATTGATGCTGAACAATTGATGCAAACCATTACTAGTCTAATTTTCCCGAACAGTAACCGCAGAGTTTAAAGAATTCACTCATAGCTGCCCCTGCATCTGAAGAAAACCATGAGTGCACATTAATTGCCTCTGCACAGCTGTATAAATAAATGAGTTGCAAATTGAAGTTCTATATGTGTTGAAGAAATAGAGTTTAAAACCGTGAGTCAGATGCAAATGTAAAATTGGAGTAAACACATTATGTTTCAGAAAGCACTGTACTTTCAGTAATGTAGTCGAATGAACAGCAATTGATGTTGAATAATTGTAACAAACCAAACCAACCGAGATCTTTAAGAATTCATGTAACTCAATCCTCATCCGGTTTCAACCTTAGTAAATACACTCCAGTACTCCATTACATGACCTTGTAGTGCGAGAATGCTTGTGTGAATGAGTGTGGCCTTGGCATAGATTGGAAATTTATCGAGTGGGGGGGATCAATGTCTTTTTCAAAATGTGAGCTGGGGATTCACACTCAGTTGCAGACCCTCGTGCACAAACATCTTCAGGAACACTGACCAACATTAACAAATTAATCTAAATAAACATCTTATCGCCAAAACATCTTATTAATCTATTCCTAAAAGTTTTTAATTTTAATTTATAGCATTTCTCAAATTTTGAACAACTATAAAAATCTAAAATTTTACCTTTTCCCAACAGTAATGACCACTAAAAACCAAAAACGCATGAAAAGGTTGTTATAATTGATGTCAATTGGACATGAATAATAAATTAAGGAGAAAAAAAATTGTCCAAGGCATCAATATTGTTTTTTTTTTTTTCTATCAGAAATCAGTGACATCAAGTAGACTCTTGGCAATTAAAGCGTAAAAATCCTGGACTTAAAAAAAATGTAAAGTTTTGATTAGAGCTGAGGTAAAAAAATTAAGCATTGATCTGATAGATTTTTACAGCAGTTTATTTAATGGCTGTTAGCCACAAACAACACGAAAAGCTGGTAAATTTGCCCAGAATGCGAAAAAAAAAGGATTTTCTTAAAATATGTGTAAAAATAAGATTTGTCCCCAAAAATCATTCAATTTGATGAACCAGAGAAAAAGCTGTGGCCCAATTTAGGTCACACGAACAACACATAAGGGTTAAATATTAATTTCTGAAAGCCATAAACAAATCAAGCAAGCCAAGCTCAAGTCAAAAAAGTAAACAGGTTCAATAAGTTCTTTGAAGTTAAATGCGGTAAGTTTCTCCTCACTGTTGTAGATTTCTGAAGCACCAGCACAGCATGAGCACAAACAGTGCTAGATCAACAAATAAACACACTCCGTTCATACAGCACCATCCTTCAAACATCTAAACAAAGCATATGTTCAAAGCGCCAAGAGCCTCAGACGAAACATTGTGTTAACTGCTTTATCTGTCAGGTTAAAAGAGAAGTGTGGCTGATCCCTTGCCCCGTAGGGCTGATCTTGCATCATGTGAACTCCTGCTGAGATCGCTAGAAGGAATCCAAGGGCACAAACTAATGATAATTTTAATTCTAAGACTTATACTTTCTGGAAAATAAGTGCACCAGTGTTTTAAAGTGGCATTCTTGCAAAAATGCTTCAAATATTTATTCCCTTCTCCAACAGCACACTACAGTCAGCTGCCCTTGTTGAATGTCAGAGGGAATAAAGTCAAACTGAAATGTCAGTAGAAGATGAGAGTAAAAAGCAGAATGGGGCTGAGCAGATTGCGCAGAACATAAGCGTAAAAGGTTGGAACACAAGGCTATTTTCATTATTAAGGCTCAAAGGCTTTGGGTTAAGCTTTTCTTGGACATTTAGGACATTTGAAGCATCGAGAGAAAGCATGCATTATTTAACCAAGCGCTCTACAGTTTCATTGGTAGCCCTCATTTTAACATCCAAAAACTATTTTATGGCATAAATCCTTTCCTAAGCACGCATGTCCTTACTAGAGGTCATGTGTCTCAATTTTAGCATTAAAACTCTGTATCATATAAACAGTCATCTATTTATCAAAAGCTATAGCAAATGCATTCTTGACCACGCATTTCACTGGTATCTCAGTTTCTCTTCTCAATCTGTCAGCGAGACATAACTATGGCACTATGCTATAACTATGCTTCACTGAAGCAACAGTGGGAAAGTTTTTGCGACTTGTCAATTTTGGAAACACAATCCATATTACTTATATTCAAGTCTTGGTACTCCACTCCTTTGCCAAATTTTACTTACCTATGACAAACTGTTGAACACCATCAGCTGAAACGTTTTAGTTGGCACAATGGAGTAATTTAACCACACCCCAATTGAATGTAAATTGTCACAAGTTCAAAATTCAGTGATTTTAGAGCACATTTAGACCCTCAAAAATACGCCGCAAAACATGAATACTCTTTTTATTGCATCAAGGTTCTACACAACTTTGGTGCTCAAGCCTTAATTATAAAGTACTTCAAAGAACTAATCTAACTGGTCAGCAGTTGGGTTTCACTGGAACACAAGACATCTATCTTTATACAACATTATGGGATGTCACATCTCACAAACTCCCACTGTATTCCATATTCACAATCAACTTACAAACAACTGACTTCCTGTAGCGGCGCTTACTGTTACTAAGAATTTTATCATTGTCTATCAACTGGAAATAAAGGATCTCCATACATATTTCATTATGGAAATTTCCACCACCAATCAGCATATCACAATTTGACAATTTAAAAACCAACAACACATCTTCACATACATGTCTTGTCTTGTTTACTTAATTTCTATCCTGTAATCGGTTTGTATAATAATATGAATTGTATAAGTTTATATAAGAATATACGTTTCACAGCTAGTAAATTCATGTTTGGTTCACATGGTGTTGATTATGAGGACTTTATGAGCTTTATGCTTGTTGCTAAAATAAACATTGGTCCTGATCTTTCTTGTTGGAAGATAGAGCTTCAATTGGTATCTGCAGATATTTTTACAGATTTGACAGAATCTGGTTTTCTAAATATTGTTATATTCACTCTAGGAAATTGGTATTTGAAAACGTTTATGAAGTCAATTAAATACAGAATAGTACATTTATCAGTAGATCTTTGCTGGTGAGTCATTCATTCAGATGTTTTGCACCATGAAGCGCCTTTTTTTTTTTAAAGTGAGCATCTCAATTAATGAAGTCAATCATCATTCATTCGTGTACTGATGTACTGAATGAATGATGATTAGTGTACTAAATACTGATTCGTGATGCTGCTTCCTGCGGTGATGCTGCCAGTGTTTTGTTTTCTAGCTCTGCCTTTTGACCACTAAATACATCCTTTGTCATTCCCACTTGAGTCTGTCTGACACCATTTTTTACCTGCCATTGACCCTTCTTTGCATTTATACAACTTTCACGAACGTGTCGCTCTAGCTTTAACACGACATAGCATACTAACACAGGACAATGCATTCAACCCCACGTGTCAATTGTATTCAATTTAAATATAAACTGCTTCCCACAACAGTCGCATCTTGTAGATGAAAAAAAACATCAGTCCACTCACCAAAACCTGTGTAGAACTCCTCTTTAGTGAGGTGCTCATCATCGTTGACGTCGTTGTATTTGAAGAGGTCAAAGAGAGTGCATTCAGACACTGTTCTGCTCAGTCCTTCTTGTTTTATCACCTGCAAAACAAGGTCAAATGGTAAAGTAAGCTCAACCTACCTGAATTTAACCTACAGATCATTTATGAACCTATTTTCTCTTAAATGTTTATCAGGCTTTTTTTCTTCATCTTGCATGTTATGGAATCCGCTGTCTGGTGCGTTAAAAATTTTTCTGGTGCTGCAAAGGTGATTTTACCCAAAATTTAAAATCTGCCAAAGTTTCATCTTTTTTGATACGCAACCCTTTATTAGTTTTATATCAGGGAAGAAAGCAGTGCTTAATTTTTGCAAGTACCCCGCAGGTAGGCAATTTTTTTTTTTTGTAAACCAGTGGGTCAGCAACACCCCAAAGAGGCAAAAGTTGTAGATCCGTCAGATCAGGTGGGTGGCCACAGTGCAGCAAAGTTCAGTAAAGTTGGCAACAGGTACACATATTTGGTTTTCCTGGCTCAGTGGCTCAAGACTTAAATGCTCTTAATAGACAAACAATAACTCTTTTTAATCTTTGTTATGTAATGGACAAGCTGCATTGCTATTTTTGTACAAATATGTCTTCCTCCAAGTTTGCTGAAGTACAGGGCCTTTTTTATCCTCAATAAAAGTCAAATTAAGTAATTTATTCAGAAAATTTACAAAAAATGAAGTTCAGGAAACTCCTGGACTGATTTGGTTTACACCTAAATTTCACAATAATAAAGTCTTAAACCTTGAAAGTTTCTTAAACTTTCACAGGAACCAAAGTGATTGAAATTATGACTCAGTGTAAAATGGTGAAAAAATTCCTAACGCAAGCCATTTTCTCTCCCCTAGACACTGCTGGAACAGCACCTTCATGGTGCTCCAGGAACTCTATTGCAAAAGGCATACTGTGTTTGACCTGATCTACTATCCTAGATAAATAACTGCTTTAAATATTGCTTGGATATTATTACCTAACATTATTAAATTCGTTTATGGGAGGCAGATGTTTTCAGTTTTAAGCATCCTCTTACATTTATTTAGCAATGATGTAGCTCAAGGTAATACCAACAAAGGCTGGTTTTAGAATTTAAGGGCATGATTGTGTACATTTCTGCGGTGCCATCCACGGTCTCTGCATGTCGCCTGCTGTAAACTCTCCATGCTGGAGCTGAACCATTGCTGCAGTGTGTTACTCTGAATAAATAATTAAAGTCGAGACTCCTATCTGCATCAGACATCCAGATACCCACCGGCTGGAAAACATCCAGCACAGAGAAGATCTTATTACTGGCATTTGCATAAAAACATGAGGGATTACTGTAAAAGGCATTTGTAAATCAGTAAATCCATCCATGCCAGAAATATCTGATGGTAATTTTAGTTAGTGAAGGAAAGCTGGATGGATTAAAGGGTAATAAGTCGTTCGCTTCATGTTTCCAATGGTTTAGACTTTTAAAATGCCTTGAGACTTTTCTTACAGATGTGAACTATAACAATTGAGAAAACAACTAATAAAAAATGTAAAATTACTATAGAAGACATAATCTCAGTAAACCGTAGACATATAACATTATTGATTGCTGTAAGTAATCAAACAATAGAACTAAGATAATATGAAATTTCAGCTGGGTTTCATTATCATGAAAACGTTGAATCACGAAAAGGGAGAGTATAAATAAAGAGATCGTCCTAAACCAGATTCTAAATCTAAAGCCAGACCCGAATATCAGATTTAATCCTGTTCCTTTTATTATCTCTAAAACAGTAATCCTCTTACAGAGACTTGATAGCAGCCCAAAGCTGACTGGTGACCTTCATATTGACCTCTTCGGGGATTCAGGTATGTTTTAGTGTTTATTTCCATGACATGGAAAAAAAGTTAGAAGCTTTTAAATGTTTAAAATTGAATAGCCAAATGCGCAATAAATTCATTAGACCATGCTAAATTTTAACACGTATTTCATATTTTTTATTTGAACTCACCCTGTCTGATGTGCATCAGGTTACCATTTTTCCTTGTGTTTTCTTTTTGTATAGGATTATGTGATGATTTTTTCAACATATAAAAATAACACAAGAAATGCATTTTTTTGGTTTCACAAATTGAAAAATAAAGTGCACGCACCTAGAATTAAAAAAAATAAGTATCAAAATGCGCGTTCATGCGCTAGCGGTGAATGTGAGTTTCACATGTGTGAATGTTGAAAATGTGAAAAAGCTGTTGTGTACTTTATCTGCTTGAAAACATTCAGGCCACATGTAAAATCATTTGAATTCAAATGCAAAGCTATGTAGGACCGTGGGTGACAGTTATATAAGATTTTAATTATATATACTTTTATTTAATTAATAAAAAATATCCATGTGGGTTAAACGAAGTTAATATTAGCAATATTGTTCTGCCACCCACTAATGCCCTGAAGGCAAGACGTTAGCAGACAGATAACTCGTCCATGAAGCGCATATGAACTTCACTCCTCTATTGTGGGAAGCTATACACTCCATGACATTCGTTCAAATGCTTTAAGAACTACAAAGATGAAGAAGTGGCGGGTGTGGATTCTAACTGCAGTCTCAAATTTTTGACGTCACAAACATCCACCAACAGGAAAACGACAATATGTAATAACTGAACATGTGACCCTTGTAACATGACAAATATATTAATAATATGTGTAATAGGAATATTGTTTTGAAGTTTATTTTCGTTCTGAGATGTTTTAGAACAGGAAGTTGCATCACAAACTGGAAATTTCAGACTTCAGCAGGCTGTTCTCTCTCAGGAGTTTCCCTTTCTTACTCCTCCTCCTCCCCTGGTCCTCTTTTTCCTTTGTCCCTCTCTTTCTTTATAGAATTTGTTAGCTATTTAGCATTCTAAGTGTTTAAGCTAATAAAGAAGCATTTTATGTTATACCTTCTTAAATCTTTTTCCAATGTATGTGTACATGTCATAGAGACAAACCCTGTAACTCCCTCTGACCAATAGAGGGTACCATCACCCCACTAACTTCTGCCCTCTACACTACATTTCCCACGATCCCCCAGGTCCACCTTGATTATTCTCCCAGCTGAAGATCATTTCACCCCTCTACTTAAACAGACTGAAACTGATCACTGATTGCGAAGTCTTGTTTGTCTCCTGCTGCAATTCTGAGCATTTACTACCTGTGCATGCCTACCTGTTGTGACCCTGCCTGTTTACCGTTTACGATTCTTGCTACCTGCCTGCTGTTTTACTCTTTCTGCCATTGGATTCTGATTGTTTGCTGCCTGCCCTGAACATTAGCCTGTTGTCTGACTACGCCTCTGTCTGTCCTGTATTGCTGCATACGCCGTTGCCTGATCTTTGCTTGTCTGACCTCGAATCCAACAAAGCCCGCAGATGGATCCCAACTTGAGTGACGATTCGTTACAGTACAGATCTGAGGTCACTTCTTTTTTGTGTTTAAATTATTTTGCCTCTACATCCAGTAATAAAGATTGTCAATGTCTTAAAGAGTCTTCATGTGATTTCATATATTAGAAATTAATTTGAATAAATAAAAAAAATTATAAAGACAATTGTAACTTTTTTTCCTTACAATAATTGTTCCCAGTGCAAAACTTTCTTTGGTGACATACAACTCAAACCATCATAGCCGGGTCACTTATTACATATTTCGTGTTTTTATTTGTTGGTAAAAATGTTGATAATCACTTTTTGGGGGGAATACTTGAGGCTGCCCCGTCTCACTCAGGCTCTTACTCTTGGTGCTCCCTGGATTATTTGAGTTTAAGACCTCTGGCATATAATATACATTAGTCTGGGCTCCTGTTACAGAGTGTTCGATTTCTTTGTTTTTTTGTGGGTCAAAAAGTCAGAAAGTTCACAGCTCCAGCATGAAGAACACTTTACTTGAACTGGAAGAGCTGCTTGACAGCATACTGATATCCTTTAATTGCTCCATTACAGCAGAATATTTTGATTTGGCACAAAGGTGGCTGCCTAGATGTTCCCATTCCTCAATCACCTTTTTGACCTCTGCTCTCCGTGTCAAAAAGTGCAATTTCTGTATGCAGGGCCAGTGTGGATTTCACTTTTTACGCCATCTTCAATCCATCATGCATTAAGAGAGATCTATCCTGCTTCCACGGTGAATGAGGAAATATGCTAATGATGGGAAATATTGCACAATAAAATTGAAATGGCATGTATGAGTGAGCGAAAGAGCATTCAGAGTTTTTTCTCTGGAGACATATGAATAAATTCATATTTTGCTCATTTTGCCATGCACCATATCTCTGTGGACAGGTGTAATCTTTCTGCTGCAGGACATGATGAAGCAAAGCTGACCTGAGATCAGCCTAGGAGCGAGTTATTAAAAGAAGAGACAAGCTTGAATTCTCATTTACTGTTTTAAACGAATGCAGTAAAAAGAGGGAAAACGAATCCCCAGTCAAGCTCCCCACACAGAGATTCAACATTCAGAGAGAGTAAACAAACAAAGCAATGGCAATGTAAACAGGTGAGGTTCATTTCAACTGTAATTTTTAATTTTTTTCTGCTTTCTTTCCCTTTTAATTTTCTCTTATATTTTCCTGCCTGCCTGACTTTCTTTCAATCTCTTGCTGTGCTTTTCAAATCCCTACTTTCCCTCCCTCCATGATTGGCCACCTTCATTTTGCCTTCTATCTCTTTCACTAATATTCCCTTCCCTCCGAGCTGTTGTATATTCCTTTTTTACATAATCCTTCCTTTCCCCTCCCCTCCCCAGCCTCTTTCCATTCCCTCACCTCCACAATGTCACTTCCCCAACCTTACCTTCCCTTTCCCTCCACAGCCTCTTCAGCTTCCTATCCCTTCCACTCCCCAGTCTCGATACCCTTGCCTTCCCTCCTCTCTCCAGCTTCTTTTACCTTCCCCTCTCCAGTCTCAATACCCTTCCCTCCTCTCTCCAGCTTCCTTTCCCTCCACCTCCCCGGTCTCAATACCCTTCCCTCCTCTCTCCAGCTTCCTTTCCCTTTACCTCCCCGGTCTCAATACCCTTCCCTCCTCTCTCCAGCTTCCTTTCCCTTCACTTCCCCGGTCTCAATACCCTTCCCTCCTCTCTCCAGCTTCCGTTCACTTCACCTCCCCACCCTCGATACCCTTGCCTTTCCTCCCCTCTTCAGCTTTCTTTCTCTTCCCCTCCCCAGCCTCGATACCCTTGCCTTACCTCCCCTCTTTAGCTTACGTTCCCTTCCCTTCCCTTCCCCACCCTCGATACCCTTGCATTCCCTCCCCTCTTCAGCTTATTTTCTCTTCCCCTCCCCAGCCTTGCTTCCTTTGCTTTCCCAGCTTTCCTTTCCTTCCCTTCTTGTTCTTCCACCATCCCCTCCCTCCACATTCCTTCTTTCCATTTTCGCTTCTGCCCTTCCTCCTTCATTCCTTCCTCCCTTCCAAATTATTTATTGTTCACAGAGACCCATCTTGTTCCAACCTGAAGCTAGTGACTCTGTAATTATTCATAATTTGGATTTTAATGACCACAAATTGATATTCTTTGAAATCAGGCACCTGGAATGTTTAAAGCAGTATGAGGGTAATTATTAGAATACATTTTTAGACTAAATGTTTAGATTTTATCATTCTTATCAATAGGTTACCTGTGAGAGCTCGCTGCTGTCCACTCTTCCATTGCCATCAGCATCGAAGCGCTTGAACATCAGGTCCACCAGATGCTTCTTAGTTGCCATGTCATTCTCATAGCTGCCATGGTTACCAGGGGTCAAGTACCTCTGTGCATGTATGTCCAACATCTTACTCTTCAATTTTTTATAATCTCCCAGACGACAGTTATCATCTGTGAATAGTGAAGGAGAAAATCTGGTCAGATGAGTGTAGTGTGTGTGGAGACAAATTCAGATCTACTGCATTATTCATTTATCAGGACTGAGGGCATATGAGGATCTTCTCACTGTGCATGTGAATATACAGAAGCGCTGAATTTGAGAAATTACAGGTTTCTCACACAAAATTAGGCAGATGACTCAAACTTTTAATCTGACAGCCCTTTTATTTATTGTTATTGAGCCTTATTACAAATGCATTTTCATTGGTTCATTTGGGTTCTTTTCCCGAAAAATCTAAGAAAATGACAACCAACTCAAAACATATTCAAAACAAATGGCATCCTGCAGTCTGACAACACAGTTAAATATTTAAGTAAATGCACAGCAAATTTTACAGTGTGGACCTATATAAAAACTGTTGCCATCTTCTGTAGTAATATGTGAGTTTAATTAACATGCCATTCGTTTCAATACTGACTGGGGTGCTAATTCAACTTGTTTTGTCACATTTTTCACTGAGCCAGTGTTTATATAGGTCTCCACCATTGACACAATTCATGTTTATTTAACACTGTAATTGTTGCTCTATATTAAAGCCTATTATCATGCAAGTTTAATATACTCTAAAGATATATACACTTCCTCTCAGAGTCACATTCACTGATGTTGGCAAATTAAAGTCACAAATCCACCAGACGTTTTTGGAATTCTAATCAATTGAGATCAAGCATCAAATGAAATGCACTACAACACTACACAACTAACCTAAAGGAATGCACTCCAGAAAGAGCCAATTAAATGTCCCCAAAAATTGAAAAAAAAAAATAAAAAATTAAAAAGCATTATAAAAAAAAAACTTTTATAGGCCAAGTCACTGAATTCACTGAAATCCCCATATTGTATTTGCATTGCTAATATGTAGAATAAAGTAACCTTTATTTATACAGCTTTTCAAGCAGCAGAGCCGTGCCAAAGTGCTGTACATAGTTCAAAGGAAGACAAAATTACAAGAACATATTAAAATGGCTCACCCTGAGCAATGCAGATGAACACACAGCACAAAAAGCTAGTAACATGCATAAATACATTCAAACCAATAAAAGAGGAATGCGACTTTAAAGATTGTTTATGAATACGGAAACCGTAGGAGCCCCAAAGCTGCCGGAAGCAGCAATCAAGAAAGCTTTGCCTACGGACCCCATTCTGGGACCCCAGCGACCGTATTGATATAAGAACCAGGAGTTCATCAATTCTTAGGTACACAGTCAGGATTAAGATCAGGGGTGTGAACCACTATATAAACAGGTTCTAATGATTATCACATGTAGGTTGAACCCCATTCATTAACTAAAACAGAAACAGCTATGTGTAACCCAGTCAGTCCTCCAATGTGGGATCAGTGCCAAGTGGCAGAAATAGGCACAAAACCATAAGAAACAGGGTACAGAATCCAAGTCAACATATGAAATATTTGCACCAGCAGCTGTAAAGCACGGTGGAGGCTTCTTTAATGTTTAGGGCTGCATTTAAGCAAATGGAATTGGAGATTTGGTCGCGATCAAGTTATTAAATTCATGAAATGATTTATGTGGGGTTTTTTTGTCTGTTTGTTTGTTGCTAGACTCATACCTGCTGCCTAATAGGCTTTTAACATGACAGAGGAGGACAGTTTATAGCTTTTGTTCAGAATTTGCGACCATAAACTGTTTCTATCTCAGGAGGCCATCATAATTTGGCTACTGATTGAGTAGTTGCATGCTTGAATATGGTAAACATTATAAAAGAAAGGCTGCACAAAGACAAAACATAGCAAAAATGCTGTGTGTGGCTGAAAGTTTAGGACTAAATATAACTGATTAATATTAATAAAATTCCAGGTTAATCCCTACTAAAATGTTTTTGTAACAGGCTTTGCAGCAGGCTTTTCTGCTGTAAAGTTGAGCATATATGGGTAAATAATTACGTCTGGGACCAGTCTCAAGTGGCCAGTTAATGAATTGCAGTTTCATTCATTTCCTATCAAGAATCCAGAGAGAAAGAGGGAGGTTTCTACTTGGAGCAACTTGTACTTTTTGGAAAGCTTCTGACAATATTTGAGATGTTTTTGACATTATGTATAGCTTAGAAGGTCCACCCGAATTCTTCAGACAAAATATCAGAGTACATTCAGAAAAATAACAGGTAGATGATGAAAGGCACAAAAGAGGTAGAGGAGATGCAGCTGGTTTTTAAAACTGTCAAACTAGTCTCAACACCAGATGTCAAGTCAATCACAGTGTGTGGAGATGTATGCTGAGATGTGTTTGTGCCTGTTTCCAGGGTGTGTATGTGAGCTGCTCAGGCCTAGCTCACCACACATCACAAAATGGCCTCTGCTTTGACAAGGCATTGTGGCAGGAAAGCTTCCCGCCTTTAGAAATGGCAGAATGAATAAAAGATAAATGGCTGTCTGCATAGCTTGCCAGGAGAAGATGAAGGTCAGAGTTGTCAAACTATTGGGTGCACATTTGCACACCGCATTAGCATTCTTATTTTTGCCATGGTGGCATACGAGGGGATGCATGTCTTCTGCATGTTTCCAGAAATGTGACTAAAGGAATATTCCTGCTGCTCGTCCAACTGACAGTTATTCAGATTCCACAGCTGTAAAAATGTGGATTTCTGGATCCTGAATTTAAAAGATTACAAGTTGAATAGAAGCCAATCCGCATGTTGGTTGATAGGCAAGAAGGGTTGACGATGAGAAATTTGCAGTGTAGATCAATCTAATTTAATGATGTGGACTTTTCTTCAGCTTTGTTGTTGCTGTAGATTGCTTGAGCGCCTCAGGCTGTTTTTTTTTCTCTCCACACACCGCTATCTTACTGCCTTACTTTATCAACTTTATCAAACCTGTTACAGAACTTTTTTGACATCTTGCATACTCTTCTAGTATGCTTACGGATCAGTGTAAACCATTAGAAAACTCTAGCACCAGACTAAACATGTTTGAATCATATTCTTTCACAGAATTGATCACTGTTTATGGTTTGTTTTGCAGGTGCTTTACTTTACTTGCTAAACTAATTTGTGTTCTAATCTCGCGTTTATTTACACAAATGGCATAGTATTGCAAGAATATGTGACAAGTTGAGGGGAGGCGTGCCAAGCCAGTTATTGGTATTTCAACATTGACATATCTCTGACTTGAATATGCCTATACACGAGAAAAGAGATCCTCCCAAACCTTGTTAGATACATGTAATTTCATGCAACAGTCAGACAACATTGAAGTGATTTTTATGTGCCATATCAGATACAAAAGCCTTACTTCCAGTTTTTAACAGCTATTATTGAATATGAATTCAAAACCAAGAAAGACACTGAAAGCAAGGTTTTAGAAGATTTTTTATAGAAACACAGCCTTATTTAGCTTAAACATTAGAGAAGCTATCAGCTAAAATATGCTGCATTGAGGACAAAGAAGGTGGGGGAGGGGAGAGGGGCTAGGAAAGAAGGGAGGGAGCAAGAGTCCAAGGTATAGGAGAGCAAATATCTTCCTATTTGTGATGTAACTTCCTGTTTGTGTTGACTTCCTGTTCTGTCACAGAAATAAACCAGATAATAGGATTATAATTATTGTTCGATTGCAGCTCCTAAATCCAACATCAAGGTGATGTTACAATTATTTTGTGGAAAGTGGGAGATAAACAACCAAATGTGGATAAGTAAATAAAAATTTAATTAGTGTGGTAACAAGTTTACAATACCACTGCTCTTGGATTACAAGAGATTAGTCTTTCCACGAAAGCCTAGACTCATTCAGAGTCAGGATCAGAATTGTGTTTTATTCGCATTTAATAAAGAGGTTTCCACATTACTAGGAATTTTCTTCAGTGAGTAGATTTGTAGATTTGTAGAAACATAGAACATAAAACAAGTGTGGTAAGAAACAACTAACAAAATTTCAAATGTTCCATTGGCTTCAATTAGAAATTACCCGAAATAAAGTGGGAACCCTCTTGCATTTGTCAACTCTATGTATAAAGCACTGTCAAGCAGAAAAACATCCAATAAATAAAGTGTTGTACTGAGTGTAAAGTTAAATAAAAATAGGGTGAGAAGAAACAATTTCTATGAGGAGCTGGCTCTGGTGGCAAGGTGTTTACCGAGTTGCTCAGAGATGTATGGGTAAATGATAACTAGAACACTGTCCCAAAACAGCCTGGTTTTATAATAACCATGCAACGCTTGGTGGGCAAAAGCAAATAGTGTGCAAGCAGGGTGTCTAAAGAAAAAGTATGTAAGGGAGGGCAAGGGGAGTCCACAAAAAGTGGAATCCAGGCAAATCTCTCCCACAGAGAAGCACATTTAAGAATCTCTACCATGACCTTACTATCTTTATTCTTTCACCCTTCATCCATCAGAAGGTTTGCTCTAGCCGAGGGTTATTAAATGCATATCAGTCCTCTAATGTACAACACATCTGGGACCTCAATGGTACAGAGGGTCACTGATAATGGAGCCATCACACAATTTCTCATCTCAGTAAACATGTGAAAAGAGAGAGGGAACTGGGTGGTAATGGCATGCCAAACATGACTAGCATGAACTCCGATTCACCCTGTTGTGTGTTCTTGGATGAGTGAGTGTTTATGATGGCGTAACACACACATGGGATGCTGATGCCCGTGACCTGAAGCGTGGCAAGGCTGATCACCCATCTTGATAAGAAATAACACGGGTTTTTGATTGAAAAAATGAAAGAGCCTAATAGAAAGTTGCTGCATGCGGTGATTTATGGCAGGTGGATTTAATTTATGGGACAGATTGTAATGAGTAATGAGGTCACGATATACATTTAGGTATGTACGACCATGAATGATCTATGTAGGTGTCAACCTTTAAAGCACAGCCCTAATAAATAATTAATTTCAATTTGAGATCATACTCTTGTGTTTGAATCAATCCCAAAATAAAGAGGTTGGGCAATGAAACTGAACTAAACACTGCAGACGAGTGGCTAAAAAATACGTTCCGTACTCGGGTTGGTCAACTCCAAGAACACGGAATACTATTCTGGCTGCAAAATGAGGTCCTAAATAGACGTATCATGTTAAACTTAATGTCTTTGTTTACTTAAAGTTCCCTTAAATAATTGCATTTTTTTATAGATGTCTATTTTTGAAGGCTCTGTTTCTGAAATTATTTTTATGTTAAATTTAGTATTTAGTATTTAGTATTTAGTAAATTGCTTGAACATTCACAATCAAGCAGCAGTCTTCCACTTTCCCTCAATATTCGAAAGGGAATGTTTTGGGTTTCCTGTATACAAATTCCTAAAGAATGGGATGTTAAGTCTCTTTTCAAGAACCTTGTGATCATGTGACTAAGACTGATTAGAATGGCAAACAAAGAGACTAAATATCCAAAATATACACAGAGATTCAAATTGTGATGTCATCAAAAAGTCATCAAAACAGCCAGCTTTCATTGGTTAATCCGATTTGGCAATCCAAAATTTTTTTTCATTAGATACACTCGTTCGGTCAGAAATGTGAGCTCCCATTAGTGCATATGGTTTTCTATCGAGGCGTGTTGTTGCTGAAACTTTGGATTGAAAATTTGGATCACTGTTTAGAGGCCTTAATGGAGGGAAAGCAATCCTCAAGAAGAAACAAGTGGACAAAAAGTGTCCTGACTCTAAGATAGATAAGAACTCAAATAGCAGAGCTGAAGTTTAACACATTAGAAACAGGAAAAGGAAAACACAAAAACACTCAAAGGGGAAAACCTGAAATAAATAAAATGTCTCCAAGGGAGAAAAATAACTAAACCAACTTAACTGTTTAGAATGCGCTCACGGGCTTTAACAATATTCATTTGCTCAGAATTGTAATGAACCAACTTTGGCATCAGACAATAACCACGAGACAGAGAACACCAGGCTAACTAATAACAAATGAGAAATTTTGAACAAATGAGAAAACAATTGAGACCAGGAAAGTAGGAAAAAACATGTGATACAATGACAGAGAAGACATGTGAAGATATGGGAGAATGAAAACAACAATCAAATGATGAGCTAGGGACAAGAAGTCGAGGACTGTGGATGGTCAGAGTGCCAGCGAGAGCATGCACAAGTAGGAGACCAATGTGAAGAAAAGTGAAAGTAAGAAAGAGTAAACGGAGAATAAAGCACAAGATGTGGAAATGACACAAAGACTTGACCAAAAAACACACACAGACCTTTTGTCAAAATTTGTATTAATTACTCTTTTAAAAAAAATGCTTAAACTAGCATTTATTTTTTGAACAAGATCTCCAATACAACAAAACAAAAGTTGTACGTCGTCCAGAGACGATGCACAAAAACGCACAAAAACACACTTCTCTGTTTGAAACAACTTTTCCATGGCTGCATACATTGTTCTTCTTCTTTGTGTAAAGTACGAGCCAGTGATTCACTTTGAAAACCATTGATGTGTCTGATCAGATCACGTTCTCAGTCCTGTCTGAAGGTGGCATTAATAAAATCAGCTTGAGACACTGCTCGTTAACATTAATGAGCCGGTTAGTTGAGGAATAATCATCATCTCATTAAGATATAATAATAAAAGCAGGTATTAAAGATGCTGTAAGTCATTAATTAGTGGGGATATTACAGATGAGATCATTATTCTTCCGGCAGCAGATTTTAAAAGATTAACATTAGAGGGCCAATCGTTGCACTCTGGGCATTTGAGGAGATGAGTAGTAATTAAAACTTAACAAAAGCAATAAATTTGTATAATTTAAGTTAAAATAGTCGCTCTACTTTTTTTTTCTACTTTTTTACATATTAATTTGTGCTAAAAACCCTTTTCAGCTGTCCATTACGTTTTCTGCCATGAAAACACCAGTGATGTCCCTTTAAATGGGAAAATATCAACTTCTCTGTGTTGTTCATTACGTTTCCTGTAGAACTTCATCTTGACAAAAATGGTTACAAATGTTCTAGCTGAATGCTTTTAAATCTAATTAGATCAGTCAGTGTGTGCTGCCTAGGCACACATTTGGTTCCCATAGCTACCAGAGCTACAATGAAGTGAAGGCACCACTGTTCTGTAAATTGGTAAAAAATGGTTGTTTTATTTCTGATGGATTCTGACTTCCAATTAGTTCAAATGAAACCTGTTCCTAAAAGTCATCACAATTAAATTGATTTAATAATCAGAACGTGTCAAACTAACATCATCTGGATGCTCACTGCATTATTTTACACAAGTACAGGGTAAAATCACAGGACTAGTGGGGTTAAAGTGTCAATATAATTTTTACTGAAATGCTAATTGTCTAATTGGATTTAATGCTCTATGCTAAGCTGTGCTAAAAATGGCATCACCTGATCTTGAGAACAGCTGAATTGTTACAAAAACAACCAAATACTGCTATTTCTGAGAGATATGGAGAATAAGTAAAAAAGTGGAGTGTTCCTTTAGATGTACTATTATAAAAAAATGCTTCCTGTTGCAACCAGAGCTTGGCTGAATTTGCAGAATAGTGTTTGGCCAAAAAGAAGCTAGTACTGCTGCAATGCCAATTTAAAAGTTTCTAGGCGCACCATATTTGTACATCCCCAGTTTTGTGTTGATACTCTCTAACAGCATAAGATCAGAGGTTTGTTCTGGCTCTCTTTTCAAAGTACATCCCTCTATATCCTCCGAACATCAGACACGGAGCCGGCATCAGTCTAAGGTCATTGACTTGGATCTTTAAGGCCAAAGGGGCCAGGGCTCGGCTGTCAGACTCTTGAGCTGCACAAATGAACATGTGAGTGCAGTGGGGTGTAAAGTCGCTCTCTGCCGTTTCTGTCTGACCACCTCATGTCCTGCTGGAGAATTCCACTGGCAGTGCATACAATAATATCCACCTGCAGCAGGATTGCCATTTGAGCTGTCGCGCTGACACATTTACAACTCTCTGGCAGGCTATTATTTGGACTTCCTTCCCACTGTGGTCAGAGAGGAAAACTTTGCATTTGGTTAGTTGCTTTGTTCTTTTCCCACTTTCTCTCTCTGTGGTTTTCGTTGTTTTTTGTCTCCCTCTCAGAGTCTAAGTGCTGTAGCTTTATTCTTACTTTAGTAAGTCATCTTCTCCAACTGTCTACCTCCCGTTTCACCCTTAATTTGATTTCCACAGTCTCTTTTCTCCTGTCAAAGACTCTTTCTCCTTCTCCCCTGTTCTTCGAACCCTATGCCTTTATCTCTGATTCTCTCTACTGCAGTCACTGTGGAGCTTTGAGGAGCTCATTACCTGCTGGCTGACGTGGATGTGCCTTCTCTTCAGGCTGCGGGTGACAGTGACATTAAAACAACTCTGGGTCTTATTATCAGTCTCCAAAAACCTCAAAAGATCTAACACTCTCCATCTCACTCGGTCTGTCTTCTTGTCAGAGGAACATAAAAACAGTATTTGAATTGGTAATATTTGGATTGTCTGCCCAAAGTACATTGTAACTTACAAAATAATGTTATTTCATAGTTTAATTGTCCTATCATCCATGATGGCTACAAAGCGGCAACAGATGAACAAAACCACCTGTTATCAAAGTCATTTTGCTAGTTGTTTTGCAAAATACCATTACTTAGCTTAAAGTACAATTTAAATGCTTTACTGGATTAATTAGATTAATGTAAATCTTGTTAAATAAGCCAGTCACTGGACAAAAGTTGTTTGATCTAAAGCCAATCAAAGTAATAATTTATTAAAGAGGGTAATAACAGACATTTTTATATGTTCATTTTAAAATTAAAATAAAATTCGCTTTCTTCATTTGAAAAAAAGTTAAGAACACAGCTATAGTTAATTTAAATAATGATTTACCAGTGAATCCTATTTATACACCAATATTTCCATTTGCCAATTCTAATTAATAAGATGAAATGTAACGTTGTTCTGAAGACAAGAGGTGATATTAGAGCTTGAATAAAGATTTTCATAATTAATGATAAATGAAAAACACATTTATATATCTGTTACAAACATACATAATCTCTGTATTCAACCTTTACACATATTATAAAAAAAATATCACATATTTATTGCCAGATTTCTCTAGAAAAAGTAATTAATCCATCAAACACTTCAGGATTTTAATACCAATTTTAATATGTAGTAATTTAACCTAAAAACTGTTGTCATTTTATAACTCCACTTTTTTGAATACTTCTCTGAAAATAATAAATACAGTAAAACACTGAATAGGTTTGACAATAAAGTGTTTTTTGTGTGTAAGAATGACTAGGGTCACACTCTTTGTGAAATTTAGTTTTTTATTATTTTGTAACTGTTCTATTTGCTATTTTAAGCAACAATGCATACAATCGAGTTGATTTGAAATCATAAATGTATAATAACACATATTTACTTAAGATTATTTAATCTCACAATTTATCAGTGAAAGCTATAATTTTTTAATACATTAGGCCAAGGAAAAGGCCAACTTTCTCCACGGAAAATGCACTGTGCAATATTTGAAAATGAAAGGTCTGCATCATTTAAAAGAATTTCAAACAGTAAACAATGTTTCACTTCCAAAAGAAAACTGTTTTATACGGGTCAGCAAGAATTCCAGCTTTCTGTTGTTTGTACATATTTGCATAATGCCTGTCTGTAGTCTTCAATGCAGCCTCCAAACATTTTATTTGACCTTCAAAAAGTGCAGCAATTCCTGAGGCAGGAAAAAGTTTCATTTTGTTAACTTGTCAAAAGACATTAGTTCATTTCATGACACAGAACCATGTAAATGTATACGAACCAGTTGCTAGGATATTTGGGAGACTTGATCAGAAGACACGTCTAGAGGACCATGAAGAAGAGAAGAATCAGGAAATGAGGCGAATAAATGGTGATTTGAAGAACAAATTAGTACGGTTTTGGAGTGAAAGAGCTCTTGCTGTTAGAATGGGGGGGGTGGTGTTCAGTGTATAGGGTGTTCAGAATTCTAATGATTGGTACTGTGCTAATAAGGGAGTCTGAGACCCAAGGGTGACTGGGGCCACTGGTGAACACCATTTAAACCATTTTTAAAAACCATAGCAGAAAGAAGATCAACCGAAAGTACTGCAACAAATGGAAGACTAGGCCTGAACTAATTTGCACTTTCAAAGAACCAGAAAGGAAAGCATGTTTGGCTAATACAATTCGACAGGGGTGAATCATCACTTTGACTTATGGTAAAGATTTGGATTTCATATCATCTCCTGTCTTTTGTTTTGAATATATGAAATTTTCTGAAATATACCATATGAAATTTCCAATAATGTGTTTATTGTAAGAACTGGAAGGAGAGAAAGAGGTGACATCACTACACCATTATGTACATAATTTATTTACATGCTCCAAAAGTTTAGCATACCTTTAAATAAAGGGTTCATGCTTATCCGAGTATCATTGATCTAAAACTTTCTCAGGTATTAGTAGCATGGAAAATACATCCTCAGAGATGGGTAGAATTCGTTGGACCAGGATTACCAGGGCAGACTTAGACGAAGGCAGCAGAATCTTGTGGAGAGTGGGGTGGAGCAGAGGTTTCTGAGAGACACAGCAAATTGTTCAGGAAGCAAGAGTGGAACCAGGTACACAAAGTGACTCTGGTGAGTCAGTCAGTGAACGATATATCTGAAAGTTTAGAAGGTGTAGGTAAAAGGTTTTTAAAAGGGTTGAGGATGATTGGATGATGGCAGTGATTGGCGACTGGCTTCAGGGATTGGAGTGGTGATTGGGGACTGGCTGTGTCTCTGCAAAACAAACTGAATGCTTGACACTCTTGATGTTGTACAAAAAAAGTGCTGTAAAAATAAAGGCAGTAGTTGTCAAGCGTTTGAAACATTGTTCGACTGGTATTGCAAATATCTAAAAGTAGCCATGGTTAAATGTTGTCCTTCAAAACTAAAGCTGACCCAAAAACTCTCTTTGTATCACAGCATTGTTGATGATCACTGGGCGTCCTATCCCTTTTAATGTGTGTCCAGAGATTAGCTCAGCCCACTGTGGCATGGCGGCTTTGTGTAATCAGGCTGTGGGTGATAAACGAAGTAATCTGAAGTATTGGCAACCCGCTCACTCATGCTTTCTTTCTGTGTTGGCTGGTTGGGAAGGACTGTCAATCAAACTGATGGGGCTGTCCAGCAGACAATCTTCACAGCTGCCTTATGGGACCACCACAGTATGACACTGTCCAGGATTCAAATAAAAACAGCAACCTCAATTGACATTCATGAAACTTTGATGGCAGCTGTATTTGAGGAATAAGAAACACATAAGCACAAATCAATGTTAATTGTTCACTCTCTAGACAGATAATTAGCTTTTGCATGGTCAAATGGCACAACATTTTATGGTAAACGACTGAACCAAGTCTGGATTCCAGACAAGTGCCATTCATGGTTCATGACTGGCCCAAATCAAAAAAGTGACTATGAAACTATGAAACACTATTATGAGCCCAAGTACGATATGCCAGGGCCAGGTGAATGCCAGATGTGCCAGACAAGTGGTGCTGTATGGCAGTGCCAAACCATTTTATGGGGGGCTGGCTGGGTAGAAATTTTAATCAAAGTATAGAGTGTTTGTAACATATTTGGTATTCTGCTCACTAAAGTGGAGGCAGGGTAGACGATTGCTCAAAAACTCTCAAGAAAATACTTGGTCCAGTCTAAAACACTGTATACATGACCGGATCATTGTGTGGTAGAGATGTGTCAGTGTAGATTTTTTTTTACAAATTAGTAATACAGATACTGTCAGAGTGTACATTTTTTATCACTTTTGCTGTGTACGCATGATTGTACTGAACGTTGTTGTCTGATCTTGTGTATACAGTACTCTGTGACAAATACTGAAGAATGTATGTTCCTTACAAAGAAACATAAAGACCTCCTCAGTTCAAGCATCGATCTGGGAGTTCCTCAAATAGCAACAGTTCTGAGGGATCTGATCAGGATCTTTGGCTCTCAGAAACGGGTAAAGAAGACGAGACAGACTACTGGCGCAGAAGATGATGGAGAATGGGTGTTGAGGTGAGTAGAAGACGTAGCAGAGGTGTCCAAGAGTGGAGCCAGGTAAGCAATGTCACTCTGGAGAGTCGGCAGGTGTGAACCATAGATCTGACAATTGTGGAGGTGGAGGGGAGGAGTCTTTTAAGGGTAAGCGAGTGAGAAATGGCTGTGGAGAGTTTTATTGAGCGGAGGGTCCTTGGGAGTGGTGAGTGATTGTTGATTGGTTGAGTTTCGGAATCCATGACAGGGTTTGTGTGCACATGTTTGCAAGATTTCATGTGTGCAGCAGAGCACTTGGGGTGAGCCATTTGATTGTATGGTAAACCAGTTCAAAATAATTGTTTAACTTTAAAAAGTTTGGCTTTAGTTGCCACCGACAGGTGGTAAAGGCATTTGCTAAGACAATATTTTCAGTTTTTTTTTTAGCTGTATAACAGCTTAGATGACTTGACTGTTCACTTGACTTTATTAGATTCATAGCTAATGGTAACACGTGCATGATTATAAGATATCGATTTGCTGCAAATCATCCAAGCACTTCACACCTTGACTCAAAGCCTGTTCCATTATGTGCAATCCTGCCATTTGGATTCCAGAATTCTCTATGAACTTTCAGGGAAATAATAATTACCCGTATGGACAGAATAATGAACATGCGGCTATTAAAGGTTCTCAGGAGGCTGAAAGACAAACACATGAAACAGCTGTGACAATCAAAGCTGAGCAGGAGTGTTTTATCTCAGGATCAAAATAACCATGTCCCGAGTCAAAGGGCTTGATTTCACCCCACAGACATCAAAGATCAATGGTGTTTTCATGCTGGCACTCCAGATATTCAGTTAGCTGTAATGACACTGATATAGTTTCTTTGATACATAAATGCAAGGAATGGAAAACAATTTGAGAAACAGAATCCACATATCATATGAGGGATACAATCAGAATGGGTTTACGTAGATAAACTGTTGAAACTAAATCAGATGAAATTTGCATGTGTCTTGTCTGATAGATTCTCATTACCAGCTGAAATCTCTAGATTATTGAACCCAATCAAATTATTTACTATCTTGGCATTGTTTAATACTTTAACATGTATTGTGAACTTTTGAGGAACTATAAGAGATAATAAACTTGACGATGTATGCAACATAAAGCATGTGGTAGACGTTTTGACATCAATATACAATTCGAAGGCTACGCAAATCTCTTTAAATGCTTTATAAATTATTGCAAAAAATGTCTTTGTGTTTAAATGTCTTTTGTGAAGTTTTTTCACCCAGTTCTGATTTAATTTGTATAAGCAAAAACAATGTGATAAACTTATTGTTGAAACAAGGTAAATCTGTCAAGCATTGATGATGTGAAATGAAGATTTATATTGTTTTCAATAAAATACTTTATTATTGCATGTTACGCATACATTAAATTATTATGCTCGCTGCTTTTATACATTTTATTGCTTTTATGTATATTTTCCCCTTTTATCTGTGTAGGCAAACTCATTGTTTCGAGGCAAAAGCTTAAAGTTTGGCCCAACCCACACAACTAAAAATAAAAAAAAACACTGAAAGCTGTGAGTTCTTGATTTACACTGTTTCTTTTGATTCCTGATTTATAATACTTTGACCATTTCTAGCTCATGGTCTAATTCATAATCCGTTGCATTTCTACTTTAGAATATCTGAACATTTAAAAAAAGCCCACAGTCATATTTAAAAAAAAAGGAATATTTGTCAAGTAATGCAGTCTTGTTTCTTTCACAAAACTCCATAAATACATAAAATCAGGCACAGCGCAAAGAAGATGCAGTGCTGAGGAGGTGGAAAAATGGAAGCTGTCTGTTTTGAATAGTTTTATAATCATTCCACGAAAACGGAGCAGAATCAGATCATTCTTTGTGGTTAACTCCATGGTTCGAAGCAGTGAATCCAATATCTGCGTGTGAGTTCTGACACAGTTTTACCAATGTATTCTGAAATGATTTCATATCAATGTTGTTTGTTATTGCAATAATTTTACATATAAATGCAACTTATAAAGAATAGAAACGCAGAAGTAAAATATGAGAATAGATAAATATTTAAAAACTTGGGTGACACATCTTTTATCTTAGTAGTTGTTGGAAAACTAAGGCAATATAATCAGCCAATCACTTAGTTTATTTCTTTGTCCTGGAGTATATAAAAAATTGTTTGTTGTATAGAGAACTGTTGGATATGACGAAATGTGACAAAATATTTGTAAATTGTCTTTACTTTTTACTGTAACATCCACCAACCATCCCCAAAAAAAAAAAACAGTTATAGGGTAATACACAAGTTTCCATTTCTGCCTGTAATGAGCAATCCGGCTGGTTGCTGCATTCGAGCAATTGTCCTCCCCAAGCTTATTTCACTGCTTTGCTGAGATTGATGACAGCGCCCGTCGCCTCTGAGACGAAAAGATCCATGAGACAATTCCCAACCTCAATTCCCCATATGACAGCAATTCAACACAAAATGGACCATTGACTTTTTTTCCCTTTAGCGGTACAATTCAACCCAACATCACCATGGCAAAACGCACTGAATTCATCTTCATTCTATCACAATAAGAGAGAAGAAATATGCCATCCATCTAGCCAAAGCCCAAAGTATGTCTGTGACAAAATAATATGACATTCCTTGGGTGGCTAACCAAATTAGAGGGGTCTAAATTTGGACAGAGCTTCTCCATCAAGACAATGAGTCAATTATCTTGAATGTTATATCTGCGCCTAACTACGCCATTCATCTTCATAACCCCATTTGTCTTATTAAATAAATCACACACTCAAGAAGTGACGAGACTAGGAGTTTTCCACATTTACCACCATGTTTCATCGTTTCAAATATAAAAAATAACTTTCGTAGAAAGTATATTTATAATCCTAGTCAACAACACATTGTAAATCTCTTTTTTTGAGTAATATTTACTTACAAAGTATTTGTCAACTCAAATGATTCAGCTCGATGATTGGTGTCTAAGGTGTCTTTGTTCTAATAAAGAGCAAATAATTTGGATAAAGATGGAACCAGACTAGATAGACACTGCCAATTGCACACAATCTAGGCTAACAACTGAATAATTTTGAAAGCGGAACTCTAATTCCACCATCTTCTGTTCAATAAATGTCATGTTGTGCCAAAAAAAAACAAAAAAAAAACATTGTTTAAAAATTATTGTAGCAGCCATTTTACCAGGTGGAGGCGTGTGTGTTTCACAGTTTCGCTCCCACCACAGAAAATGCCCTGACCACCAAAGCTGTACGTCTCCTCCTAGGAACCACCAGCTGGAGCTAAACCCTCTAACCTCAAGGAAAGTTCAGATGTATACATCCTTTTTATTTTTATTTAACTTTTAACCAGGTAAAAAACCCACTGAGATCAAGAGGACGTCATAACATTTGTTCAACAATTAATCGAAACATTCAGGATTAAAGTCAATTATGAAAGTAAAAAAATAAATTAAAGAATTAAAGAAGATTAAATGAGAAAAGCTCAGAAATCTTTGACTTAAATGTTTAAGTCTGAAGGGTATTCCAGGTTGAGGGAGCAAAGAAGCTAAAGCCCAGTTTTCCTAGTTCAGTCCAAACATGATGAAATTGCAGGTGATAGATACCATTGGATGGCAAGGCATAGTGGCTGATAGTTCTCTGAAGAAAAATAAACACATAAGGTGGAGCAAACCAAGGAGGGTCTTGTAGACCAATGCCATCCAATCTGAATGAGTTCATTGAGGCTTTCAGTTTCTGGAGGAAACCAGAAGAACCGAAGAAGCTGCATCAGGTTTGTTTGGTTAATGTTGGAGCTAAATTGTGCAGGGCTGCACCCACCAATATTTGAGTGGGACACTACTGGTTTAAAACCATTAAATAATGGTAAAATATTAGATTGGGTTGGAAACCAGTTCCAGGATGCTAAAACCGGTGCGCTTCATGGTCTAAAACAAAAAGTACAGTATACATAGAACTAAATCAAATAAGCAGCTTTCACAGTTTGTCCAGTTTCAGAAACATGTCTTACCAGTTATTTATGTTCTATTGTGTATATTTTACAGTAGTAGTGCACTCAACGAGTTTCATCTATTTTGTTTTAAAAAAAATGTTCCATTTTATCTAAAAAGTTGCATTTGTTGGATAGTCTCTTAAATTTTGAATCAGAAGTAATGAATATTAATATTGTATGGCTACTCACAGTTAGCTGAATATTTTATTCGATAAAAAAAAAACTTTTTACTTTTGATACAAGAATGAATTTGATTCATCAATTGAACTTAAAAAACAGTAAAGAAAAGTACAAGTTCATGTTCAATCCAGTTTTAATCAAGCTACCTTGTATCTTCTGTCTCTTCCTTGCATCACAATTCTTTAGTCTTATAACCCTCTGCCAGATTAAATGAAAAGTACAAATTCAAAACATGAACACACCAAATTTTCTTTCTTTTTTACCAAGTTGCATAACTCATTTCTGTTTATTTGAGATATCTTTTGGACCTGAGGTTCACCCCTGTCTTTATAATTAAAGCAAGCGTGAGGGCTTTGAAGCCTCAGGCATCAGATGTGAGGAACAAACACTTCAGAGGCGAATGACATTCAGCTTTATCATTAATCGCTTCAGCTGATGATGGGATTGGCTCCTCCAGGAAATCCTTTTAAGGAGCATGGTAACTATTTGTAGGTAAAATCACACTAAAAGTTGAGAAAACTCCAAATTTCAAGGTTGCAATTTGGGTTTTATGGTTTAGGACACAGTACATCTCATTCCGCATGAACTGGTTTGTTGCCATGTCCTATTATCCTATTTCCTTATTCTTGTTTTTTATTTTTTTTTTCCGTTAGCCGTTAGCCATGCAGAAACATAATAAATGATATTATGTTTCTGCATGGATTTCTCTGGTTTGCACCTGTGTATCTCTGTCGGATTGAAGCTGAACACCTTGACTGAACACAGATTTTATATTGTATTAAAATGCAAACATTTAAATAAACAAACAAAAATAACTTTTCCTCGTGTTATATGAATATTTATGTGACATTTACCAACAATGTCTCTGTGTCTGAATGCCAGACTAAAAAAAATAAGAATGAATAAATTTTGTCCTAAAACTGTGTATGCTTTCTTGATTTGGTGTTAAATAAAAACAAATCGTTGTGTCTTCACCAAACACACCTTCTAACCCTGCAGTTGTAGTGAGTTCATGATTTCATGGGTTTAATCCTGTTGCGTGTAGAGTTTTAGTGCAGATGTGATTGTGGAGATGCTGTTCTAATACTGAGATAATCCCAGGGGGGAGGGTTCAAACATTTAATCCCGCCTCCTCCTGGAACATTTCTATGCATGACCTCATCCTTATCTCCACACAGAAACACTACTAGTGCAGAACAACTCAACTTTGAGCAGATTTTACACCCAGTTTCTCATTATGTGTGATCCCGTTAACCATATTTCGATTTATATTCTGCAAAAAAAGCATCTTCTAGCAGAAAAAATATTTCTTTCAGCAGGCATCAGTTTTGTACTCTTTTATCTGCACTGACAGGAACACAGATTTCTTCCACTTTGTTTCATTTTTTCACAGTGAACAAGATTTGAACCCAGAACAACCCCAGAGATGAATCAATAAGTGCAAAAACAAACAATAGCATATGCTTTGAATCTTTTTCTCCAAGTGATTGTTGTTATATTTCAATTTACCAAACAGCACACAAAAACACTTTTACCCATTTTTTTTTTTCAATAATGACGTACAACATGCTTATAGTACATTTCAACCAACTGTGGTTAAAAGTTGTCACAAATATTATATTCATTTTCTATTTAATTATGATGTTCACGACAAGCTTGCAATAAAACAAATGCTAAAAGTTTGAAGACAGTATGAAGAAAGGAAGAATAGCAAGTAGAAAGGAAAGGAGGATTTGAAAATAATTTTATAGGATTTTATCTTGTTAATAATGCCATTCACCAATAAATCACAGATCTTCTCTAAACACACGTTTGAAAACCTCTGGTAATCTCCATTGCTAACCAGACGTGTCAGTTCTGTGCCGTGTGAGACATAGCACTGGAAGCCTCTGCAGTGTGACATTAATGAAAGTCTGATGGAAGGAAACAGCGGTGACTGCTCCTCCTCCTGAAGTCCTGCTGATAATGAGCCTGTTACTCATCCCATGCCACTACTCTGTACCTGACCACACAGAGACCTGGGTTTAACAGGAGAAACTGCAGAAATAATCAAAACATAGATGTTCTAATGGTGGCCATCAGACCTGGCAATATATTATGACCAACATTTATCATTCAAATTCTACACTTTCCACCACAAAACCACATGTTATTTCCAGCATTCTCTACATTTCTTAATAACATTTATTATAGTAGTTTATGATTATTAATATTAACTACTGTAGTAGTTTATGATTATTGATACCTAAACAATCAGATTTCGAGTAATTTTCTGAAGGCCAGCATGAATGCCTACAAAGCAACCAGCATTTCTATCTCCAGTGTTTGGTTGATAACTACCAAGGTGTATGGTTATAGAAATATAACCTCCAGCAGCTTTAAAATAAATCTGTTAGTTGTAAAATTAATAATGATAAATGGTTAAATGCTTCTCATGACCTCATGTATACTGCACGACCAAATTTTTCACACGAGAAAAAGGGTACTACTAATAAAGTATTAATAGTTCTGTAGTAATACATGTTCTATTGTTTTATGATAAATTTCTGAATGTATATTACATTTAGAATGAATTTAGAATCATAAAGTTCGAACCAAATCCAGTTTCGAATAGACTCTTACAATCCACCTTAAATGTGATGTTTCCGCCATAAGCTTCCTGTTTTGCCACTATTATACCAAACAATCATATTCCACCAATCATATTCCCACTATTATACCAAACATCTGTGTGATGTCTTGTTCATGATTGGTTTATTGTTTAGTATTAAGAAGCCATAATTTAAGAATATTTTACTATAAAAATTTTTAGTTATTCCATCCTGAACTTGACTTTTATGAGAAAAATGCATTTTGTGAAACTGTGTGTTAGGCTATTAACTAATTGTGTGTTAATCATTACAGTAAGTTTTATTGACTGTCAGAATCCAAATAATATGAATATTTTACTGTAGTAATTATTCCATCCTGAACTTGACTTATTTTGGAGGAAAAAACAATTTGGTATTGGGTACATATTTAAGTTCCACCCCTCCTTTTCTCTTATGGGTGTGTTTAAAAACCCATAAGAATCCAGATTTTTTGAATATTTTACCATAGCTTTTTTCATTCATTCCACCCTGAACTTTAAAAAAAAAGAATTTAGCTAAATTGTTTGTTGGGCACATTTTGGGGGCACCATAGTACATTTCTGCTTAGGGCACCCATTTGGCAAACAGTGTCCCTGGATCTAATCACAGACGTGTTTTTAGCAAAGGCAAGAAAGTGGACAATGTAAACAGGGCTTTTTAAGGCTTTTTATTTTCAAATTAAAAAAAAAAAATAAATAAATAAATAAATAAATAAATAAATAAATGAAGCCCATTTTAAATTTAATTAACCTTTCATTCTTGATGTTTGAACTTGAGCTGATGTAATCTTTGGACCTTTTACAAACTACTGAAAAAAGTGTTTAAAGATTGAAATACCATGCTTTTCAATCTTTGTAAGTTTCCATCCTTTATAAGTTGGATTTATGAGTATAATGACTATTCTTGTTATTGTGATGTCGAAGTGGAACTAAAAGGTGAAATATTAAAAACATTTCCCTACTGAAGACCGAAACATTTCACAATGACTATCTCTCACTCTCTTTTGCTCTGGTTCCTTTTTCTGTGTTTCCAGCCGATCATGTGTGCCACCGTTATAAACATATTTTTGTTTTCCTTTCTTCAGCCTGCGTCATGTTCCTGGTTCTGTGTATTATTTTCCTTCCATTGCCTGGTTCATACGTGTCTGCTCTGACCTGATCCTAGTGTAGCTCTGCCTTTATACAGACATTTATTGGCTGCTTCATTGGCCATCAATGCATTTGTCAGCCTGTGTGAGATCTGTTGCTATGACCCAGAGTTTCTATCTTCTCTAAGAGTTTAATTTCCTAGAGGTTCACTGGACTTTATTAACTGTGACCAGCTGGAAAATGATTGTTTTCTGTCTTTGTGGAATTATATTATAAATTCGAATATGATAAATTTGAATTATAAAACAATTTGCTGCAGATGACACCTGGCATTTTTCCACCTTCTCAGAACCTCATCTTCTTGTCGCTTTGCTCGGTTTGGTGGACTTGACTCGTTTAAATCGAAAAACGTGACTCGTTTAAAGTGATTTGAAAAAAAAAAAAACAGGAAACTAGGACAGCATTACATGACAAGTAATGTGACAAAAGGGCTTTTCTAATGTGACAAAATTACACTTCAGATGTCACTTCAGATACACTTAAAAAACACTTGTTTTGGAATCAAACATTAAGTTGGTTAGGAAATATTTTGATGAAAATATTGTCTTCGAATTTTATTAGAGAAAATACCCCAAAATATTCAAGCATCTCTTTTTTATAGAAATTAGACATTTTGTCAGACCTTACAAAATGAAGTTGTGAATAAGATTTCACCCAAACATGCCTGGAACAACTCCCAAAAGAGTGATTGATTTGAATGATTCTTCACCTGTTTTTTTTGTACACTCATGTCCTTGCATCAATAGCTCGGCAAGGCTCAGATAAAGTTTAGGCTGCAAAACTCATGCAAGACATTTTCTAGACTGTATCAAAACATATGACTGACAATGTACATATTCAATATACAGAATGAACCCAAAAAATGTCACGACTATTAACCCTTAGAGGTCTTTGCATGCACCAGTGTGTGTGCCAATCACACCGGCTGTTTTAAGTTAAATAGAAATAGCGCAACCCAAATATTGTTTCATTTTGGTGCCATCTAGGGGTGAAAAGAAGTAATCACCCTTGGAAGTACAATACCTGTGAAATGGCTTGTGTTTTTCAAATTTCAACGGTTTAGTTGAGGTTTGTGTGTTTTTTATACAATTTTCACATTGTTTTGATCTCGTTTTTGCTTTTTTTTTTTTTTTTGGGGGGGGGGGGGGGTTAATGTCTGTTTTATCTCAACACTTAAAAGCTGTGTGTTCTCATTTTGTACTAAAACTGCTAAAATGTAGTACTCAAAGTTTTATTTTTGTACAATTCCAGGACAGTAGTGTAAATATTGCGTAATGTACTGAAAAAATATAAGCTGGGTTTTCAAAAATAAATAAAAAAACGTAATTTTTTTTTAACGATAATTAGTAGAGCAGATTGTAAAGTAGTAAAAAAAAAATGTTCAAAAAGGCCAAAAACGTCTAAAAACCATGTGTATTTTCTTACATTTATTGTTGATGTGCAAACATTCAAACATTTGCAAACTTTCCAAATCTGGCAGAACACACAGGACCTTCAAATTTGCGACCTAATGAAGAATCTTTACAAACTTTCAGAAGAACTGTCGAAGCGACACACATGAAGGACTGGCTCAAGGCTGAGTGCCATTGCATTAGAGCAGCACAAGCTTCATTACCTCTCCATTCTCATGCAATCAATTGAGGTAATGGGGAGAAAAGAATGAAATGGATGCTTCTTCTCTAAAACAACTGAAAAAAGCAAACTTACACATTTCTCCAGAGATTACACTCATATTCTGTGAAAGTCAGAGATAATTGAAGCTCAACAGATGGAGGCAAAGCTTAATGCTTTTTTCATAACAACTCAACATGTAAAAATGTAAATTTTTTTCAGTCATCTGTTGATTAGTTTAAACCTCTGCGGGAGGGATAGATTTACAGTGATGCGTTATAATTGGAAGTACCGTTGAGTTCGAATATGCCGATCTAATCAGGAAGCATTTCCAGTCAGCGTCACCAGTTCAACAGCTTGCATCTCATCGTTATCAATCCCACAGCTTCCTGCCAAACACACACTACACTAACAGAGCCCTGCAGGCATGAGGAATCCCAAATCTCATCCAGGATGGAGAGAACACACTCCTTCAGAGCCTCCCAGCGGGACACTAGGCTTCTGGAGCTGGCAGCAGATGCTCTGTGATCTTTTATTACTCAGAGCCTCAGCGAAGCCCTGCTACTCCTCATCTCAGACCACGAATTATGAAGAACAATCCACCTCCTGATGCTGTGTGAAGGTATCTTTTCTCATTCTTTGGTTAATGAGAACTGGCACATGCACAGATCCCTAATTATATTAGATATTAGAAATTGCACTAAATGCATAAGAGCAACAGAGAGAGACTGAGAGTAACCAAGCATCGGCATTACCTCATAACTCTTATACCTCAAGTAAATACAAGTAATTTCATGTTCTGTTCAAAGTTAACAAGAAAAATGTCTAAATTTAGAAGTTATTCATAAAATTCCAAAGGAAGTATTTGGTGGAATATTCTTCCTGACATTTCATTTTGTGTAATTTGCATACATGGAAATCAATGGGATCTGGGCTAACCACATCACAGTGCCGCCCTAACAATTACCCCTAAAAACCATGCAGAATAAACAATATGGATTTATTGACTTTACCAAATACTTTTATCAAGTTGAAAACTTGAAAAGATCAAACCTGAATTACATTTTTTTGCATTGCATGCATAAATCAAATGGTGCCTGAGAGAGAGTTGTTTACTGGGGGTGCCTCAAGGTTCAGTTCTTGGTCCTCTTTTCAATCTTTAAAACTTCTCTGCTTCTCAACATCCAGATAATATAATATTTGAATAACAAGTTTCAGGAGAAACCTCATCACCTATTCTCTCTATAATCCTAGATAATCAGAGAACCTTTGTTGTCATTAACTTTGTCGTCATAACTTGTTTTCTACTTGTTTTATAAATGTCTCATTCAATAGTGCTTATTATTATTCCTATTCATTATTATGCACAAAAAAAATCCTTCATTTTCTGAGAAGAAATAAATTAATTAAATGGCTTAAAGCAAGCTTTAAAATGTAATAATTGTAATAATAATTATTGTAATAAATATATAGTTATTGTCTTTAAATCTAATTTATGCACCTGAACAAAACTTACATTTTATTTACCATACAATCTTTCTGCAGATACTGATTTACACTCAAAGCATATTAAATTAATAAATAGCAAGTCACAACATAGCAAACTATTTATCACAACATCATTGTAAAACAATAAGAAAAGGTAAAAGGCCCGGTTCTTTACCTTTGTAGAAGCACTCATCACTGTGCATGATGGTGATTCTCTGCTGGGTGAGGCACGAGGCTCTGTGCAGCTCACAGTGGTTCTGGTACAGTTTCCCATCAGACCCACACACTGGTTTGTAATGGGGTTTACAGAGCTCCAGACACTGACACACTCCTTCACCACTTTTTGCATCCACCACACAGTGCTTCCCCAAACCACAGTACTTGTGATCACAGGGCCCGGAAACACCATTCTGTCCAATTGAACCTGCAACAATAATGTTGAAATTTACATTAGTGAAAAGACGGATTGCTTCCAGAGTTCTTGGAATGGATTAGCTTTATATGAGTTTATATTCAATTGTAGAACTCCATCAAGAGAATATAAAAACACCACACAGAGAAGGTACACAAAGCTCACAGTTTGGTATTTACCATTGTTTTTAGCCACGTTTTTTGGTTTAGGTCAGTTCTGATGGCTTAACAAATTGTAATTTTTTTTAAATCATTTTTTTTAAATCATTCTTTTTATGCATCACATGAACTGATAAATAATGGGCCTTAGATAGAATTCACTTTATTTTGCTAAATCAAACATCAAGACACATCTTTAAAAAAAATCCCTTTAAATTAAAACAATAAAATAAACAATTGTAGAAAGGTGGGCTTGAGCTTCTTCAGTAGCGAGTGGATTAGCGCATGAAGAGAATTGTTTAAGGCAGACAAATGTTAGGACCTAGGGGTCCCGAAACCAGGATCAGCTCTCTGAAGATGGTGCAGAAGAGCACCTTTGTTTCATATGTTGCCTTATGCATAATAACATCTGATAAAACATTGCTGGAACAAAGAGAATTTTTTTCCATCTGTGTGGTATTCTTCTGTAAAGCCAGCAAAAAAAGCACACGCTGTCTTTTCAGCTTTGGCAATTCATTCCCTGGCTGAGTGAAACATGTGAAAACTTTAGCACTCACTGATTGGATATTTGCACAAAGAATTTTTATGTGCGTTTTATTCCTTGACATCTGCTTTTTCATACGTGAAACTAATAACATATACAGAAGTTTTTGAAAGGAAGACCTGAAAAAACGCGGTTAGCAAGGTCTTAGCCAACCTAGGAGGGTGTAGCGAATGGTTCAGTATAAAACCAAGTACTGTGACATCCCTAGTGCTAATGACTTAGAGCACATTGATTAAAAATTCTATTAGAAATTCTATACCTTTAATGTGTAGGTTTCAAAAATTGAAATTGATTTTTTTTGTTTAATTTTAAATGAAATTTTGGGTTTTAAAAGAACATTATGACACAAAATTTGCATTGTATTTCAAATTAAAATGTGAGATTTTCTTTGAGTGTCATTTACAGACCCCAAATCAATGCCATCTAGTGGTGAAAAGAAGGGATAACCCATGTAAGTACAAGACCTGTGATATGGCTTGTATTTTTCAAAGTTCTATGGCACAAAAAAAGGAAAATGGTACAAAAAGTGCTTGGAACATGACAAAAGTCAAGATTTTTTTTTTGTATAATGTCAGATTTGCTGTAGAATTGTTATGTGTTTTAATGAAAAAAAAATATGTCAAACGTCCAGAGCCTTTGTTTAAATGCCTGGATTTATGCTCTTTACACCACATCAGTGATCCACTCTCTTGTCACCAATAAAGGTGTGAATCCCAGGCCATCTGATGTTTTTCAACACAGGCTCTGCTCCTTTGGGGATTCTGGGTAATGTAGTAAACAACACTCAACCCTTTAAGAAGTCTCTGTGGAAACGGATCGGGATAAACAGCCTTCAAACAAAGCTCCACATGAAAGATGACACAGAAACCCGCTGTGCTCACCTGTCTGCCTCTATTCCTCCATCTGCAGTCATTTTACTCACTGATCTATGGTTCCTTTACACAAAGCAAATCTGAGGCTTTTCACTGAACCCCAGCTACTCATAACTCTACTCATAACTCTTGAGGTTGCTTTATCAAGCACCTGGCTGAGAAGAGTTGTATTTATAGACTACTTCACACACTGGTAAAAGTGAATGACACAAACATATTTTCGGGAGAAAAACAGGTTGTGTTTACAGTCAGCAGTTCTGAACATGTCAGAATTGATTTTGAGACACAAAACTTTTTTTTTCTTTCTTTTTCCTTATTGTCCTTTTTATACTTGCTAGTACCAGACTGGACCCCCCCCCCCTTGTCTTTAGAACTTTAAGCATAGATTTAGTAAAATACTGGAAACATTGCCCAGAGAGCCTAATATTTAATACATATTAGGATTGAAATCATCTTGAGATGATTCATGCCTTAAAACATGATGCGTTCTCCTGCTGGAAGTAGCTCATCTGCCTCAAGGTTTGATGAGTTCAAAACTCGATTTTAATTATTGGTTATTTTAGTTATTGCTGCCTTTCTTTCAGCTTCAACCAGATTGGCCGTTGTCCTTTGACCTCTAGCATCAACAAGGCATTGAGCCCACACAACTGCTGCTATTATACTACTGCTGCTGCTATACTATTTTCACTTTCTGGACCTTTCTTTGAAAACCGTAGAGATGGTCGTATGTGAAAATCTCAGTAGATGAGCAATTTCTGAGATACTCAGATAAGCCCGGCTGGAAGCAACCAACCGAATCACTTAAATCACCTTTCTTCCCCATTCTTATGCTCAGTTTAAACTGCAGCATAACATTTTGATCAAGTCTACATGCCTCAACTGAGTAAAAATTTGCATCAGGACAGATGTACCTAATAAAGTGGCCACTGACTGTATATGTTAATCACAAATAATTAATTTTTAAACTGTATTCTCAATCTAAAGACTTTAAAGTATGAAACAACATGAAGAGGAGCAGCTGATGAGTTTTTCTCGGCTGAACAATTTCTTTAATAGAGAAGCTCATGCGCTATGATCTGTGATCTGCTTGCACCCGGACATGTCAGTTTGAATCAGTTCTAGCATTATTTCTCATTTATGATTTCATTTTCCTTCATTACCTGACATGGATCATCTCTGATAAATGACTAAAGGTACACAACATCAAACGATCAGAGGATGAGCAAATACAGGAGAGTGGTACTAGAGATGTTATGATTTAAGGTAAAAAAAAAAAAAAAAAACACCACCCAGCAAAAAAAAAATGATCCCACAATCCTACTGCATTTATCATGCCTTATGGATGCTCAGTTGCCAGGGGCGTTGGTACACTGTAAAAAATAAACTGGTACTTTTGCAGTAAATACCCGGATGCTTTGGGTGTCAAAACTTTACTGTCAAATATACAGCGGTGCTCTTACTGGTTTTACCGGATTGTACTATACATTTTACATATTTTAATCATTTTATGGTGTATTACGGTCCAATTAACATGTTTTGTTGCTATAAAAATAGTTTATACCTGTGAAAAATATTTTAATTTAGAGAATTATGTAATTGGCTGGTTTTAGAATTTAAAACTGACAAGTCTGTAAAAGCAGCTTTAATCAATTATGAACCACAGAAATGATTTTATTTTGTATACAATATTTATGGTGTCACGGTGGTGGTGCAACCTTCCAGTTAGAAGGTTGCCGGTTCAAGGCTCCCTTCCTGGAAGGAGTTTGCAAAAATAAATTCCACAAAATGATTTTAAAATGTATTTGAGCTGACTCTCTGCAGTCAGGAGAATCGGTTGAACTTGTAACAGCTCAGAAAGTGATGGAGTTGAGAACTCACTGGTTCCTGGATTGATCAGAGCTCAGGAGGAGGAATCTTTAAGGTCTGTGAAGTGAGGGCATTACAGCCCATTAAAATGCAGCCGTCATTAAGCCCCACAGTGTTACAGGATTTCTGAGGCACCCGTAGCCTTCAGTAATTGTACACCCTGCAGATGCCTCCTCCTGCTAATTCATACAACATTTAACTATTACTGAGCAATTCAACCCACTATAACTGGACACAGGAAATGGAATTTGAGACATGTTTTATAATTATAATCTGCTTGTTAATTTGCTGCCATGACATCATCTGCATTATTTTAATGGATAAATGCGTAAGATTGCACACAAACCTCATTCAAATTTGCATACATATCTGAGAAAAAGTCATTTTAATCACAAATAACATCTCAAGTCAGTTATCAAGAGTCCATTTATTAATGTGCACACAGGGACGCCTCCTTGGCCAGAACGCCCAGCAGTTGATGAAACATTCTGCAATGCCGAAGGCTTTAGCTCCAAATCCTGTACTAATACTGAAATACCCTCAGTTTCTTTGGGATTCCTTATGAAAGGGCATATTGTATAATGTCTATAGAGAATTAAATATTCAATTGAAGTGATTTTATTTGACAGAATGATTACACTGTCCATGTAACTGAACATCCCATGCGAGTCTGTACATGAAGTTATATTAAAATAATGTAAGATAATGCTGTAACATTGGCATACCCAGAAAAGTTCTCTCATTTAACTGTAATATATATATATATATATATAGCACTGGCACTGAAATACTTGTAATGCTTGAAGTTTGGTTGGTATATTTGTGCACTACCCTCAGATTGCTCCTTGGTCATTAAGATTGGCAATTTAACTCTCAATGCAGCGAGAAAAGCTGAAATTGAATTTCATGAATATGCATAGGCAGAAAGATCAATGAACATGAGCGTATGTCTGATTTCAAGAGGACCTCAACGTGTGAGGTAATGAATGTAAACATGCTCACGAGGGAGAACAAGTGCTGCTGCTGGTGTTGCTTCCTGCAGGTGATTTTTTTTTTCTTCGTATCAAAAACAAACATCAAGCAAAAGAGAACCTCCAGCTATGTGCAGTGAAGGATATTATCTGCATAATAGCAGTCTTAAGTAAAGGTAAACTGTTATGAAACAAATAATACTTAAACCTGCACATATACTTAACTCTCCATTAAGATCCACGATCAAGGTAAGTAAGGTCCTCTAGAACACAAACACCTAGACGGCTAATGTTTTTGTACAAACCTTTTTTTAATGTAATTGTTGCCAAGGTAGACTTTTTGGTTGCTACGAAGGAGTCAGTGACATCATTCAAAGTCCCTCATGATCATAGAGAAGTATAAACCAAACACCATGTCTCTATGATTTTCCTTAGCTGAGATAGTGATATGCCAAAAAGATTGCTATGGTAAAGAGTCAGGTTGCTATGGAGGACACATAATATATTATCCTTATTCCCTTTTTCACTATAAGTTATTTAAACAAACCCCCAAATGTCTTTATCATTTAACAAATCTGAGATGGAGTTCAAGAAATTACCAGTAGTTTGCTAGGGTAAACAGTTTGGTTGCTGCCATTGATTTAATAAAAAAATTATTTGATATTATGATTTGCATAACCCTCTCTACCATCCCATTTCTCTATGATGTTTCATCTTGTCAATATCTTTGTTGACATTTTGTAATGGCTATAATAAATCAATGGGGATTTTTAACCCCTCTACAGATACTTTTGCAAGGTGACTGGTATGTTCTTGCACAGAACGGTAACCTCCACAAGTAAGGTACTTTTGAAATTTAAGTTAAAATTTTACAAAGTTTGACACCAAGTTAAGTGAAAAAATTCATTTAGTGGAATCAGTCTAAAAAGATGTAGCAACCCGTGTCAAACCAGTTTGGATATGTAGTAAAAGTGTGTTTTTTGCAGCTTGAGCAGTCTAGGAGGAGATGCATTTAGAAGCCAACATAATACAAATACAATCTTTTTATATAAGCAAGGTTTTTACCCTCCAGGAATAACTTTGCACACTCCAAACCTTTAAGATCCCTTAAATGCCCTTTATTTCCTTACAAACCTTATATCTACCTTTTGTATTTGCAAAATAAGGCGCATCCTGGGTGAGTTTCAAATGATATTACAGAAAATCACTTAAAAAAAAAAGATGAAAGTGTTTATTTACAGTGAATGAACGATTGATGAAAGTGAGCTGTTGTCTCAATGCCGCTGCTTATTCAGTATTGACCTTCAGGAATAATACAGTAATCTAGTTGCCTTCTCTATTAAACTCTGATTATGTTGCCTGAAGCTAAAAGACCAGCTCTGCGAGGCCATTGGAGCTGACCTGACATCAGATTCATCACACTGAGATGATTTTTCACATCTCAGCGCTCTCCCTGCAGGTTCTTGGCATATTCTGAATGAACCTTCCACACAGTTGAGCCTTGGAAACAGCTAATACTTAATTAACTGCTTGATAATTGATGCATCTTTGATTTGGGTGCCTTAATAATTCTAATGTCTGTTTAGTATTTTATTTAATGAATACATCATTAGTTTATTGACTTATTTAAACCATAGAAGTCCAGGGGCTTTTTGAACATCTTTCAAAAATAATCTTTAAACCATCTTTTTAAATTATCTAGGTATCTTTTTTTAGGTACAACAACAATTTTATTTCATTACATTACACAATAATGTCTCTAGGATCCTGAAATCGTACAAAATGTACAATTCCGAGTAGTACATTTTGTCTTCTTTTACTGAAAAAATGTCACATTGACAACAAACAATGCCAGAACTTTGAAAAATACAAGCCATCTCACAGGTCTTGTACTTCCAAGGGTCATCCCTTCTTTTCACCACCAGATGGTGCTGATGGCATTGATATGAGGTCTGTAAAATGAAACTGAAAAACAATCGCATTTTCTCACAATTTAATTAGACCCTGCAAATGCTGTGTAATTACTCTTGTAATGTTTGCATTACAAAATATCAAAACTAACACCTTTTGAAACCCATTAAGTTTGAAACCAAAATTAAACAATAATTGGATTGCGCCATTCATACTTAATTCAAAACAGACACTGTGACTGTAAAACGCACCAGTGCGTGTAAACTTCTAAAGGTGGATTATTTATTTATATGTATGTCTGAGTTTTCTACACACATAAAAAGAAAGACTATAGAGTATTATGAATACCAGTTTTGAGATGTTAATTCTCAAATTAAAGGGCATATTAGCATCACCTCTGCCTTCTTTCTAGCCATTATCTTCTTAGGATTTATGGGTAGAGTCTGGTTGAAGTAGAAGCAGGTTTAAGTAATTGTACTTAAATAAACATGCTTGAAACTTACGTGGAACAAATGGCAATGGTTAAAGTTGAAGTTTAGATGTGCTATCACCACAAATGCTCTGAACCACATGAATTATGAGCTTTGCTAAAGATGCAGAGCTCAGATTCACAAAATTTTAGTTTAATCCACTTTATCTATTGTTAGGTTATTAGGGAAGTCAAAAGAGACAAAGGAGAATGAGAAAAGGATGGTGCCTACCTTTAATTCGTAAAGTGTCTGAATTCCCATCCTGCTGGCAGAGAGAAAGAGAGAGATAGAGGGAGTGAGACAGATTTATTGTATAACAGCCATTTATTCAGTCATTTTCCAACCCGCTAATTCCCTTTGGGGTTCACAGGGGTCTCCAGTGCATATTGGGCGAGAGGCGGGGCGGGAGTACACCATGGACTGGTCGCCAGTCCATCACAGCCTCTGTAATTGGAAAACGCACCAGTGCTTGCAGAGACTTCTAAGGGTTAATATATTATTTTGTGAAATCTAAATCAATGATTATTACTAACACTGTTGTGAAAATTTCTTTCATCTTTTTTTCCTCTTTGAAGAAACCTTTTGGTTGTATGCAAGTTTTATTGAAAATAGTGATTTTTTATTATTCATAAAATACATTTAAAATGTTTATATCAATATCAACAATTACAGTTTGTATTCAAACCAAATGCTGAGGGTAATTTCTCAATTCAATGCACAGCGAAAGAATTGCCCTGAGCTCTTATTCATTTCAGGATTCTTTATGTCAAATTCCTTGAATAGTCAAACAAAAATAACTCATTTGTTCCATTGAGATTCACTTCCCTGGAATCAATTTCACATCAAGGATCTAATAGAGCAACTGGAATGAAATTATGGATAAAAAAAGATTTAAAATGCTTTGTCCAACTATGTTTTATCTGTCAATCAAACCTCTATTACTCATTGGCTTAAGCATTGTGCGACACTGGCAGTATAGAAGATAGCAGAGTGGCAGAACAGCCAATTACTCTTGGACTTTGACTGTGGAGATGGGCATTTCCGAAATAAAGCTTCATACTATAATCTAAAACAGTCAAGTTGATTGAAGCAAGGTGAGTTGAAGAAAGCTAATGGGGTCACAGCTTTTTTCAGTGCCTGTGTGGTCCATAAGTTCTAGATCTGCTCATAAATCAATGCTCTTATGCAGTCAGACTCTTCAGTGCTCTTTCTGCAAAACTCAGCAGCTCACAAAAAGCACCCTGAATGGTCTTCATCTCCCTCCACTGGCTCCACATCGAAGCCTGTGTCAAGTTAAAATCGGTGTTAAAATATAGAAATGAAAAATAGGGAAGACTGCTGAAAACAGTGATATTTAAATTTAAAACAGTCTTTAAATATTATTTTTAAAGACTGATCTCTGATCAAACCTGGCTGACATGTTGTTGTCAGCTCTTTTAAAGAATCCCCCTCAAACCCAAGCTCCACTAAAACAGTTTTGGTTTGAAGACTATTAGCCACACTGCCCCAAAATTAATTAGTTTGCTGAATCAGCAGGAGGAATTTCCATCCTGTACTCCCTATTTTTTCAGTTAAGATATAATAATTATTATTATAAAAGATAGTGTTAAATGTGTGTAGAAGAATGCTTCAAGTCTAATAGGGTCATAGGGATTGGTGCTCGAATGGTGCACATACTCAAAATCTCAAGTATTAAATTCCACACGATTGGCAATACATTTTTTTACAGTAATGGCAAAGGGGATACAAATCAGAGTGGGTTTATTTAACAAATGTAGATAGAAAAGGCAGGGACCTTTGAGTTTTACTGCTATTTAGTACTTTTTAAATTTAAAGAAATTTAAATTAAAGTTAAATTAAAGTTTTTGATTGTTGGTTCTAAAAAGCGCTTTTGAAAACAAGTGTTAAATTATTCTGTGACTACGAGACCAGTTTTGTTTCTATACAGAACTTTATTGAGTATATACAGTAAATTTAATATGCATTTATCTTGTCTGTACTAGAGATTTTAAGTATGAAAGCAACCTATTTTGTCAATAAGCTGCTCAAAAACGATCCACTTGCATGACACATTTAAAGTTATCACATAATCTTATCCAAGAGAAGACAAAATATAGCAATATAACTCTGAGAACATGCTTAGGAGTAATGATACAAACACCCTAACAAATGTGATATCATCTCCAAGTATAATCACTACCAAAAGAAATATAACTGCTCTGGTTTGTGCTATCAAGTCCTCTCTTATCTGAGCCTCACATTTGTTTGTGCCTTGTATAAAATGGGTTTTCCACACATTGTGCTCTGATAAGGACTTTTTTTATAAAAACTTGCAAAAAGGCTGCTGTGCTTTTCAGCTATTTAAGAGAAGAGCGAAGGACACCTTTATTAACAACTCCGGGTTTTATTAAACAACCATGTGAATGAGAGGGCGACATTAGCAGCATTAGCAAAGTTGAGAGGCATGTTCAAGGTGACCTTCGTGGAATTAATGGTGCAGTCAAAAGGTTAAATGGGCACTTATTGTTCATTTGTAACCATAATGCTTATAGTTATCTGGTCTCTTTTTTATTAATGGGTCACAATGAGCTTAAGATTTAGAGCTGTCTCTTTGCTCAACTGATTTCATTGAATTAAAACGATTCACTCACTTATTTTCTCAGTAGAAAAAACAACATTGAGAGCTTAATATTAAGTTCAAATTCAAAAACAGAAACCCAGACCTACTTCAATTAAAAAAAAAAAAAGCTCAGACCTACTTCTTCCAATGAGTTACATGATTAAGTAAATGCCTACTCCACCTTTTAGCACAAACAAGAAGATGGTTTAGGTCCTTATCATCCACATCTAACTTAGAAAAACCTCCTACTAAAGGCAAAACCTTTCCAAAACATTTATTGTTGTGCTTGTTTCTTAAGCTAGTTAACTTGAAATAAACAAATAAACCAAAGCCTAATCTAAAGCTGTTTTAATAATTTCTTAAAAGCCAGGTTTATCGGGAACCTACTGGTCCATTTGACTGGTTTGATAACAAATTTCTATGCTTTTTAGGAATGCTGTGATCTGAAGTGGTGCATTCTATCTCTCAAACTTAAGAAATTTAATAGAACTTTGGAGACACAACCATTGCATGTGGTACTGTATTTTTAGGGGAAAATTTAACCATTGTGAACCACATGAAAATAAACTTGAGCCAAGAAAAAAAAAACTATAGAAGTTTGCTCACTGTATAGACGTAACTTTTGAAAATCATTAAACCATTTGTGTAAATACTGTAATTTCTGGGGAAAAAACCATGGTTTGAAACATTTAATAGTCATTCGGTACATTCAAACATAAATTATGCTTATTATACATTTTTAATGTTGAAAAAACTAAATGGAAAAAGGAGTGACATAAAATATCAAACTGTAACATAAATCTGAAATAAAACACCATACGAATGTTGTGGTTTTGAGACACTAACAATTAGAACTGAACACAACAGGGTCCGTTGGGATCCGACAAATCAGTTTGGTTTCATTTATATAACTGTACACAGACTAGGGTTTGGCTAATTCTAATATAAATAGCTTATACTGAAAAGTTGTAGTATTTTTTAGTCTTCTCCTGGATTTAACAGGTCTTGATTAATATGATTGGCAACTTTTGTCATTGAAATTCTGACACAAGAACAGTGCACTTCATCAAGGAGTCAAATGACTGGAGTGTTGCAGACACATGAGCAGATGTACAGTTTTCCAATGAGCCCCTTAATAAACATATTTGCCTGAGTTTCATTGATCAGTTATATAATATGAACTCATTGCACTTTAAAAATGGAAGCAGTGGGGCTTGTTAGAGAGGCACACAGCCTCATCCGCTCGTCTCTGACAGTGTGTGTCGCAAACCTCACAGTACCAGTCAATAACCATTCAATTACCCCGTTCAATTTCAGCATGGTGTCAGAACAACAGGAGTTTTCACCCCGCAGCTCCAACCTTCCAACGCTTATTACATGTATTTTCGATCATGTGGCTGACAAATGTATTCAAAGATAATGCAGAAAACAATTTTCATTTACTAAATATTCTTACCACATCACTTTATAATAAGCAACCGGAAGCACCTTTAATGGCACAGTTAACAGCTGCATTGTCAACACAATCTGACTTTAACGTTTAATATTTTCTCATGATGAAAACATTTTCTGAAATTAGATTAAAGTTAATTAAGTAAGTCTACAAGTTTTACAGAGCAGAGGATAATGAAAGAGGAAAGAATAACAATAATACCTTATGGCGGAATCTGACGAGGGGTCTGTAGGATAGAGGGGTTAGTCCTTCTTTACCAGGATGGGCCTCTGTCACCATCACTGCCCCCCAGAGCAGGATACATGCCAAGTGCACCCACCATCTCCTGGAGACCCTCATTGCACCCCTGAAACACAAAAGAAGACATTTATACACTTAAAAATAAAATTACAAGAGCATGTCTGATCCAATCATTATACAGATTAAGTCGCAACTGTTTTCGTTTCACTGCAAAAAACTCTAAAAGGAAACAACAAAGATTGTTTGAGAACAAGTAATAATTGACTTCCATAACACTCAAAATTTTGAATACGACATAAATTTAGGGATTTGATGGATTCACAGCTTTACATTATGTCTTTCCAAAGTCTTTAGTTGGACCATTATGCCATTACAAGGCCAAAAGCTGGACTCCTCTAGAGTAGAACTGTAACTTTTGTAAGTTAGAGAATTAAATATTTATACCAGGCAGCCTCATAATTTTTTTTTTATCTGTGCTAGATCCTTTGCTAGTTTCCCAACTCGTCTTGTGCTTGATTCTGACTTGCAAATCTCTTCAGGCAGTCAGAACAGTATGCCAGTAGACATAACAGTGGTCTAGAAATGTAGTAGTGTCCTATTTGTTTCGTAGTAAAATAAACACAGTATTTACTTCCTGATAACTAAACACTCTTTTTCCATGATGGGATGATGATGATGATGACAACTTCCAAGTTTGTTGGATCTGGATGAAAAGAACACATATGCATAAAAAATATAACTTCAAGTATGAACTTGAAAAATAACAGCATAAAATGTTAGAAATTTATTATTTCAATAAATCATTTGTATTAAAAACCATTAAATTAACAGTTGCCTATTTATTTGCCCATCTTTGTATCATGTTTTTTGGTGTGGCAGTCGTGGCCTACTGGGTCATTGACTGGAGATCAAAAGTTTTCTGGTTCGATCCGCAGCTCCACTAGACAAATCAAAGGTGGGGTGAGCGTTGAAAGTCTCTCCCTCCTGTGAGCAAGTCACCAGTTCCCCACAGCTTCCTGGTGTGTGTTCATGGTGTGTTTGTTCACTGCTGTGTTTAAGTGCACTTGGATGGGTTAAATGCAGAACACAAATGCCTTGTATGGGTCTGTCCTAATGTTACTTTAATTTTTTGTGTATATAGAATAAAATATATATAATATATATCCATCCTCCTGCTCATACAAGAAGTTTAATTTGCTCAATTACTTCTTTTATTTTGTTACTTGGCCTAAAATACTACATAATAATGGTTTTGTGGTATAACATAGTTCAGGTGTCCCCTTTCCCAATGTTTACAAGTTCCTGTCAGGAACACAACTGCACTTCTGCCTCCATTAGCTTCGGTTTCATCTCACAGTTTTTTTTTTCATTTGATCTTTACAGTATTCTGATATTTTACAAAACTAAATGAAAAATAAATATAAGTAATACATTCTTTTTTCTGGGTAAATCATTTGTTGGGCCACTGTGATTGCAGACAGATTTTTAAATCTGTGCAAGTTACCAAATAACTTTAAGCCTTTTGCAATGGGATGAGAATCTACTGCGTTTTTTTTTTTTTTTTTTATAAGAAGCCAACACTCCATGACAAGATTAAATCTTGTTTCAATCAATTAGGAATAATGGTTGCATGATGGAGTTGAGAAAAAGGGATCAATGCATCAGAGTCCTGACAGAGAACACATTAGAACACAATGCTTCTGAATGCAGACATCGATATCCAGGTAAAATTTAGACTTAATCCTGGAATCTTCAATGGATTGATGGATGACACCTGACATTTTAAATTAAACCCAAATCAAATTTTCATTGCTAAAAAGTTCACTTTTTCTCCTTGTTTCTTTGCCTTTATACGTAAATATTTCATAGAGTATTACCAGACACTCTAAATACTTGCTTCTTTCAGGAAAATGCAACCACTTTTAGCATTGACGGCAGCTCTTCAACAATAAACTAAATAAGATTTAAATACAATGGTAACAATGGATGCCAGAACATAACAACATGTACTAGTACATCATTTTCTTGATTCAAGATGAACAGCGTGTTCTTAGAGGCAGCTGAAGTACTTCCTCATGGGAATATTTTTCAGGAAGCTGCAATCAAGATGAGTTTCTTTTCACGGAGAGTCCTAACACCCTCCATATTTCACATCATCAGATCCATAACTGAACCCAAACTGAACTCTGCTACCCATCTGTGATTTTACTTCAACCTCACCCTGTGCTCCTGCAATATTTCAGACTGACAGAACACTAGAGAGAGTGGAAGTGTGAAAAAGTAAGATTGAAGGCTGTGCGCTGACCTATATGGACAGTCATCATAACTTTATCAGCTGACTATAAATCGTCTGCATCACATCTATGCCAGGTGCCTTTTGACTTGCAAATGAAGGCTGTCTATCACTCCCTGTGTTCCGCACAGATGACGGTGTGCCTGTCTCACAGCGGGCATTGTTTCCTGCAGACGCTGCCTGATGGGATGGTCTACTGTTTGGTATTGAACATATTCTACCAGAAGGGACTGCGGATGCTAGGTACAACATGTTCCATGCTTTGCTTTATGTGTGCTTGATGATACTTTGCCTTATGTCTGAGCTTTCAAGATACACAAAATGGAACAAATTGCAAGGTAAAAAAAAGCAGATTTGCCAAAAACTGTACCTGGACCTAGTCAATCGTTGATATCTAAAGTGGGATTATAAGACAAAAGTAGACAGACTCATCCGATTCCTTTTGTTAGGCTTTACAACTAAAGAGAGAAAAATTGCTCCAAAGTGTTTTGGAGCAAGGTAAGACAGAAGTGGTCAAGGAGAGGCCACAGCTTGGCATAGTTTAGATTCAACCCCCTTTTTCTAAGGTCCTCTTGGTTTGCTTCAAAGTTACTAGTGTGTTTGCTGAAACAGGGTTGGAACTAAAACAAACAACTCTTTGCCAAAGTCTTCGTTTGATGTTTATTTTGCTGTCACTTGAGGCAAGGCTAAGGTTAAGGCTTCTACATACCAATCTGAATTGAGATTCTATTCAAGTCCTCAGATGGCTTCTCAGCAGGTCGAGGAAATAATGATGTAATGACGCTCCCTGCCTGAAGATGGCATTTGCGTTACAACAGAGGCACTCTACTTCACATTTTTGGCATTTGTCAAACAGCTCAATGTGATCAGCCACCAACAGTATAAACTGCTCGACATACATTCAACAAAAAAAATTTTCTTCTCATCTTCTTCCTGCCCTTTTTCTTCTGTCCCGTTTCCTGTGTGAAGTGACTCTGAAAATGTGGGATTACATCCTACTTACATCATCAAAAGACCCTGCTTTCATTGTTCTTTGTCCTTGTGAAAAACCGATATGCCAAACTCGTTTGGTCAGATGTGTGAGCTCCCATTGACGCCCATGGTTTTCAATCGAGGCGCGTTCTTCCACAAAACTTCGGAATAAAAATTCAGATATATATTCAGTGTATACAGACATTTTCACTGTGTGAAGAAGGATGGAGAGAATCATGGAATTGATAAAATCACTGGGATTTTTTCACACTCACTCAGAAAACAAAAATGTTCTTTGAGAGGAATACTAATCAGAGCTCAAATTTCACATAAACGCAGAGTACAGTGAACACACAATCTCTTCATCGATGAAGAGGGCTGTAGCAGGTAAGTAAGAAGTATCAGGAGAAATCAGCACCAGAGAACTAGTGGAGAAACATAACAGGATTGCACGAGAGATCCAAGTTGTCAGTAACCAAACATGGAGAGTCAGGAGGCTGAACCGTAGAACTAACATTAAGGAAAGGAGAAGTGAAGGCATCTAAAGTGAAGGGTGATGAATTGAAAACACTTATAAAGTTGAAAGGAATCAAGGAGATGAGACACAGGTGAGGAGATAATTAGGTAAATTATTTTCGTACTTTGTGGGTCATGCTATTAAGGTTGAGAGATCAGGTTTGATCAACCAAATAGGCTTCCCTTTCTCAAGTAGGTTGCTGGATACTGCAGTTCTTGACTGAGGTAGGTAGTTGCAGCCAGAGACTAAAACATGGGTCACGGGAGTCAGGTTAGTAGGTTGTGGGAAAGTTACTTCCAGGAAGAAGACTGTGGCAATGCCGGCTGTTGATCAGACCCTGAGAAGTGGAAATTGAGGCATTATAAAGAGAACTGGAGTGTTCTAGAATGCATGGGATTGGTCTGGTGAGTGATTGGGCTTCAGGTGTCCCTTGGGCTGAGCGATTAGATTTGAGAATAGGTGCTGGGACATAACTTTAGGTAAGATTTGTGCATGAATGTGAGGATTTGGGTTAAAAATACACAGAACGGAACAGGTAGAGAGGACCTGAATATGATATGACAATTGTCTTGAAGTCCTAACATTTTAATTTATGATAATTCCAGAAGGTATTTCAGGTTTTTAGGTTCCAGAATCAGTTTGAGCACACATCAAGATGGATATTCAGTGACAAGAGGTTCAGTCACCTCACTATTATGTAACCAGCGACATTAATGCTGTGCTCTCCTTTGTGAGGAAAGACTCTGACTAATTCTACTTTGAATTTGAAAACATGCAGAAATATACGGATTATACGGTGTGGAATAGTGTAGCAATCTCACACACAGGTTCAAGAAATCCCTAACGGAGCAATCTTGCTGTGAGCTTAAAGCTGCGCTGACATCCCTGAGGTCTGCTTACTGGATTTCATAACTGCCAGCTATGCAATAACACTGTATCCTATGTAACTTTGCTTGTACGTATATTTCTTCTCCTGCAGAGGAAACACAGCCATTGTATTTGATTTAAGAAATAGTTAATTAAACTTTAGACAATGATGACATGACTCCCACATGCAGATAGAATATGTTGGATGTTACTTATATTGATATTTTACTGTTTTAATTTTCTACCTCATTGGAAATATTACTTTAATAGGGCATACATTTTCTAAAGGCAAAAATATAAGCTAATTGTCTTTTTAATAGCACGTCAATATTGAACATTTTCAAGACAAACATATCCAAGATTAACAGAAAAATGTTTTTTTTTTATTTATTTTTTTAAATTTTTATGAACTTGTCCCTTGCTCGTTTTAATCAGGTGTGGCTCACAGGTGTATATATACATACACGATTTTGTTCTCATGGACTCGTGGGTTGAAACGGTGGTTTATTCATGAACATTTGATGCAGCATAAATTTAATTTTTGTATGTAAACATGGCTACATGTCAACAATTCTTGTCCACCCCATCCCACAGACGACACTGCAAAATAGTACAGTCACAAAATTAAGTGTGTTCAAAGAAAGGTTTGTTTGCACATCATTCCAACTCAAGAAAAAGAGAACAAATCGTATATACACTGTGGCAGATCTGTGAATCCGTATTAGTTAACACAACTCAATCAAACTAAGAACAGAAGTAACTGTAGAGTACTAATTACTGCCATGATTCTCACACTTCAGAAGGAAGACTGAGCACTGCATGTGTATTCTTTAAAGGGGGGTGACACACATAGATATCTGGCTTGTCCATGTGGACATTTACTACAGCAACTCTAAAGAAATACCATTAACAGCAAGTAGAAATATATAAAGGCAAGCATAACTCAAACTATTCTGACATCTTTCTGTTCTTATAAAAAATACAGTTTCAAGATTAAACGGTTACAGCATTTCGAGAGAATAAGTGACAGTGACTTTTAAAGTCTGGAAATGAGCCACGAAAAAAGCCTTGTGAAGAAGCTGCAGTCTGTCAAACAGTTGAGCTGTGGAAAGTGTCAGATGTCTCCCATTCATGCCAACAGACTTTGCTGTCTTTGTGTAAAATGCCAGGACCCCTATTTAAACTGGATGCCATGTAAATAGGTTTGTGTCTTTAAAAAGATGAAGATAATTTGCTTGCAATCTTGTTAAACCTCAAGAGAGTCCTAAAGGTTAGGCTTTGTCTCAATTTTAAAACACAGCGAGTGTTTAAATGTCACCTTTAGGAAACGATTAGGTGTTATCCAACTATTTTGGATTGATTCGTCCAAATAATTTTCAAGTGAAAATATGGTAAAATGAAAGATATTTTGATGTTTTTAAATCATACGGTGACTCATTGCTGCCACTCACATCATTTTTTTTCACAGAATTATGTCATTTAAACATAGTTATATTAGTTAAAATAAAACATATTTTAAATATCTTGTAAAAACTACATAAATATCTCATAAAACTGACACAATTATCTTGTAAAAACATAACTATCATGTCAAAATGACATAAAAATGACGTCCAAATGACATGCTTTACGTTCATGATACACTCATGTCAAACTCACCTCCTAGAATGTTGAAAATACATTTTTAAAAACCCTTAACAAATGATAATTTTTTAAAAAATCATAAAAAATAAAAAACACCAAAAACCCACACAATTAAAGTTGGGACCCATCCCTTAAAATACAGAATGAGTCATTCCGTTTGAAACCGAAATGAGATGTGTTTTGTCCTATATTTTGCAGCAGCTTCATTCAAACGGGGTACTACAAAACAGAGTACGACTCTGATGAGTTGACATCACTATCAATCCAGCCAATCAGAAGCAGAGGAGGGTGGGACTTTAGCTTACACAGCAACAGCCAAAAAAATAAAGGTACATTTTACTCCACTAAAAGATACAAAAATGTTTAGAAGTAAAATCTGCATTCCTGTGGAACCCGACCGTATTTTTTGCTATGTGGGAGAAAATGTACAAAGAAAAATGCACTAGCGGTCAGTGGTTCGTGTATAATTTGGATGGGAACGGCGGTCTAATAATATACCGTTCCTGATGATATTTCTGAACAACAAATCTGCGCTAAACTCACACACGCACAGATTGTGACTCGCTTAGGAAAGTCAGTGCATGCAGAATTTGCATAATCATCAACAGAGCGAGCCGTATGGTCTGTATTAACAACATCTTGACAAATTAAAAAATGTAAACATAAACATACATTTTTTTTGTTATCTGTAACTTTTGGTTTAAATGCAAGATTCTGGAAACGGATTATAATTTCGTTGGGAGGATTGTGTCGGGGAGAAAATGATTCTATGTAGCCAGCAGGTGAATATTGAGTGAATATATAGTGGAAACGGCTGTGTGCTGAAAAAATCCTCGCAGGACCTCTACCCTAAAGCATAGGAGATAAGTACCAGCAGAACCCTGTGATCCCAAAAAGGAAGAAGCAGGTAAACAAAATGAATGAACGGTTGAACAAATGATAAACAAACCAATAGTTTTTGTATAATCTTAGTGTCAAAGCCTGCAGTTCCACTTGCAACCCTGGTCAAGGTTACCTGCATGTACTTACCTCATCACCCAATAACCATCGTCAAACTGCCCAAAAAATACTCCAACTCCCAGAAGCCCAGTGTCCGCCATCAATGTCCTTCCCCAGTGTATTTACTTCCTGGACTCCCTCGATGGCGGTCTCCCTTGATTCCTTTGTGACTTTACCATTGTGCTACTTACCTGTGTTGTGTTTACTTCGCACATCTTGGAGACTTATCTGGAGTGTTCCTGTTGGGTTGTGATTGGCGCCAATGGCTTGGATATCGAGAGCACCTTGGATACTCAACTACTACCTTAAACTTACCTGCTGGTAACCACTCACCTTCTGACAACCTCCTAGTCCAGTGTGAGAAAACACTTCAGCAGTGAAGGAGCGGAACGGTGTCAGTAAGACAAGTTTGTCGTTGTCCTGGCTTGTTTTTACGGTCACTCTGTGGAAATGTCCCAAAAGGTGGCAACAATACAAACAGTGTATGTTGCAATAAAGCCCCTAAAGTAATGTCTGTCCCAAATATACAATTTTGTCCATATCTTCACAAATCCAAGTTTGTGATAGTTCTAGAAACACAACTAAAGAGGCAATAACTGAATGAAATGAAGTAAGAATAAAGCAACAGAAGACTATTAATAAAAATGTTCTATGAGCTACATCTACAAAGCTTTTTTTAGAGAATCTAGGTTTGCCTATTAATTGTTTAATAACCTTTTGAAACTAAGATTCATTTTTAAAAAGAATCTTTGCAGGTGTCTCGCTGACCCTGAATAGTGTCATGGTGACAAAAATATATGAATTTAAAACAAATTCCCCTCATTAAAAGTTTTTAATAAGAATATTTTCTCCTTATGTTATACAATCTGTTTTTGTGACACATTTACAGCTGTTAATATCAACTTTTGCATTTTTAATTACAAAAGTTTCACCAACCAGCTAAGTTCACATGCAGAGAGAGTATACACAGATCACATGACCAGGATTTAACCATGTGGCTTAACCGCGTGTGGCTCCTTTAACCAGATTACCATGAGCAGATGAGTTTTATCCAGCACAGGGGGCACGGGGGATAAATTCCCCAACTATTTACATCCTAAACAAATGATAAAAACATGAGATGAAATGAAAGTTGGGATGTCTGTTCAATGAGACCTGTGGCATTATTCATTTTTTCTTCATCATTTTTATGGACGTGTTATCATTTCCATTCAGATATCTTTCAGTCCAGAGCTGTAATCGTAAAAAAAACGGATTTGCTACATGCTTTGAACCCAGCTCTGGGTTTCATATCTACTACTGAGTCCTTTGTGCGTTAAAGAAATGTCACTGATAAAGAAATGTCAGATTGTAATGATATGAGTCTGTGAGCGCCCCCACAAAAAAAGCACAAATGGCTACATTTGCCCAACAAAAGATGTCCATTGATATTATGCAAGTTGTATTTTAGGTCAAATAGTACCCACGCACTATTAGCTACCCAAAACTTGTTCAGTCAAACTAAACGTTCAGGCATTTATACAGAATTATATCTGCTGTAGAATTCTGTCTATATAAACCATATACATAGACGCAGTGCATATTAATAAAGAAAAATCACTTTTACTGAGGCAGCAAAATTATAAGAAGATTGTAATGGTTGTAGCTCTGGGAAAGGTCAAATTTTGTTATTGATTGTTATTAATTCTCAGATGGGGAAAAGGAGATACTATTGAGCTATAGAGCATTGAGCTTGGCAACGAGATCTACAGTATGACGCAATGACATACAAGTAAAATCTCAAGAACCACATGAAAATCACATAAAGAATATATTCATTTAGGTTAGCAATAAAAAGCTCATACACATTCATAAAGAGGAAAGGTAAAAAAAAAACTGTTTAATGGATTAGGTCAATTGCTAGCGTTTCACAAACTTTGACCAAAGGTCATGAAAATCAACAACAGTTCTGGATTCTGTGATTTGTTTTGTTTAAACATAATTGCCAGCATCTAATTTGGACCAATTCAGGTTTGAAGGTTGAGTTCCAGCATGGAGGTACTCAACTGGTTGGTCCAAAACTTAGAATGCTGATGATGACGTTAAGGCATTGGTTACGAAATCCTTTGTGGCATTGTTTGTTTGCACTGTTCCTTTATATGAGTCCTTGGCTCCAGGGAAAACGCTCTTTGCAGGCTTCATCAAATCAGAACAGACACCACATTATGAGAGAAACATTTGAAATCGTTATATTTAGTTATATTGTTATAGTGAATGCTAAGTAACGTTAGCTTGTTTTGCTAAAGATACAACGATCTAATACATCACCTTGTGATCCAGAATGAAAGTTGATCTCTTTTGTGGGCAAATATTAGCAGGCTCTCTCTCTAGACGCAGAGCAGGGGACTGCGCACACATTACGTTGACTATAATGTTATTGTTTATCTGTTTAAATTGGAATAAATTGTTGCTGTTGCTGTGTCCTTACACCTTGGTTCAAGAGTCGTTAATTTTAAAGAGCTATTAAAATATTCTATAACAACATCAATCTCTGAATGATGCATAATTAAACAGGGTACTGCTCACTCTTGTTCCTTCTAAATGACACTATTATCCATTAAAGAAATAACATTGTGATTCCAATGTAGTGCATTGGCTTGCAGTTCAAATATTTGCATAACTTACATAAGCGAATTCTAATAGATCAAGAGCAAACATGAAGCACATTCATTTAAACCAAGATTCACCTTTTCTTATGCTAATTAAGGAAATAGTGGTATTAGAGCTCTAGTTGCATTGTTTGCATGGGAAGAGATAGATTCATAGAGAAATTAGCATGCAGGACATTAATACAGAGCTATTATTAAAGATCAGTTTGTTCTCATTCTCTCTCTGTGTACACTCTTGAATGGAATGTTCTTGCTTCATTTGTGGCAGTGTCCGAGTTCAATTGTGGAGAGTTAAAAGAGTCATGTTTGTCGAGCTGGGTAGCTCATTACATTTGGTGATCCATGCCATGAATTATCTTCATCGGGTTAAAGGTTGAACGAAGATTTGGAATCTTATCCTCTCTGTGCTACAAGATTTATCATTTATTGTCCACTGTCCTTTTAAATCCACATTGTTCTGGATTTAATATCAGCCCAGAGCCTTTTAGAAACAATTCTTCTCAATATCCATCACTGGATTTATTTGATGTTAGCACTCGAATAAGGATAAACATGATTCATGTATAACTCAGATTGGGGGGAACAGTCATGGGGTCCGTAAAGACTGGCAGAACAGAGCAAGACAAGGATTTCACAAGGGCCACAACTTGCTCAAGTCACAGACAAGCCAGATAGCACACCTATGCGCCTATGCCACACCACATATAATGTCTGTCCCATGTCTTGCAAGCTGTATTTAAACACAGTACAACCTCTGCTATATTTGGCCCGTGTTTGACACAAAGACTTTAAGCCAGATGTAAAAAAAAAGGTTCTATTTAAAGCCTTTTTTTGGTTCTTTGGCTTATAATCATGGGGGAACCTTTTTGGTGCCATTTAATCAAACGTATGAGAAAAATAAACTTTGACCAGCATCTGTATACAGCACATTTAAAACAACAAGGAACTACTTTAGAAGCACAAATACCATAAAGGCCATAACAGTTTCTTTATGCTAACAACAGTACCTCAAGAAAAAGTGCTTCATATCAACTTCAAATCTGCAAGATCCAACAAAGAACCGACAAAGAACCAAAAAGAGCTTAAGGGGTTAATTTAAAGTGATATACATCACTATACTGCACCTTAAAATATGTACATCACCATTAAATAAGCTGTTGGATGAATACCAGATATGCCAAACGCCAAACTTGGCCCAACCACATCCACTATGTTTTCAGTATCACAATATCTGGACTACTTTGCGATTTAGAAATAAATGCACACAGACATATTATGTAATGCACAGTTTTTCAGCTGAAGAGAACTTCTCGCCCACTGTTTTATTCATGTAATAGCTTATGCCATAACTCACATTATATGTCTATATCACAATTTTGACAAAAGTATCAGGCTAGGGTCCGCTATTAACATTTAAAGAGATTAACATTGTCATGTATTGACTGTTTCTTGGCCTTGTTTCTTTTTCCATGCACTGCTGCCAGTTTATCTAACCTTGATCTGACCTTCTGTTTCTGTATGCCTGTTGTTACCATTGGCCAAAAACCTATTGATATCTCCATTATTTGGACCGTCTTTTATCACTTTGTGTTAGTTGGTTTGGACCACATAAATAATGCTATGTGAATGCTGACTAAATGACTCAGAAAACTCAGAATTTTTAGGGAGAGCAAATAAACATTTTTCTTTCTGATTAAATAGCCCAATTGTAATTTTATAAGCATTCTGGTTTGACTCCTACAGGGTTTTCACACCTTGAACGAGTCACATCCTGCTCTCTATCCACTAACACGTCGTCTCTGAGCATGCTGGGTAATATGCTAATCAGATAAATTGTATGCCAGTCCCCTGGGCCGAGCCTAAGAGGTTCTCTAAACGCTTCTGCTCTCTCTCCTTTTACAGCTAGTGTGGGCTTGCTCTTTGAAATCTAATGAGGAAAGAAGAGCAAACAGTGGTAAAGTTTGCATCCCAAACCCATCCGTCTTAATCAACATCCAACTACTACAAACCTTTTGCAGTGTTGCCTTGAAGGCTGTCCAAACTTGAGTAGAAATTACAGCTCATTGTCAAGCTATTTCAAAGTGCCTTCTATAGTGTCCAAAAGAAGCGAGGGATATAAACGAATGTCATGGATGGATCAGTTGAGTGAGTAAGTGTTATTTCCTTCATCATTTATCTCTTTAATTAATGATTCCATTATGACAGTTTCACCAAAAATACATGAAAGTAAGCATGATCTGCTAAATGATTTTTAAAATCAAAAGAAACTGTAAACGCAGCAATAACTTTTCAGCAATTTCAAAGGATTTTGTCATTTTTTTAAAGGCTTATTTTACCAACAAAGATCCATTAAAGGTTTTCGTAGGGCGGCACAGTGGCCTCCGGGTACTTCGGTTTCTCCCACAATCCCAAAAACATTCGGTTAAGTTAATTGAAGAATCTAAATTCCTCTTAGATGTGAATGTTGCCCTGCGATGGACTGGCGACCTGTCCTGGGTGTACCTGTCTCTCACTCAAAGTGTGCTGGAGATGATCCCGAAAGGAATAAGCGGGTTGGAAAATGAATGAATAAAGGTCTTTCCTAGTGATGAAAACAAGAGAAACTACAAGAAGAACAAAACCTTGTGTTTTTTTTTTCAAAGTTCTGCCAGAAAAAAGTATAATGGAAAAAAGTGCTTGGGACAGTGTATAAGGTTTAGGCGAGGTTCTGTTTTTGTGACCTTGTCTTTGCTTTTGGGCGGATTTATGAATTTTTATTTTGTCTATTTTTAGAAAACAAAAAAACTGTCCTCAATTTTTGAGAAGAGTAAAAAAATGATGACATTTAATAGTATTTTTTTGTACAATTTCAGGTTTGTTGCGGAATTATTGTGTAATATAATAAAAAATATTTTTTACAAACTAAGCTGGTGTTGTACTGAAAAAAATCAAGCATTGCCTGTTTAAAAGTTAATTAATTTGGGCAAATAGTAAATTAACAACAAAAAAAAAAAGCCCCAAAAAAGCCCCAGATTTCTAAGTGTAAGATGCCAAAATTAATACCAGAGCTGTGTCTTCTTTCTAAGGAGGTTGATTGGAGAATCACTGAGCTAATCTGTGCATTTATCAGTGCTATAGCTTGTAAGGACTGTCCGAATTATAATAAATCTGTGTTGTTCACTTGTATTAATTCAACTTTTATAACCTTCTGAGTGTTTAGTTTCTTCAAAAGATGTTACCACAGTTTCAGACCAACCATGCAGAGAAACTGAGCAGAGTAAACATTCCATATAATTGGATCTCAAAACTCCAGTACATCGCCTCTTTAATAAATGCTCTCATGAACCTTCATTAGAAAACTTTACATTTGTTATTTTTCCAAGATGCTCTAGTCATTAACATCACCTCAAGCAGCAGCTTCTCTATCTTTTCCTCTACTAAATTTCTAGAATTTGTAACGGCAGAGAACTGTTGATACGAGTAAACAAAAGCATCTCTATTCAAGCATGACCTTTGAGCACTTGATACTGCAATTAAAACACATTTTATCGATTCGCGGTAAGAATCCAGGCCATTAAAATCATGATCTGCTGAGCCACAGCTTTTTTCACAATCACGACACAATAGACGTCAACAACGTTCTAAAACACCCCACTTCAACTCATGTTTGCTAAAAGCTCTGAACGAAACACACAGATGTGGCACTGGTTATAAAAAATGTGATATGTAGAAAATGTGACAAGGAGCTGGTGAGAATCGGTGGTGCCAGATGAAGCTTGTTAGGAGCGAACACAGCAACAGCAATAAGTCACTTTTCTAGACTGGATGCGCTCCTAATGCTCTGGATTACCTCCAGCAGATCGAAGGCTGACAGCTGCCTCTACTATGACAATGATTCCTGGGCACGTGACGAGACGGGCTGTCAGGGATCACCTGCAACTGAGATTCCCAGACCTACCACGCACCCTTCCTCACCTGACTAGATAAATTGGAAGTTTCACCAGAGAGGGGCTAGTTCTGATATTTACGTGTGTGTGTGTTTTGTAATCTCCCTGTGACAAAAATAAGACAAAGAAATCCAGTAGGTTGATTACAAGGACACCCCTTCCACATCCCTTTAAAAATCTAAATTCTTTGTCAGAGTTTGGGTCCAAAGGTAGTGAATTTCAGCTCTTTTTGGTTCTTTATCGGTTCTTTGCACTTTTTTGCTTTAGAAACTGGTCAGTCAAGTACTCTACTTGCTATACATGAAAGACCTTCACCCACACAAACAAACAAGCCACAAGCAACTATTTCTTGAACCTTCTCCGCTGCAGAGAACCTCATTTTCACATGAAAAGGGTCCACACAGAGTCAAGCCAGGATAGCATCCTTTTGGCTAAAAGAGGCCCACAAAAGTCTGGTACTTCGTGTTAAAGAACCCCTGAAGCTCATTTTGGTTCTTCACCAGTTCATTCTTGGTTCTTTTTCAGATTTGAAGGTGCTATATAGCGCTTTTTTACCCTAAAGAACCCCTTAAGAAGCTTTTTTTGGTTCTTTGCAGGTCTGGGGGTGCCATTTAACACTTTTCTGTTATCTGTTTTCTGTATTGGTACTTGTGGTTCTAAAGTAATTCTTTGTCGTTTTTCAATGTGCTATATACAGATGCTGGTCATATATATCATGCTGAAGTTTTTTTTTTATTTCATACATTGTATGAAATAGCAGATATCTAATGAAGATAGATATCTCCAAATATCTTTAAAGATAGGTGTTAAATGGTACCAAAAAAGGTTCTCATATGAATACAAGCCAAAGAACCAGAATGGTTCTATGTGGACCTTTTTTACAGTGTGACACATTCCAAAATATTACAAATGAAACAATGGCAACAAGAGCAGTTTCCCTTTCACAGACATTTGTTAGTGAGTGGACACTACCCAGAGCTCACACCCAGCATTATGAACAAACATACGCACAGTCACCCTATTTGAGAAAAAGCTAGAAAACAGGCTGAAAACATCCCAAGAGCTTCGCTTTGTGAGTTTAAATCAGTCGTTCAATTCTGACTTTGTTCTTTAATCTATTTGACTGCAAAAGGAGTCATGTACCATTTATTTCTCAGCTGTCCAATGACTTTACCCGGTGACTGGTAATGAAAACAACACTTGTCGAACAATCTTCTCTGTCAGGTCACACACGCCATTTGCAAAATAGTCAATAGATTTGAGTAGATTGGAAATGAGTCAGACTCCGAGGGCTAGTGGAAACAAATGCTCCTTCATTCTTCACCCTTCGAATGCTAAATAGGGTCACAAGATCTATCTCTTGGTTATCAAACCTCACCTTGAGAGAAGGCATGGGATGGGTTGCCAGGGCTACTGTAACCTGAATTCCACCTTAAAATGCTGTGCAATCAATAACGTCAAGATCTGATGTATGATTCTTTAAAGCCCAGTTCCATTTGTTCAGTTTATCCATCTGCTCAGTCGAAGCAGTAAGACTGAACAGTGCAGGACTGAAAATAAATGCTTAGGAAATAATCACATGATATTGGTAGATGTCATCCGAAACTGTTATATTTAAGTGCAACAGTGATGGCATTAATTGTTTTACACTAATTAAGATGCAAAAGTACTTTAGCGCGTTCATTACGTAAATCAGTTGCTTGCGTAGAAAAATGTTCACATATTACTGTGCAAACATTGCTGTGAAACATGATGTTTCCTGGTAAGCATGCTTTCTAAAATGGAAGTGTTGACAAAAAAATTAATAAACAAAAGAGAAATCTAAATAAAAGTATTATTTGATCTTTGTCTTCAAAACAGTTGCTATTCTTTTTTGCACATCACCTGAAGGAACTCTGCTGGTACAGTGGTAGATTTTCTGTGGATGTAGCTTTCTCACATCCTTCTGTTTCTTCACGTCAGACACACTCGATGTAAAGATCAGGGATACGATCACTTCCAGTTCAACTTTAGGCTGAATATGGTTCTCAAAGACTTGAGTTTTTATGTTTGGGGCCATTGTCCTGTTGCAGAATAAATTTGGGCCTTTGGAACAACCTTAATTGTTTTAACAGTTGGTTGGAAAAGGGGGTAAACTTTCATTTTCCGTGCATTGCCAAATTGGAAACGATTGCATAACAGCAATCATCGATTGATCACTTGATACTATTTTCATAGGTTAGCAGGTTAACCAAAAAAATTTTTTTAAAAATATTGTCTTGCTGCAGAATAAATTTGATGAAAACGTTATGCCCCCCTGATGGTTTTGCATGATGGAAAAGTATCTGCCTATATTTCTGAAACTAGTTGAAACAAATGAGTTGACCATGTTAAAACATCTTCTGACATCTGACATGTTGACTTATATTTAATCATTGCATTGATAAAGTTGATATCGGTATGCTCTATCTTGTGTTGGTTCCATGTGTGCTTTGGTTGTGTCTTGGTTATTACTTTAGTTAAGTTGTACTTTTTCTGTTATTGTAGCTATTTCACGAGTTGACCATCGAGGCCTGAGTGGGGAGTCTCGTGTACAATGTGAGCTGTCTGAACATATATTATATCTGTGTTATAACCCCGAGAGTTTTGGGGAGGACGGTGGGTAAAGCTCAGACAATGTCAAAATGAAACAAGGTAAGACTGGCTTAAAACTACCTTGGGCTTATAAGGAACAGGTGCCATGCCCTGATTGCTTCTCCCGAAGCACTATAGTAATATCACTTGCTAGTTTTTCCCATCTGCAACATATTCCTTTTTATCCCTTTATGTTTATAGTTGATTTATTTTGTAATGTTAATGAATACACCATTGAAAGCAAGATTAAAATGAACTAAAAATGTACTATTGTAACATTTAAAACATGCTTTTAAATATTACTAACTTCAAAAAAACATTTCAACCGGTTTGATGCTTGCAGTCCTTTTTTGTCTGACGTGTTGTAGTCCTGAAAAACCTTTTATGGAGTGATTTTGCCCTTGACTCACGCCCATCTACTTCACCCAAAAGAGAACTGGGATAACACTAGCCCTCAGGTGATTGCCAAAAACATGCCCCAAAACAGAGGGGAAGTAATCGTTTCCTCGTCTCCCACCTCCTGGCTCTTCTAAATTGAGCTGAATAACAAAACTCGCTCTTACCCAGAGCAAAACCAGACAGAGAGTAATCTTTACTTTTTGCTGATTATTCACTTTGCAGAGACACACATCAGTTTTCTTTTTGACACGATGCAGCTTTGTTTTGGATATTTAATTTCACACTGAACGCCTTTATGAAAGATCCTTTGAGAATGTTAAATATAGTTTACGAAAAATATGTCTAATGCATTTTATTTTGCACATATATGGCCCAGTAATGAACCAGTGACCCGTTCGAGGTGTGTGTACCTCTGCTATTCACCTAATAAGTTCTGAGATTGACTACAGCTGACAAAGTTAAGAGGAAGTGAATGAGGATGAACAATTCAAAACAACCCAGCATGCATTTCCCACAATGCTGCTGGTTTGAAACTGCTGGCATACTTTCCCCCTCCACATATGGGTTCATCTCAGAACCGAGTGAGTTCTATACTGTTGAACTAATGAATCCTGACGCTGGCCTCTGATTGGACAGGTCAGTGCACTCCTGCGTGACCAGCAAATAACATGCTTCACTGAGCAGCAGACATAGAGCCATCACATAGATTCAGCCCACAAGAGCCTTTCTGATTCGCTCTCACCGTTTCCATCTGACTGGGTCAATTTAAGGGAACTTAGAGGTGATGCTTTATGTCAAACTCTTGTCGGACAAAAAATATGGTTAGAGTAACAGTTTTTAACTATGAGATTTTTTTATGTGTTTTTTTATAGTTTCAAGCTGCTTTAACAACTCATCTAATATTAAATACAATTGCCATAAGTCAGTTTTCAGCAGGAAGTTGCTTCACTTGGATCTTTAGAAAGCAAGATAGGGCAAAGGCAGGCTCTCCCAATTTACATATTTGATGATGTTGTGATGATATCTTGGAGCATCAGTGAAAAAATACTATTCTGTTACTCCTAATATTTCAGAGATTTAAATAGTTTAGTGTAATGCACATATTTGGTAAACAACTGAACTTGCGGAATGTCCTGGTTCTATGATCATGTGCACCATGTGGCTATTTAGCATGTTTTTGCTAATTCTTTGCTAAAAACTCAGTCCCGTTCTTTTATCATGTCACTTATATTAAGAAAAACAAGAGGGCTAGCAATGCAAAAACAGCAGTAATCTTTTGGTTATAAATCTGAAATCTGATTAAACATTTACAAGTTACGCAAGATGGTTGCTTTGGTGGAATGGCTCAAAACCTTTAGAGGAACTTTAATTGTTTTAACAGTGGTTAAGAAAAGGACTAAACTTTCACTTTATGTGCATTTTCAAAATGGAAATGATTACATAACTGCAATTCATCGATTGAACACTTGAGGCTGTCTTCAGAAGTGAGCAGGATAAACTTTTCCACAACTTTACACACAAAAAAAATAAATCAATCTTATGACTTAAAACTGTGAAGAATTTCCAGTTGATTGAAAGAATAAGTATTGAAGATTGAAAAGAAATAAAGTATTAAGCAGGTGGTTTCACGACAAACTGATGACACCCACTTTGAGCTTCAAACGTCTTGCTCTACATAAAAATAAGACACAGACACAATGTTCAACATCATATACAGTCTATCTGTTGAGCCAATGACAAATACTGGGAAATTCTTTTGTTGTTAAACATATTTATGTAGTAATAATACATTGTATATTGTTTTATGCATATCTGAATTTATATAGCATTTAGAAATATTTTTAAATGATAAAGTTGTATAAATATGAGCTGAATCCAGCTTTCCGGACACATTTGAGGTTCCATTTATCATATTCTCTTACGAAAGCTTTCAAAAACTCTTTACGACATTTTAGTAAGCATTATTGGTTGTCAGAATACAAATCATAGGAGTATTTTGCTGCAGCATTTTAACTTATTCTATCCTGAACTTTGCTTTTATGAAAAAAAAAGAAAACATTTACTGAAATTGTGTGTTTGGCACATTTTGGGGAGCACCATAACATTTAGGGCCCCCGTTAGGGCAGCAATGGCCCTGAGTAAAACTAGACATGTATTGCTGCCATGTGTTGTCTTTTTTGGGACAATATGCACATTTAATTTCCAGCCTTTTAGACTATGTAATATTTTGAAAACGTTCCAAATTCCTTATATACTATCCTCAAAGCGAATAAGGGAACGTGATCCCTGTCTCTCAGCATGTTGTCAGCTTAGATAAGGGAAATCTGCTCTTTATCTGAATCCCAGAACACGTCCAGTGCGCCCGGCTCCTCATAATCACACGACAGATACCAATTTGTCGCTGGTCTCCAGCCAGCCGCGTCAATTACGCACGCTCACTGTGCACGCGCACGCAGAATGGATAAAATCTAAACACGAGAATAATCCCACGCGTCACTCGGGGATTTGCGTGCTAAGAAAAACAACTCGCTAAGTATGACGGCGAAATGAAATGGAAACCCGCAAATAAAGTGGGTGCCCATTATGAGTATCCCCCTTCAGATCAAAGCCAATGCAATCCAACACTCCTCCAAATGTGTTCAAAGGAAGAAAGAAACGAAACATTTGGGGACAAGTGCAGGAAAGATGGCAACATAACAACCACGAGCTTCCCCGTGGATCTCATAGTGGGCTAGGATCTTTTGTGAAGCACCTTTGATCGACCTGAACTTGTCCCCTTTAACGGCGGATGGAAAAACTCGAACTTCACCAGCCATCACCAAGCACGGACCAGGTCCTCGGGTAGAAATGCCCGCTGTGCTGAATGTCACTGCACAATATGCTAAATTATTCACACTCCGCAGCTAAAGTGCGCCCGTCCTGCCTTCAAGTTAATCACTGCACATTACCATTAAAGATGGAACACATAAACGCTTTAAATCACATTCAAATCCTTCCGCGCTTCTTCCTCGAGCTTCCAATTCCAACAAAAACAAAGATAGACAAACCTGTGTGTCCAAGCACAAGTAATCCTGAAATATATTCCGAATGAGAGATTCTTCACGCGCAGGAGAGTTTAATGATGCCAAGTAAATCCAATCGTGTCTTTACGAACTACGCTGTGCTCAGAGAGCGCTTGTTCCCGGAAACAGCGCAAAGGGGATTTCAGCACCACCGGACAGCACCACGGACAGCGACCGGCTGGCTTCTCCTCGCGCTCTGAGTCCTTCCAGCACCAGCCTTTCACCCTACTGGCTGCAACCTCGAGCGGATTTGCATACAATCACACGAGCAGCCAATCAAAATGCTCCGATGCGAAAACCAAACCGACTTGTCTGAGTTCATCCGCTGAAATGAATTGCCCTTGACGCAGATGATCCGTTTCTGAGCAGACTGGTCTGTCTGTTCCACTTCTCTGCAGGATTTGACTATTAGCTTGTGTCTTCAGATGTATTTAGGCTTTAAGCTTTACATTATTACAAGATGTTGAGGATGTGTTTTAACATTAAACTTTGGGGTATTACAATTTTGCTCATTTAATATTAAGAGGTCACATCCACTTTGTTGCAGACTGGATGTTTCAGCTCAAATGGGTCTTCACTGGTCTTCCAAAAAGTGTACTCCCACAAAAGTCAGATATGGGGAGTTAAAATTCACTAATAAACTTCACCCCTGTAATATCTTTTTCATTTACTTTATATTAATAAACTAAGCAGATGCTTTTACCCAGAGCGACTTACAGAAATGGAGAAAAACAAACAAATCTTAACAAATATGGTCAGTTACCATTAGAAGTCTGGTGTCTTTTTGAGCATTTTTACTACTTAACAATTTGCTCTTATAAGTTACCTTTAAAACAGACTTTTGTGGCAATGCTTGACATATATATTTTTTTAGTACAGCCCAGCTTCTTTTTTTACAAGTATTGTTTCATAACAATATACAATAATTTCACAACAATTTTGAAATTGAACAAAAGTATATTTCCAAGTATTGGATTTTGTGTCTACGAAAAGTGTTGAGACAAAATTAAGATAAAAAAAATCCCCCAAAATGCAAGGAAAAGAACAAACCCATGAGAGAGTTGTCAAATTACCCGGGGAACATCTCATAAATCACTTTTGTGCTATTGTTTTTTTTTTGTCTTTGATAAACCCCAGCGACGTATATCACACATATTGTACTTCCAAGGTTTGTTTGTCCTTTTGAGATGGCACTGAACAATTTAGTGTCTGTAAAAATGAAACTTGTGATTTATTCAAACTCATTTCAAATGATTGGCACATAGGTGTGGTAAGGGTTAATCATAAGAAGTGCTCGTAGAGGAAATTCTAGCTGATTCAGAGCTAATTACGAGCCATGGAGGAGACAATACATTAAAAATCTTGAAGAAGGATTTTTTTTCTTTTTTTGTATGAAATATAAGTCAAATTTGGCCCTCTCTCTTACTATTAAGCTCTTAATAATAACATAATGCCCTATCTTTAAATAAGGCCAATAGAATTATAATTTTTAGAACAAAAAAGGGAATTTGTCATTTAAATATTCAAGGTAATTGGTTTCCACTTTGAGTATTGCGAACGTTTCGATTTTGTTTGTCGGGAATGACCATTGACTTAATTCAAGGTTCATAACCAAGTTAAAAAAATTAATGAGAAGGTGAATAAAAAAGGTGCCATGTTATATAAACTCGATTTTTCATTCCCATCACCTTTTAGTGTTGTTCCCTCATCAAAAACAAGTTTTATTCAGAATCTTTTATACCTGTTTTGTGTATTCCTATATTCATTTTTTTATGAACTGAAAACAGCTCGAATATCATAGCACCACCCATTGAACTAGCACCACCCACTGACCAATCAAAATAATCGCAAGTACGCAAGTTTATCTCTATGCAGAACAGACGTGACCCAGAAGTGTGAGAGTAGCAGATCCAAGCTGAAAAGCAATGCAGAGAAATTGTGCTTTTGAATGTCAGTTAATTTCAATGTAAATTTGGGGGGAAAGTCTGTATCGAAACACTTTGTGGTGTCAATCGATGGAAGATTCAATCAGGATTCAGTCTGTGTTCTTCGTCTTCACATCTGCACTGGGACCCTTATGTCCGATTCAAGTGCCTCTCTGATTTCTACACTCATCACGTCATCCTGCTGCCAAAATTACTAGGCCCACAGGAGAAGATAAAGATTCTCTCAATTGGAACACATTTCACTGCTGAAAAAGTAAACATTTGCATCTTGTAAATGATTATTGACAGTTTATTCTTGATCACCTTTTCTTTAAACTATATTCAAAGATATATGTAAAATGCACTGAGATTGAAACATTACCTTGCTTGAATCCAATCCATTTGTGTTGAATTGGAAAATAAACCCAGAGTTAGTAGCTAGAAAAAAAATCTGTTGTATTTAATATTTTAAATGTCAGACTTTCAAAGGCATGAACACTCTGATATCATAGTATCAAATTAATGAGTAAGTAAATAGCTCTCCTTGAGTAAATTGTTGTATACTCTACCCACTCGTGCATCTTGATCAGTTTTGTATCCTAATCGGTCTCATGGGGATCAGCTGGATCCTATTCATGCCCAGTCTGAAGGTCAGGGACCTATCAGTGTCACCAATAAATTACCATAACATTCACACGCCCCTGTGAACCATGTAGTCACCAGTTCACCTGACATGTATGTTTCGAACCGAGAGTGGTTAAGAGAACGCTCAGAGGAACCCATAGAAGCACAAAAAGAATATGTAAACTTTGTTCAGAAAGAGGCAACAGCACACACCACAATGCTGCCAAGACAAACATACTCATAAAATAAATTAAAATATAGCAGATATGTCTTATTCATGGCTTTTTAACACATTTGAGCTGAGAGAGAGTGAGTAAGAGAGAGTGAGAGAGAATTAAAAAGACAAAGCCTTTAAATCGGCCAAAGCTGAAATATATGAATTCATGAGGAAACCCACTACGCTTCAAAAAATAAAGGTAAATCTGAGAGCTGCAGACTGGGGGAGTGAAGCGGCTGGATTAACCACCCACTCTGTGTAGGCAGCTAATTGCACAGCCTTGGTCAGCAGGACGACACCATGTGAGCTTCTCATCCACACAGAACAGAGTGATTGTGTCGCAACCAGTCATTTGTCTCTGAAATAGTATACTGCCATTTGATTGATTGCAAAAGAATAAAGTATGAGAAAAGCAGATTTTTCAGATGACTTTTGTTAATATATGACCTAAGAGTCATGCACACAGCTATAATAAAAATATAATAAAAGCACATTTTTTATGTGGATTGTTTTGCTGCATACATTTTCCCATAAAGGGACCTCAAATCACAGAAATTAGTCTTGTTTGGTATGTTCAATAATGATGAAAATTTTATTATTTTTTTTTTAATCTGCAGAATATTTTAACCTCTAAAAATGAGCAGAAGGACTCTTCACTGTGAGCTATTTTTGCTTAGGAGTCAGTGAACAACTTCTGCAAGAAAGTTTCTGCAAGAAAATTTCACAATTGCCTTTGTTTAAATACAAAATATTAATAATTGAAAATCACTTTATGAATGAAGTGATTCAATATAAGCAATTAATGTAAAAAGATATAAAAAGAAATAACACAGGGTCTAGTTGACTCACATTAGAATACTTCTTAACTGCTATAGTAAAGTTCAGGTTTTCACACATTTATGGATTGTAAACTGCGCTCTTTTAAGTCACAATACAGTTTTTTTTCCCATCAGCCTGTGACCTTCCAGGTTTAGCATTGTGTCTTCTCTGCAAACCCAAGAAACAGCAGCAGCAGCAGACTGAACTCTGAATGTGAGTGCGTGGTGTTGTCACCTCTAACCCTGGCCTTCAGGGACAACAAAAACAACAAAACACCAAAGCAAAGCAATTATCCAGGGACAGAACTGCAGTCAACAGTAACCACGGAGACGGCCTGGCTAATTAGACCTGGAGGAGCATGAGGGCACAGATTTAAAAAATAACTTTTAATAATTATAATGAATGGCTAGAATAAACACGGAATTAAATATTAGATGCCTAATTCACAATGTTTATGCAGAAAGGCGTTAACAGGGGCTGAAAACACAGATCACAATAGAAGAAATTAGAAGAATGATTACTTTCAATTTGCCCCTATGCCTATAAAAACAGAGCAGTAGGAGGTAGAACCGAAAAGTAAGAAATGGACCTTAAACAATATTAAAATAACCAGCTGCTACTTTATGCTTGTGAAATAGCTTTAAAATGCAATTGTAGACAGTTTAGTGCTACAACAACATTTAACCCTCAAAGAAAAGGTATATATTGAACTTGTTCATGTGGGTTTTGTATCATTTGAGGAGACGTTAAGCTGTTGTGTTGCAAGCCAGTGATGTGAAAGGATAAAAGAAGCGAAGGATTGAAAAGAACAGGTGCAGTCAAACACAGGTGCTTCAGTAAACCTGCTGAGATAACAGAGTATGCACAGCATTACAAGCCCAATCCTTTTGGTTTCCTTTAGGGAAACTTAATGAATGTTAGCTTGCTTATATCTGCCACATGACAGAGAAGCAAACCCACTCGCTACCCACTGCATTCAGCTCGGAGAGTGTTTTCCATTCAAAGCATCCTTTCATCAACTCAAAAGATGGGCACCAGTAGATAAAAACATATTTCTGCAAATGTATTTAAACAACATACAAATACTTTAGCAAAAAATGTTTTATTGAATAAATAAATGCTATAGTTCACACAAAACCCAAATACAAGTGCTCTTACATAAAAAGAGCATTATATTTACCAAGGACTTGAAATCACATGGATTCCACATTCTACTTTCCATTTGTTTTAATGATCACTTTTCCTGACTTTACCCTCTTCATCATCACCTCTTTCACTTTCTTTACCAACCTCTTTCTCAGTGGTCTCCAGTTTATCTCCAAGCTGAAGTAAGGAGCCTCATACCCCATTCCATGACCCTTAATCCCACTCTATACTATGTTTCTCTCTGGCCCCTGAGAGAATTTTTATTTTAAGTTCAATTTTCAGATGCGCTCCTATTCCAGTCGATGGCTCTTTTTCATAATTTAACGTAGAATAATGTACATGGCTTCATAGTGTCAATGTGGTGCAGAATGAAGAAAGACACAGAGTAAGGATCTTTTTACACTGAGTTTGTGTCCTTTCATGGGAACGGTACTCAGCGTTGTAATCAGAGTCTCTGGTCGAGAGTCCCAGAACTCACGGAAACCCTGAAGATGATAGGTATATGATGACCGAAGAGTGGCTCAGATGAAGGGATGAGTTGACCCAGAAGAGACAGAGGGCTAACACAAGGTACAGAGAAAGCTAGTAGCTTTCATGGGGATCAGGGCGTGTGAACTGTAGATCTGATATCTCAAAATGTGCATCAATGAACCTTTTAACAGAAGGAGCAGGATTGATGAGAAGTGGTGATTGATTCGATAGATAATTGTCTGAAAGTGTGTCTTGTGAAGTGTTCCACAGGGGGGTCCCTAGTCATAGTCGTTTATTTCCCAGGGCAAACAGGTGGGTGTAGGGGAAGAATAAAGAGGTAGCTGTAAGTGAGAATGATGAAACTCTTAGAGGTTAGAGGTATGCTAAATAAGCAGCCCGAACCTGAAATAAATCTAGAGTCTAAGTTTGCCTTTTTCTAAGTCATTGCAATTTAATTTAATTGTATTGTCACGCCAAATTTTGCTCACTGTACAAAAGTTTTAATTCTGCAATGCTGCAGCCTCATGCAAGCTATGGCATTTTCCATGACAAATATGTGCCATGGCTTCAATTTTAATCAAATACATGTTTTTTTGCTTCATATCATTTAAATTGTAAGTTACTAATCTGCTTTGATAAATTGAATATCTTACCAAACTCGAAATGTTGAATTTGCTGCAAGAATAAACAACATGGCCATCATCACCTTTGTGTTGTTTTGTAAAGAAAAGAAAGACTGAGGCTCCACATCAGTCATCCCCTGCCCATGGTCATAAAGGAGCATCAGCACGAGCCGGACACCATCTATTCTCAAGCTGAAAGAGGCTCCACACTCACAGTCACTATTATTCGCAGCACACTCTAAATATTACAAGAAGCTTCTGAGCCTCCAGCTTGCCTCTTAAAGAACACAGCTCAGTCTGTTGACTCTGTTTTTGACATCAGATGATTAACTACTCCCTTGTCACCTCCTCCTCCTCTCTCATCCACTGTTGCCAAGCAACATCAAGTTTGGTGCTTAGTCTGTAACATACAGTGTGACAAGTGTACTCCTTTAAACAGGGTGGGTTACAAGTCAAATGCGTTCACATTCACCATCATTGGGTCTGAGGAAAGGGTGTTATTTTACAAGTTGAGTTCAATAAAATCAATTTCTCTTAAAGAAAGAGTGAACAAATGAGGCGAGGATTTCAAAAAAGTTTGGAGGCAGGTTTGCCATGTTTAGCATCTGTTTTGCTGTTCATACTTTTACCCTCCCTCTTGTGTTCGCTTTCTGTTATCATTTCCTTTGTTTTAAATCGAATGTGAAATACACTAAACCAGTAAGCTATCATCCAAATTGTTTCTCTTGTCTTGGTAACCTTTATAGGCTTCGTTATATATGAAAATAGTGGTTTTGATATTTTTGGGCCTCCAGGCCTTTATTTGTCTGTACATTTCCTCGATTTTAATTTAAAAACAATGGTAAAGGTAACCTCACATGCATTTGTCTTTGTGCAGGTATTCGTGAGTTTAGAACATCTAAAGTATTTTTTCTGAATTCTTGGCCATTTTCCAAAAAAATTTGTATGACACAAATAATTTTCCCTTTCTCATAGATAATGGTTGATATTAAAATCATTCATATTTTCTGAAAAATGCTTAAGAAAACAGAAAAGGGTGTGTAAACAATTATAAGCACAAATGTATACTGGAAAACCATACAAAAAGAGCAAAAAGAGAGGTGTGCACTTCTGATTTTAGCTTTGGTTCGGTTTTTTTTTTTTTTTTTTTTTTATTATAGATACTGCCCCGGAACAACACAAAGCTCGTAATAGAGATTTCTGAAAAACCTTTTTTGTAAATAAACAAATGTATGTGAACCTTTCATGCATTTCAAATTGAAAATATTGGTGCTGATCTTATCACTAAAGGAATTTTGTGCTTTTTTTGGATATTCAGTCTGACTCAAATACTGTAAAGCCAAAATATGGTCCTGCTGAAATGCACAAACATTTGGGAACAATAAAAGAGCATATTTAGCAGATATTATATTCTCTAGTAACTACTGTGGATAAAACTGTGACTCAAGTGAGTAATTTAGGATTCATTTTATAGCAATGATAAAAATTCATATTATGTGCTGCCAATGTCCATGTTACTCAAGGACATCTGATTATGTGCTTTAAGTCATTAAAAGCTCCGTATAAAATGCAGACACATTAACATTCTACCCAAATAACACACAGAAAAAAACATGCAAATCTAACATAAGAATGACTCCATAAGATTAAATGTCGAGGTTTGCTTTAAATGTTTTGACTCGTTCGTAGTGCTGCTAGAAATTTGTTCCACAGCAAGAGTCCCGCATGAATGCTGAATGCTGATGACCCCAGCATGGACTTTGGGTGGTTTCAGATGACCAAAGTAAGGGCAGAGGCAAGTCTCAGAGTGTATCCAGTGAGGTGTTGAGTGCCTTGTATGTTACCAGCAGAGTGGACACACAACTGAACAGGGAGCCAGTGCAGATATTTCTGTACGGAAGTGGTGTCTTTTAATGATGAGTCTCTTCTGGAAGCAGCGGTATACTCATAAAAAATCTATTTCACATGTGATTCCAGATAAACAAAAACGATTTCACTAAAGTTTGTACACAAACTTTGCTGTTGGCTTTTAGGAGTGCTGTATAAACATTTTTTTAATCATCCCATAAACCAACTCCCATGTATGTATGATTTTCCAAAGCTGGGGTAGAGATAGGGCAAAAAATTGGTTACTATGATAAATAGTCTGGTTGTTATGGATTTGCCAGTGATGTCATAATAGAATGAAGTTGTTACTATGATTAACATAAACCCCCAATTTTAACAACATTGCATCTTGAAGATATTGTCCATTGTAAGTCAATGGTAAATATTTAACTCCTTCTACAGTCTAGGGTTCAAAAACCTTTGCACATTGCTTAGAATAATGTTTGGGCAGACAAATAACATCCACACATGTGTTCAAGGTTTTTTGGTTGTTTATTTTTTTAGAAATAGAAATACATAAGAATTCAAGGATTGTTCTAGTGAACGCATTGAGTGTCTAGTGAGCTTTTAAGAGCAATTACAAGGAAAGGAACAAGTTTAAGAAGAACAGCTGAAGGTTACAGCAAGGTTCACTGAAGGATTCAGTGATGGTGCACTACAGTTCCTGCTTATAGAACATTTTCATCAGCACCTCTGAGCAAAGAGACCTGGGAAAAAAAAAACAGCCAGCTGCTTCATTGTAACACAAACACACAGTGAGTGACCTGGTGCAGTGCCAGACTCCATCAAACCCCACTTTACCCTTTAATAGAAGCACTTCTTTTCTTACCACTTCTTAATGGAAAAACACTCATTGTTCCCAGTGCAATATCACTTCAATATTTTAATTACAAATGAGCTTTATTCAATGTTATAATGGCCTCATGGAAGATTGTCACTGATGTAAAAGTCATTGAATGTTTTATATAGCCTCACTATTCAAGGTTATTCAAAACTTTGTAGCCCGAAGACAAAAATGGCAGCAGACGCCGAGTTCTAGTGTTAATTCAAATCAAACAAATAGAATTATTCACAACATCAGCAATGGGAATACAATGCACTCAATGACAGGAAGTCAAGGATATGGGAGCTGAGGACAGAATGGAGGACAAAAAATGTGCAGGCAACAGGCAAGTAGAGCATGAGGAAAAATGAGAAAATAACATTTTATGAACAGTGCTGCGATTTTCAAGGGTGGTTTTATTTCCATAACAAAAACAAGATGCTAATACGGAGTCCCTCAAGGCTCAATCCTTGCACCATTCCCATTTAACCTACACATGACTTCCTCTAGGTCCAATATCAACTCTAACAAATCGAAATTTCTTATCAGAGTTATCCTGACTACTCAGATCTATGAGCTCTTTCCCAAAATGACTACAGCCCCATGAACTCTCTATGCCAATGCCTTGATGAGATTTAGAGCCGGATGTGCCACTACTTATATCACATAAACAAAGACAAAACTGAAGTCATTGCGTGTGGAAGCAAAGAGGGGGCTCTCAAGGTGAATGCTTTGGGAGGAATGTAAATTTTAGTCTAGGGAACTAATACGAATGAAAATGTGTCTGGCCTTGTGATGTAGTTGACAGACTGAAATCCTGAGCCTTTTTTGTAATTTCCCAACCTTTCCCTTTCTCTAGCCATGGATTCCTGTCATCACATTGTCTTGTCTGTTCCACATAAAGCCCCTCCCCGTGTTCTAAGGTTATTTATTTTAGAATATCTCACAAATCTGTACCTAAAACAAGTTAAAATTAGCATCTAACATTACAAAACAAGAGTCTCTGTTTTGTGCTTGGACCGTCACCACGGAAGATACATCTCTAAACCTATTGTGTTATCTGTTGTTTCCTCATTGGAACTCTCCTAATTACATATTTTAAGCACCATTTAGACCTTGATGAAAAACTGTCCATTTGTATCACATGTTTGAACCATTTAATTAAAAAAAAAAGGTTGTTTTTTGCTTTTCCAAGAAGTCAACAGTTGAGTTAGGCTGAGTTGGGGTGGACCTTTGTTTAGATTATTTGCGAACAATCGGGAGTCTTAAGTGTTTATATTAAGACTAAAAATTGGATGTTACAGAGTTAAGGCCCTTACACATCGACTCAAAGTTTCGTGAGATGACACAACTTGATGTAAAGCCATGGGCGCCATCGAACGAGTGGTGCCAATGAAAATCGATTTGTCACAAGCAGAATGATCAAAGAAAGATGGCTCTTTTGGAGATGTAAGTAGGATAAAAGAGCCGCTCGGTGTCGCTCACATATCGTTTATTAGCACGTCACAAATCTTCTCATTTTTGTCAAAGTGATCAGCCACCAACAGTAAACTGGTGTTCCATGATTTTTTTCTATGTGTTCTTTGTCGCTGTCTTCTTCCTGCTCTTCTTCTTTCCGGTTTGCCCATTTGGTGTGGCGAGCATCTCTTGTACCACAAAGGGAGCATCAGCGGATCAATATTTCTGAGAATGACACCCTCCTGAGAAGCCATCTGAAGATTTGTGCGACTCTCAATACAGATTGGTGCAAAGAGGCCTTCAGTTATTTCTTTACCAACTGAATCTGAAACTGGGGAATTCTTTAGGAACATCTAAAATTCAGCAAACAAGTGAAGAAAAGTTCCGGTGTAACACTGGGAGAACAACAAAAACGGCAGATACATCTTTGACTTTTCTGTCCTCCTCATGTCTGGAAGTCAGGGAGGGGAAATAAAAGATACATATGTCTGCTTTCTTGAGAGAGTGTAGAGAAAGCTGAGGGTTGAGTAAAACATATAGCGAGAGCACTGGGAGGTATTAACAGAGTCTAAAGAGAGCTTTCAGAGAGACAGAGGTTTACTTTGAGGCCTTGACTTCTGATGGTTCACTCTTTCCAGAGCCCGCTATTATGAGGTAGCAGCAGGAGACAGAACACCACCAAAACATAATCAACATCACCACAACTCAGTGCATCTCTACAGTTGTGTAATTGCAGGTGTAGGGTTTATAGTAAATTGCAGTTTTAACCCATTTCACATTTAGGAAAAAATTACATTTCAGTTAAAAAATATCCCTTTTTTGTTCTATATAATTTAAGTTTGCCTGTACAAACAATAATACGGGATGTTTGCATTTGTTTAAGATAGTAATTATTAAAATTTGTGACATTAACTGAAAGTCATCATTATTTTATTACATACATACCTCCCAAGTGAGGTGTTGGAGTGCAGGGGGGGGGGGTCGATGAATTAGGGGTTAGTTTGGGTGAGACTTAATTGATAGCACATGTGTCATCCCATAATAACTCCTCCCGAAGCATGTTAATGCCACAAAGAGAATAAATGTTTTAAAAGGGAAGTTTTTGCCAAATTCTAAAATGCAAAATGCATAATTTCTACTTTTGTCTATGACAAGAATATTCAAAGACCATTTCCCAAAAAGTTGAAAATGTGAAAAACTCATATGACCTCAGAATATTTGAGTTGCCCAATGTATGTTTTTAAATAAACATTACTCAAAAAATAGAACTTCTGGAAGCAAAATTTCACATTTTGAGTACTGTTTCACTTAAAAGGTTGTGGCAATTAATACAACTATAGTTTTGAAAACAAATTCCAAAAGCAACAATCTATTAAAATAATTTAGATCAATATAAACAAATGGCACCCTTTTTAACCACATTTCTTCTAAATCGCATCTAAGTAGGTCCCAAGGAAACTTGGCTTCATCTCATTTAAACAGAGACATATGATGGCTATTAGCTTGCCTGATCTTCTTGCACCTTTAAAACCAACCGGGAGTGAGAAGTGTGAATACAGCAGAGCGTAATATTGGAACGAATGCATTGGTAGTCTCAAAGGAACAGACTGAGAATTAATTCCTTGGCCTAAAAGCAACAGGAATGATTGTTATGTGTTGTGTGCACTAGTTTGAGAAAGTAAGAAAAGGAACTGACGCAGTGCCATCATGGCACAGTGCTCGTCCAGCATGAAGCTTGCTGTTTGTGAGAAAAGGACTTCAGCGGACACACACAGCTCTGTCCCCTGCTGATAACACTGATGAGCCTTTACCTTTCAGCCTGTCTGTCAAAGGAAACTGAGTGTGGGAATGATGTGATTTCAGAAAAGAAGGAGAATGACAGATGACCTTCTCTGTGAAATAATGACCTTCCTTAATCTTTCAGATGGCAGTCGATGGAAACAAATGTTGATTGTAGATTAGCAATCTTAATATTTTACATACCAAAACTACTATCAAAATATGCAGATCATCATTTAAATTCACTATTAAGCTTCTCACTCTTTGTGGAAAAGATTCAGGTCAATATGTAAAGTTTCACACATCTTTAGCAGAATACTGCCTAACGTTCGACTTGAAAAAGTTAATGATCGGTCAACATTGAGTTTATGCAATTCCTTGGAGTGAACTTGCGTAAAAAACAGGAAGCAGTGCAACACTGTCATATTCTGCATAAAATTCACATTTAATATCAGTTTATTACATTTGGTGTTAGTTCTGTTCCATGCACGAGGGAGCAAGAGAAAGACCTGAAAAACAATTGGAAAATTCTTAATTATATTTATAGAGCAATTAACCAATTTATTGCTTATCGTGACAGACATACCTTTCGTATTGCCACATATACAAAATTCACTCAGTGATTGGATAGTTCTCAGGCTTTTGTCACTCATATAAACCCTTTGAAAGCTTTTCACATACCAGTGAGTGTGCCAATCACACCTGGAGTTTTGAAATAAGTAGGAATGACATGACTATTTTTTTAATTTTGATTTCAAATATAGTGTGTAGGTTTCAAAAAAGTTATTAGTTTAGATATTTTTCAATTTAAACAAACAGAATAAAGAGTTATGACACGTATTTTGCAAGGTATTTCAAATTAAAATGTGAAAAAATGCTTTTTAGTTTCATTTTATTGACCCCAAATCAGTGGCATCAGTGCCATCTAGCGGTGAAAGGGAGGATAACCCTTGAAAGTACAAGAGTTGTGAAATTGCAAGTGTTTTTCAAAAAGCCTGTTTTTTAAATACAACTTTCACGTTGTTTTGTCTTTGTCTTTGGTTTTTTGATGATTTACGAAGTTTTATTTTGTCTCAACACTTTTGATTTTTAGTATAGAATAAAAAACTGTTCATTCTACAGATTTTTGCAGTAAAAAATTGCCACTCCGAAATGTACAATTTCAGTTTTGTTGTGTAATTAATGTGAATTACAAACATTTTAAAAGGCAATTCATTAGAGCAAATTTCAAAGTAGTGAAAAAAAATCGCTCAAAAAATTTGTTAAAGAAATAAAGAAATATTCCATATTCAATGTGATGTTGGACAGTTTTGTTATCTCCAGGGGAGTAAAACACCTGATGTGGTGTTTGCTTCTATGGATTGGAGCATTGAATGAATGTAGATGTTTATTAGTTGTAATTCTCACGGACCAGTTTACATTAATTGCGTCAGGACAAGGCGGTATTGGACTGAAAGGTTCAAGAATAAAACTGAAAAAAGTTTTATTCAGTTATTATTTTATGTATTCCACAGTATTTGGTTAATTTTTGGTAAGTTACATAATAACACAAGCGTAGTATTTTGTTGGAAAGTTATTAGTGGTTTAAACTTTATACAAATAAACACTGGTTGTCTAATGGAATGTAAAATGTTCATTTTTAATTTTTTATTATTTTATTATTTTATACCTGAAAATGACAAACATCGGTCTTTACCTGAATGTGTGAACCAGTCTCATGAACATGCAAGTTTCACACCATGAAAAACACAGCTCTCCTCCAGGTGAAATCGCACTTCCTCCACTTCCTATCAAACACATCTTGCTTCCTGCTGCACTCACACTGTGCGTCATCATGGAGCCAAGGCTTATTCAGACATTGATGGCTGGGTATTATCCACATTTAAGCAAGTTCTGCTCATAACTAATATATAATATTCATAAAAAATTATAATAAACTTCAAAAACATTGATAAATCCAATCTACGTTTTAATTTAAAACGTTTATTAAGACACATATTGTTGTTCTCCTTAAAGTGTTGTGAATCCATGCCCATTTTTCTCAAAATTACATATTATCTTTCAATCACTATAAAGATCTTCAGCAAGGGTGGCAGGAGTGAGGTTATGTAATTAGGGGATTTGTCCACAGGAAATGGAAAGATGGATGAACCCAGAAAAAACACAGCTAGTAACTCAGGGGGTGTGAACTGTAGGTCTTACAACTGAGGAGGAGCATGGGTTGTTTGCTGCTGAGTTGATTGAAAAGAGAATAATTGTTGGCTGTGTCTCTTCTGGGCACACAAAATCCCTGGCAACTTATGACAAGTTCCAAACTTGGACTTTAACTACATTGGAAAACAGCTTTCTTAAAAAGAAAAAAGATTAAATGTTGTTGTTTTTTTTTTTATTGCTGTGGCTCTTCCTTTAAAATATGTGTATCTTTGCAAATGTATTTACTGTATGAATAGAAAGTGGTTATTTATTTAATTTAATTTCACACAAATTTTTTTATACATTATGCAAACTATTGTTAAATATTTTGACAAATGGCACTAGAACATCCTTGTTTTTAAAGGCAAAGGAATATAAGTTGGTATACCCAAATCATTTTAAATTATCTATTCTATTTGATCTAAAAAAAAAATAATTTTTCCAATCTACAGTCCATTATCACTTTCTCCATTAGTTCCTTCAAAGCAAGTCCTCTTAAAAGTCAGCTGGAAACCTGTTGAGAGCTGAAGTGAGCAGAGGTTTGGCAGAGATTCGCACCACAGCCTTTATGAAAAGCAAAAATAGAGATATCCTCATTGCGTCATAAAATCTCCCTATAAAACATTTCTATTTAGGACTTCTACATGAGGTTGTTCTCTTGTGAGCTATCCCTTTAAGAGAGTAAAAAACAGCTTTCCAAAAGCTACTTTATGCGGTGCAGTTAAATTTAATTACATCAAATTCAGGTTCCTTGAACATCCATAAAATCTGATCCAGATTAAATTGCATGTTGCTGAGATTTACGAACAACACTTTCTGAATCTGTTTACCACCTCGCTAAGCAATGTTCAAGAAATCAAACATCCCCCGAGGGTCCTGAAATACAAAGCACTGCAGAAATGCTCAAGCATCTCACACTCAGGCTTGTTCAAACAGATGGAAACACACAAAAGAATGTCGTCTGTTGTTTTCATACCTGTCTCTCGGTTTAATTAACATTGCTAACCATTGTTTGGTGGCTGTACTGTACTGCATTGCTTCTGAGGAATCTAAACCTGCAGGCTCAGTCTTTGAAAGTTGAGGGATCAGAGTGACTTATGTGTGATTTTAGGTTATTCTGAGGTGAGGAAACAAATGACAGCTCTCAAAATAACTGTGGTCATCTGGTTTCCAACATGCCTCAACATTAAAGGAGTCTTGTACTGACAAACCATAAAATGTTTTGGCAAACTGGTGGAGTTATAAAACACTTGAATGTTTTTTATTACAAAAGCAGCTTTTATTGAAAATAGCTCCATTAGTGTTATTTAAGTTGATGGTGTGGAAAATTCGTTTTAATCCCTCCCCACACAACCACAAATATCGCAAGATCCACCTCCATGATTACTAGTAGCATGCTTGTACAACAAATAAAGCTAACAGCGCTAATGCTCAGAAATGTGTTTCTAAAGATCATCGGTGCAGTAGGCTACTTAACCTGTAGAAGTCTCTGCATGCATCAGTGCGTACGTCAATCACACGTTTTCAATTAAGTAGGAATTATGTTACCCACGTTTTTTTTTTATTTGATTTAAAATATATTGCGTGGATTTCAAAAAGGGTATTAGCCTTTATATTTTTGGTTTTTGAATGAACATTACAAGAGTTGTGACATAATTTGCAAAGTAATTCAAAAATGTTAAATGCACAATGTTCTTTCAGTTTCATTTTACAGACCCCAAATCAGTGCCATCGGTGCCATCTAGTAGTGAAAAGAAAGGAAACATTTTAAAGTACAAGACCTGTGAGATAGCTTGTGTTTTTCAAAGTTCTGGCACAAAAAAAAGCACAACGGAACAGTGTATACAGTTTAAGAGAGTTTGCCTACAATTTTCACTACAATTTTGACTTTGTCTTTGCTTTTGGGAGGATTTATGCATGTTAATTTTCACTCAACACATTTGATTTTTGTTATAAAACCTAAAAACAGTTCTTGTAAATTTTTGCAAGTTTTTGTGTTAAAAAATAACAATTATATTTTTATATCAAATTTCAGGTTTGTTGTGGAAATTTTGTGTAATCTAAGGAAAACACATTTGAACAAAAACAAGCTGAGGTTGTACTAACCCCAAATCAAGCTTTGCCACAAAAACGTCTATTTTGGCCTCGTGACACTGGCAATAAATTTGGTTATTATTTCGTTTAATGGATTTTTTTTATATTTCAGATTCATGCTACAATTTCACTGCATAATTTCCCAGATAAAATGAGGTTTTATTCTGAGCATGTGCATTAATGCACAGTTAAAAAATCAAATCTAAAGTTTTAAAATGGGATTAAATTCAAATCAATTGTCACCCAACCAATGAATGCATAGAGCTGATTTCTAAATGGCCTTTTCTTTGCTAGGGGACCATTTAAAACACATTGATTTCTGGATTAGTTCCTGCTCTTGGGTTCCCTTTAGTCTATTTGGGTCTATATAATGCTGCTTTTGACAAACATCTCATTGTTGCAAGCGTCAATGATCCTAACAAATTGAACAAAAGCTATGAATGCTCCCTGCTACCTCTTCAAATGCCTCTCTTCGCTCAAGGGGAACTCGAAAATCCCCTGAATACCGGCAGCTGGAGAGTCGCTCTATGAGATCGAGCAGCATCGTCAATATTTCAATAAAATAAAAAGAAATTCATTTCCGCTTTCATCTGCTTTCAAGCTTCCTAAAATACATAGAAAAAACATTCCTGGAGGCGTGTCTAATCAATATACAGGTCTGAAAAATGTTCTTGAGGGAGTTTTAAGAACAGAATGATGTACCTGAACTAGAATTATAACTGATGAAAAACAGAGTGTAATTTAAGGCTAGAGTTTGACATATGGAGAAGTATGGTGTATATGAGTGATGTCTGAAGTCCGAATCAGATGTTTGGATGATGATAAAGCACAACCTAATACAATTGGTAAAACTTTGTTATATACACAAAACGAAGCATGTTATTAGCAAGAGCTAGCGTAACTAGCATTTAATGTGTTGAGCGTGATATGAACAGGTAGTAAACCAGCTTAATTACAAGTTATATAAATTAAACCTCATGTGTTTCTCATTTACAGAGGCTAAGATTCAGAAAATTTGGTTGCTAAGGTGAACACTTTGGTTGCTAAGGATCCCTCAATGATGTCAGTAAAAAAAAGTCAATTTGTTACTATAATTAGTATGCACAAACCCAAAACTCTCTATGATCTTTCATGTTGAAGACACTTGCGGTGTTTCCTATTTATTAATGGCCATTGTAAGAAAATGGTACATATTTAACCCCTTCTAGAGCATTCTCAGCGATTTCCTAAAATTCATTTAGTGGTACCAATCTGAAAAAATATAGTAACCCAAGTCAGACCAGTTTTGTAATCTTGGCAAAGTTTGGAGGCTGTATATATCCATATCACATGTTCCTCCGATCAGCTGGCTTCAAATAGCATAATTATAGGAATAATTAGCACATTGTAGTATTATACAAACAGGAATTAGTATATTGCTAGCTTAAAATAGCATTTTAAGTTTAACATCACCTCTCACACTATCAAAATCCCAAAAATTTATTTTCATCTATTTTGCATGTTCATCATTCCTTCAATTGTAAAGTATTTGCTAATGCAGAACTATTTAATACATCTCAAGCTAACATGTTAATGAATTAAATGGAATGCAGTGAGTTTAACTTAATAGAATAATATTTAGCTAATACGTTAGTGGATCTACATTTAGTTTCGAAGGGCTGAAATAATTAAGCTTTAATTTGACTCCAGTGATTACTTCACCACTGATCCAGTGTGACCATAAGGGCTTGAACAGCTGACATCCCACCCATCCTCCATGTTTTTGAGTATGTGTTTATCCGGTTAAGCCTGATGCCACCAGGGTTTCCAGATGTGGAGATAATTGAAAAATTCTTAAAGGGAATTCAGCCAATTACGACTTGGAGAAGATAAAGCCTCAGTCTCCCCTGACCAACAGATGCTTCTTGGAATGGAAATGAGTAAGTGCCATTCTTATTAGCTCTACACCCCATGCTATACTTAAAAAAAACCCTTTTAGTTTGTGACAAAAAGTGACTATGAAAAAAAATAAATCATTACTAAGTGAGTATAGCCTAGGGGTTAGCAACATTGTTCATGGAGTGCCCCTGGCTGTAGTTACATGCTCAGAATAAGCAGATGTATGTTTACATTCCAATTAGCAAATCATTTTTACATAAATTCAATGCTTATATGAGATGTTAGAATAACTACATTTCTCACAGGCCTCAATATTCAGATGTCTGTAATAAATCTGAATTGTTCTTCATATTACCTATAAATTCACTTTTTTTTATAATTATTATTTTTCGAGTGAAATCATTTACAAATTTTTATCATTTACAAATCATTACAAAATACAACTGTCGTCCTTGTCTAGAGTGCAGCATGTAGGTATTTCCTCATCAAGGACTGGATGAAGTGGATTAGAAATGTAGCTGTGAAGCGTTTAAAGCAACCCCACTACTAAGAAGCAGGCCGCCATTAAAGGATATGTTGTATTTTGAAACAGTATGCAACCTTTCTAATCAGTAAAAAGAGCGCAAAGCATGTTTCATCTTTAATCTGCCATGTGTCAGGAATTCAGTCTCCGTGTGACAGAATCTCTCATTACTCGCCAATCATCACTTGCACCTGAAGCCACTCACCTCAATCAAGATCTCGACCAATCACACATCTCCTTGCTCCTTGCTGACATCCCCTCTTAAGCACTTACCTGACTTTAGTTCACTGGTCTAGGGCTCATGGAGCAATAAAATATAAATAAATAAATAAATAAATAAATAAATAAATAAATAAATAAATAAATAAATAAATAAATAAATAAATAAATAAATAAATAATAAAAATTGACTTGAGTGGGATTCCGCTTCCAACTGAAAATTCACCTGCGATCTCAAATCACGTGATTAGTGAGGTCAGATCAGTGAGCTTATTTGATTACTCAATATGAAGCAAATGTATGTTTTTGGATTTAAATGGCACCACACTGGTTTTTATTTATTTGAAAAAATTAATAATATTAGTAAAATTTGTCCTTGGATTTCAAGAAATCAATATTGTTTCTGTTTCAAGCGGAAACCACGGTGTGATGTGAGTGTTTGTTTCCATACATAACACAGCTGAATTCAAACAGGCAAATCTTCAGTTCATCATCCCAAAAACAAGGGGTTGAAGTGACAATCTCAGCAGGGAAGTTCAATTAATCCTCAGCTAAGAGCACACTATTCCCCCTCGCGCCAGTCTCTCGCAGCAGGTAGCACAACGAATGATGTACTTCATTTCATTTTACATTGTTTAACTTCGATGGAAACACAACAGGCTTCTGGTATTCGCTTAAGAGTTAGATTTTGCTATTTGCCACTTACAGTAATGTGCCAGCAAGCTCATTTTCCAAACAATAAATCAACAGCTGACAGAGCTTTACCAAACACCAACATGGAAAAACTTTAGCAATAAGCAGTTCTGTCACTCAAAGTTTCCAAAGTTAAATTTGCAATTTGCTCTCTGCACGCCTCATCTATCATATTTAAGCCAGACGTCTATTAGTGTGCTGTAAGTATTTGGAGATAAGCTCTCATCTAATTGCTTAGACCCCTCAGTGCTTCACATTCCTCAAGACCACATCTGCATTAGTGGGTTTTCACTAGGAGTCATAAAGGTTTAGGATTAAATTTAAAAAAACTATACAAACAATGTTTATAATAAACAATGTTTATTTAGATGTTTGCATTAAAAATGTAAATGCTTTTTATTAAGTGCAATATTATTATATTGAAAGTTTGCATTTTGCTGCTTTTCTATCAGATTAAAGCTTAGTATGGCTTAACGCTACTCAATGTGGTTCATCTTTGAGTATCACCGACTTCCACAGTCATTGTAGTTCTGCTTTGGTGACATCACAGGGAATGTGAAAAAAATGCACAAACCTGGTATAAAGAAGAAGAAGAAGAAAACTAAACTGAGCCCAGCCAAAGGAGTGGAATATTTCTTTGTTGGTGGGTTAGAAAAGGCTTAGATGAAGATTTTTTTTTATATGCAAAACACTGTAAATGACTTTTATAATACCTGCTGTACAAATATTCATGGCCAATCAGTGAGCTCAAAGATGGACCAGTCAGTGATCAAGAGAAAAGTATCACCCTTGTGGCTCAGCCTGCATTTGAATCTCATCCAATTGGGTATAAAAATTTTCTAAGTATTAAGTTTTGTCATTTTTTACTGCAAAAAAATTGGAGAATGAACAATAACATTGAAACAAAATAAAAAAACAATCATAAATCCGCCAAAATGCAAAGTAAATCATTTTTATTGTATCAAAAAAACAGGCAAACCATTCCTAAATCTTATACATTGTTCTAAGCACTTCCATTGTGCTTTGGTGATCATCAGCTGGTGAAACAAAGTAGGCACGCTGAATATTACATTAAATTTCGTAAAATTGAAAAAGCAGAATGAAAGAAGTACCCAGATGACTTCTTGCCTCTGGTAAGAATCCAAAGAGCACACACTGTCCACACTTGTCAGTGTGGATGACCCCACCAGCTGCCAAAATTCAAAGTAAGATTGCTGATGAAATGAGTTCAAGTAGAGACTGCTCTACACACACAAAGTCTATGAAGTAGCTGCATTCAATTATTTATTTGATCGAAAAAATACCAACAGGATTGTTTCGAACGCAGGGTCTGATTGAGCAAGTTTTAACCCAACTTTGTCTTGTTTCTTATAACAAAAATGCTAAAATAGTGTGAATAGTTGTATTAAAATTTTCCCGAGTTCAATTTAATTTCCTTTACTAAACAGGATAGAGCTAAATGGCTGCTTTATATCCAAAACTAAAAACAGTGCTTTCTTCTAGCTCTGCATGTTAATCTAGGCAGCTTTGGTAAACTCACGAGCACAAGTCTGTGTCTTATACTCTTGTAATGTTTTGTTTTGCATAAAGCCTGCTCTTCATATTTTATTCATCTAGAACCCTCTACTTTAGCAAACGATCGATAAACTTAAATCGAATCTTTTGAAACACTGCTAGTGTGCATGAGATAGTTTGCACTTTTTTCGGTTTGCATAAACCGTACATGTTCAAAGGCATGCCCTGGGGCCAAAAGTGTCTTAAAAAGCATTATGTGGTCCACTTTTAATGTTTACCACTGTTTTTTTTTATAATAAACAAGAAGATGGCAGTAGTTTTCAAGCAATTTAATAACAATAGACAAAAAACTGAAGCACAGCAACCACTGATTAAAAGTACATTTATATGTTTTGCTTTTTGATGTGGCGAATTCTTAGAGAACACTATAAACTTATTTTATTGAACTTTGGTCTTCAAGTTTTATAAGCAGCAATGTCTACGTCCTGTCATGATTTGTATTTTGTATTTTTTTTTTTTAACTTTATTTTTTATGTGATTTTAGGTGTTCAAAGAAAGACCATCCTTGGCATAAAGAAACCAATTACATTGTTTGAAAAAATAATGAAAATTATTGAAGATAAAATTCATTTCTGCTAACTTTTAACTAAAGATCACCTAAATTTGTGAATATTTAAGACTTAAGAACATATTTTCATTTGAAGAAGACTTTCACGTTTTCTTGAAGACATTCTCAAAGTCTTTTTCATGTTTAGTTGAAGGAGCAGTGAGTAGTGAGGCAGCACTCTAGCGCCCTCTGTTCTAGCAATCACTGCTTACGTTATAGTCAGCATGTTTTACGGGATAATCATCTGTTTCACCTGTAATCATCTGTTCTAAGTAAACCCAATTTCTAAATCCTTTAAATAGAAACAAATTCAGAAGTTTTTTTTTTTTCACAAGACTCGTGATAGGCATGAGGATTGAAAGATTTAACTTTTAAGGGTTTGCTTTTTTTATATTTTATATGGAAAAACAATAGAAAATAGAGTCTCCTTTGAGATTTCCATGCATCTTTAAACTATAAGTTAATATAAAACTATATGCTCTATAATTTAGCATGTTGGTTTAAGCAGTGAAATGAACTGGATGGAAATGGTTCTGTTTTGACATTTAGCTCCAGTAATACTGTCTTCTGAAGAGCAGCTAAAGCTAAACCACAAGGAGATCACCATTCATCACAGTATCCTGTGGTTATAATTCAGATCTTTATACCCCAGCATTTCATTACGCTGACTCATGGCATGAAAGGATGGTAGCGCCGAACGATCTGTGCTGTTAATTCTCTCGTCCGCTGCTTCTCTACACCCTGTTCTCTCCATCATCAAAGTAATTACAGTTCCCGCTTTCCAAAGCTCAAGGTGTAAAATTCAATCAGCAGTCAAGCAAATTTCAATCCTCTTTTCCCATATGTCCAGGCAACCGAGCACAAAGTATTGATTTATCCATTTAGCCCTTTTTCCCTTTCTGTAACGTTGCATTAAGACATACAATTCACTCCCAAAACAATAAATTATGCACCCTGCAAAGCATAAAATGATTTTTACTGTACTCAATCACTATTTCAAAGGTTATTGAGAGCGGAGCTAAACTTTCTCTCGGGGTCTTATAAAATGATAAATACGTTCAACTAAAATGATTTGTTTTAAGTGCCAAAGTATTTCAACAAGACATATGATTTGGCCTGAATTAAATAATTTCGTATAAATCAGGAGATGAGATAGTACTTGGACGGAGGGACCAAAACGGCATGAAATTACATTTTTAAATTCAAAACAAAATTCATACTTCATACTCATACCTCAAGTAAGAGCAAAAAAAATGTTCCCCCAAAAATAGAGATAAATCGATTAAGAAATTGTATGTGAATTTATCTGAATTCTTTGAAAAATGTCCACACACATTCAGATTAAACTAGATCAACTTTTTCCTAGATCAACATTATCTCAGAACTGGTGAATTCTGGAACACAGTTATTAAAAGAGATGAAACCAAAATTGAAATTTTTAGCCACAACCATAAACGCTACTTGGAGAGGAGTTAACAAGGCCTATGATGAAGGGAATGCCATGTCCGCTGTGAAACACTGAGGTTGGTCATGGATGTTTTGGGGATGTGTGAGCTCCAAAGGCACAGGAAACACATTTGATGGACAGGTCAAATTTCCAAAACGATAGCGACCCACAACACAAGGCCAAATCCACTTGTTATTGGTTACACCTGAATAAAGAGAAGGTTCTGGAGTGACCATCTCAGTCTCCTCACTGTAATATCATTGAAAACTCAAACTTGTATTTCATGCAAAAAACTTACAAGAGGTGGAGGCTTTTTGCAAAGAAGAATGGGCTGCTTTACCAAAAGAGAAAATAAAAAACGTAATCTACAACAACTGCAAGAGACTTCAGACTGTCATTGGTGCTAAAGAAGGAATACAAAATATTGAGAGCTGGTTTGTAAACCTTTTGATCAGTGTCGGTATATTTATAAATTGATGAATGTGGATTTGCACCTAGTCACCTGTGTGAATGAACTTTTCTGGATTTATACTCACTGGTGTTTATGCACAAAAACATGTACATTCTTCTAAATCTATAAACCCATCCAGATACTATGTTTCAAACCCCCAGAATGAAACACAGAGTTAGCAAGACTTAATAAACGCTCGTATGGTGTGTGTTTGTCCTGTGAAGTGTGTCTCTGTGAATCAGAGCGTGTTACTCACTGTGCTGGTGATTTACTCTCAACTGATACGCACGCAGCTGTTTGCAGATGATAAGGAGACAGAAGAGCCACGGATGACTCCATTCTTCTCTGGAAAGCACAGGATTCTGTGTTGAGGAGACATCTCTCACATGGTTCAATCAGTAAGATTCTCTCATAATTGAGATACGCAGATACATAGAAGAAGTCCTTGCTGTGATTAAACTGCAAAATTAATCTGGTGCCAGATTTATGTATATGCCTTTGGTAGATGCTTATATCCAAAGCGACTTACACTCTTTGGGTGCCACTCCTGTCAGCAGACAGGAAGAAAAGGAAACAAAAGGCTCACCAAAAGTACACAGCAAAGGATTTGAAAAATGTTACTAAATTCTGCTGCAAAATTCAGATGGTTGGATCACATTTTGGTGTTAACAACATGAAAGCATGGATCCACCCTGCCTTGTATCAACGGTTCAGGCTGGTGGTGTAATGGTGTGGGGATCTTTTCTTGCCACACTTTAGTTCCAGTTGAGCCCATGTCAATGCCACAACGTCCCTGAGTATTCCTCACAACCTACCTGAGCAGTTCTGAAGGCAAAAGTGTCCAACCCTGTAGAAGCAAGGTGTACCTAACAAAGTGGCCTGTGGGTGTGCATTTCAAGGAATTAATACATTTTATCAGTTATGGCTTTCTCTGTGGGTTTGACCCATAATCTTGGCATTGTTGGCTGTATTGTTAGGATTTCTGTCTTTCTTGTCTTGTGTTGTTTCCCCTCCCATCGTGTTCTACCTATTAGATCATTAGATTCCGCTGTTAATCATTCACTTTCATCAGGGTGCACCGGCTTTGTGGTTCACGTTGATCAGAGTGGCTTAGAAGCTTTGCTCTTTTCTAGATTCCCTTTGAGACTGTTATTCAACAATCTGAATACTATTTAGTGCTTTCTTACTGCTTTTAACATTCCTGTCCAGTCTAGAACAGTCCAGCGGTGAGAGTGTCAACGTTTTTCAACCTGTCGGAGCTGGTAGCCATGAGCTTTCTCTCTCTCTCTGGTGGTTTTCCAAAGAAGTTGAGGCACTTTTTCCTTTTTTGAAAGATTTTATTGTTCCCTGTTTTTACAGACGTCATATTTTTGAGTGACCTCATATTTTTTTCCTCTGCAAAATTCAGTTTACCCTCATTCTTCCTGCAGTTGTTCTTTCGCCACGGCCCCTGCTGACTGACCCTCAACTGTCAGTCAAAATTCAGCAAAGGTCTAAAACACTGAGTAGAGCTTTAAAACATGCTAATGCCTGTTACATTATAATCAAAAGGAAACACACTTTTTGAAGAACACTGCATTGCTCTTCAGAGCGGGTCTGCTGCTCTCACTTCCGGGTCAGACAGTGGACCTGATATGCATAGAGATGAGCTATCGATTAATCGGATTGGTCAGTGGGCGGTGCCAAGAACATTGAGACATTTTCAGCTCACAAGGAATACAGGATTACTCAAACATGGATGAAAGATTCCGAGTAATACTTGAGGCATGTTTGTGATAAGGGAACAACACTAACAGATGCTGAAAATGTCAGAATTTTTTTTTCGTGTGAAAACCTCACATGCTCAACTGACAGAGCCACAGTAAAGATAGAAAAGCTACACCCCTTGCCTATTATAACTGAATATTTCCTTTTCAGGGTTAAGGGGGTAATAGAGACTAATCATTTCAGGGGAAAGGTACACCCTGGATATGTCACCAAACTAGAAAAAAAGAAAAACAAAATACATAAATATATGTAAAAATAAGAAAATAAGAAAACAATTAGTCGGAACTGGTAAAAACAAAAAGCTATAGAAGAACACAACATTTAAATTGTGTAATAATTGGTGTAACATTAGTTTAAAATGAAATAAAAATGTGAAAAAAAAAACTTACAGAAAACCTTATCACAGTAGAACATAGAGAAATTAACAGCTGGATGTAAAATTAAATCTCATAATAAAGTTCAAAACAAATAAATAGTTCTGACATCTATGTTTAGTGAGTAAAGCACATTTTAGTCTGGATTTAAATGTGGCTAAAGTGCCAGCCGCCAGATTTCATCACAAGCAGGACTTAACTTAAAAAATATATTCTGAATGTCACTGGTTGTGTAGAGCCAGTGTCGAGACCTGAGAACTGGTGAGATATGCTCTGACTTTCAAGATCCGAGCAGCTGCAAAACAAAACAACAACAAATTTCTAGATGCACCATGATGCATTCTGACAGACAATAGTTTTACAGGGGAACAACCATCTGTCACCGATTGTACTCGGGCAAAGTTTCTTGCTCAGCTCCAGTTTATTTTCAATAAGTGCAGTGAGTGAAGTGGGTAGTGTACTCCCTGAACCTGCTGTGATGAGTGATGAGTTGTGCAGTGTACACATAAGAGCTGTCTACTGAGAATGGACCACTCTCTATCTTCAGCCAGGATCCAGCACTGTTCATTAGAATCAAGCAGCGCTCTATACCTGCAGAAAGCTCCCAGTCCATTTGCATTAACATCATCTCTGCGCCAATCATTCTGATACAGAGTGCTCAGTTTAAAGCACTAAGCCTTGGGCGTATAACTTTATAAGACTTACTTTTATAAGTTACCTACACATGAGGCAAATAAACAATGCTTATTACAACGTCTTGAATCCAAAATTAGCATACTCTGTATTTAGCCTAAGTACACAGACCCAGACGCAGCAGTGGGCAGCACTCACAGGTGGGAAACTGGCACCTTGCTCAAGAAAAATTCTCCACCAGTTGAAAGTCTATGCAGAATTTCTTTACATGTCTTGTGCAGATTGCCTTTAGCTGTAACAGTTCTAATTAAGGTCTGCTTAATAGAAAAATATCTTCTGTCCAACATCTCGGAAAGAATTGTCTATCAACGATGTTCCTGAATGAATCACCAGCATTGTTGACAACAGATTGACAATAGGTTTGGCTAAAAGTCTAAAAATCGGTTTTTGGTTTTTGAGAAACATTGAAATGAAATGCAATGTTAGATGTTAAAATACAGTGCTAGTCTCATCTTCACAGAAGGGTTTGGATGTCCAGTTCCACCAACTTAAGAACAGAGTTTAGAAAAATATGAGGGAAAATGTATGTTCTGACTTAAAAAAATGGCAGAATAGTACAAATTCTGACTTAACAACAAGTCTAAAAATAAAAAGTAAAAATTCTGACCTTTAAAAAGTTAAAACCACAGGGCAAAAAAATATTACAATAAAAAAAGTCAAAATCAAAAGGAAAAAAATCTAAATGCCGACAAAGACAAGTCAAAATTACAAGAAAACTAAATAAATATATAAGAAAAAAAGTCAAAGTACTGACCTTAAAAGTAGTTCACAACCATAGTTTACAGTTATTAAATATAATATTTTTTTTGATGTCAACTAATGCTCACAAATATTGACTGGTTTATTAACTTAAAGCAATGTAATATAATGCCAAGAAAGGACTTGTCGGATCCACATCAGGATTGATTTTGTAGATGCACAGCAAGTCTGTTTTATGTTGCATATGATGTGTGAAGAGAAAAAAAAAACTCTGACCAGTTTTATTTATTAAAAGCAACTTCATTAAAACAAATTTATCATTAAAACAGTCTCCCAGATTGTATGAAATGGGTCTCAGAAGAAACAGACTTCAAATAAAAAAGTAATTAAAAATCAACCTAAAATGAACAGACGTGTATAAATCTCTGACAAACGGTCCATCCCACACCCATGAGAGCTTCAAATACCAACATCTGTCACTGTTACAGGCCATCGCAGCTCACTGTTTGAGGATGTATTGCATACAGTGCAGAGATTCACCCTGAATTATGCATAAATTGCTTTCCTCAGGCATGATTGAGAGTGCTGTTTAGATCCTGAATCCAAATTAAACATCTGTGAGAAATGAAGCGAGACAGCAAACGCCTGCTGTAAAATATACAGCAGTATCCGTAAGTCTACAGTGACATAAAAACCTATAAGTTGCGATGCAAATCTTGCAGCTAAGCAGATTCGGTTTGTGCTCGCTAGGTATGGATTGATTAAAATCAACTCTCCTGTGTTTGGTCTTCTGCAGTGCTTCGTATGAATTAGTTAAGAAGCAAAACTTAATAAGCAATTTTATAGATTTTAATGTGTTTTTATTATTTTGTTTATCAATCATCTGTTAAAACCAAGGACTGAACTTATTTGAAATGGGTCAAATCTTCCTTCATTTCAATTAAACGTCAGTCTCGTGATGTCATTATGCATCGAACACCTTGAGTCTCACCTAAATTCTGCAATCTGTTCCGTTTCCTTCCATAGAAGACCCTCCATGGTCTCCATCCTTTTCACTGTGCTGCAGTCTAAAATTATGCTCTTGTTATATCTAGCTTGTAACTCCTCGTTTTATTGGCCTAGTAGTCAAGATATTGAAAAAACTGCAATTGATTCTAAATGTGGCCGGCCCGGGTCACTCCAGCACTCCAACACCTGCACTGGTTCCCTGTCAAATATTGGTCTCAAATCAAAATACTTGCCTTAACAATCTTTAAACGCCACAGGCTTATTTAAAAGATCTTCTGTCCATCAGCACCCTCACCGGCACCCTCTACTCCGGCTCCTCCTTCGAAATCTATACATGGAGCTCTCGCGTCAGTTATGCAGCTCTGTGAAACCCTTTTCCTGATGAGATCTACAACAGCAGTGATGCTTATTACATTTATATTGAAGTACTTCCTGTTGCTAAAAAGTATTGCTGCCAACTCCTTATTTCCAAACCCCTATTTATTTGTACTACTATTTGTCCGTGTATGGTGCCCTTGACAGATGCCAAAAAATGTAATGTATTATTATTATAATTATTAAAATAATCATACATTAAAACGATTATCATACAATAATCTATAGTTTATGATGCAGTTGTTTGGCATATCATCTGTGTGTGGAATCATCTCTGCACCTTGCTGCAGTAAAAGAGCTTGTTGAAGGGGTATCCTGCTGTGCTGCCTGCAGGCAAAGTGTCACCGGATGATGTATGGTAGACACTTTGAACAGTAGAAAATAGTCAGTTGGAAGTCAATGTCATAACACTTCAGGTGTCGCCAAGACAATTTATGGCCAGGAGGTGAAGTTATGATCACTGTCCTAAAATCAGTGACACTCCATTCTATTACAGCTCCAGCAGACCAGCTTTTCACTTTCTTTAAACTACACAGGCAACGGTTTTAAGGTGTCCGTCTTCTAATTTGGTTTGGCTTCTGTGCTTTTTGTATTTGAAACTAATTTATAGAGTTAGCTGTGTCTGATCCAGGAAGATCTGAGATGCCAGTTTCTTACTTTTCTGTGAAGTGCTTTGTTAATTGTTGTCTCTGTTTCTACTGTTCAAAAATGTCATGTTTGTTGTGGAATTATTGTGTAATGTAATGAAAACTATATATTTTTAATATTTGTAAATTAAAAAAGAAGCTGGGGTTGTACTAAAAATGCTATTGAGCATTGCCACAAAAACTGTTGTATAATTAAATTTTTAGAGCATAATGTACAGTCCCCAAAAAGCAGAAAAATGCTCCGGACTTCTCAGGTTTATGGGGTGAAGGGAATGCTTTGTGTTGAAATAGTTTATGCCTTGGTTTTGTCCTTTAATAGTTGCCAAAACATTATAAAAATAAAGCTTGTTTTGCTTTTTTGCAGTTTATGTTCTTTATGCTTAAGTTAAGTTTGTACTTAGTCATGTAGGAGACCCCTTTGAGTGAAGTTGAGGGAGGTCACTTCTTTAAAGGGGTCTCGCAGATCATTAAAAAAAATAAAAGACTAGTAAAGGAACTGGGAGAAACTGGGCCGGAATATTGGTGTTGTTGGAATGTTAAGGTGGTTGGTTTATGTTATTTTTTGTTGTATGGAGCTTCCTCTAGAATAGCAGAATTTTGGTAAATAAAGACTTTGGAAATATTTATATTTGGTGACCACATTTCACGTAACATTTGTGTGTCTTTATCCGCTGGTTTTGCATGATTGAAGTTAATTTCTTAAACAAAACCTCTTTAATAATTCAAGAACAAAGTATTAAATGACTCTTATTAAAATTGATATTGGAGCTGTTTTTGTCATGCACACTTTGTTCTTGAAATCACTTGTTACCCAAAAATAGAGCTAGGCAGAGAGATCAGACGAAGTAGAATTTGTCCTTATTCTTATGCTCTCATTCTCCAACAATACATTTAAAAATGTCTTCAATCAATATCTATTCTTGGGAGTTCAATAAAAAACAATCTGAGTTGACAGTGGGACAAAAGAACCTATTAAGAAAGCAACTGAATGTTTATTGATTAGCTAATACAGCAAGGGTCTTGGTGACATGACAGTAAAAACAACAAAGAGACATTTGCTTTCCATGGGAACACCATAATCCTCCAATGAACGTTTTCTTTTCGATGCTAAGTGTTCTGTGCTGCTCCCAGTGAGTTCCATTAATTTGTCTCATCATTTAAACCCTCTCTAGAGTTTTTTTTTTCTAATATCCAGTCCAAAGTATTTACATAGTGCTCCAAAGCGGCTATCCGGAAATAAGAGTCTATGAATATAATGCGTTAATTACTTATATTGTATCTTTTTGTAACTTAAGATTCAAATGTTTAACTTTCATTCTATTTGTTGTTATGTTATATAGGTATAATTTAAGTTGGATATTTATTAAACAAGTTTCGGGAGGAGTTATTAGGGATTGTTAGATTATCACCATTTCTGATGTTCACCAGTCTGTGTTTAGTTCTCTCCTCCTCTCTCTCTATTTCTCACTGGTCCTGCCCCTCCCTTCCCGTGTCTCTCTCAATTACCTTTACACCTGTTTCTGATTCTCTTGGTTGATTTCCTTCCCTTTATATTCTCATTGTTTCTTGAGTTTGTCACTGGTTCATTGTTTGTTTATGTGCCTCACCTACTGCTATTGTAAGCTAATGTTGAGTTTATGTTTTTGTAGTTATATTGTCTTCATGTTCTTGTACTGTTTTTCTACCACCAGCTCTTTAAAAGTTTGTTTTATGTTATCAGTTAGTTTATGTTTCCTGTGATCAAGTCTTATGTAGTTAGGTTTCCCCCCTTGTGGGCTTTTCTGTTAATTTTGTGTTCCTTTTTGAGTTCCTCTCCTGCTGATTGCATTTGAGTATTTTCCCCACAATCACCCAACATCATTACAGTACTTTGGGCAAAAGATGAAATTCACCCGGGAGAGGTCGCCAGTCCATCATAAGGACATACACACATTCACTCCAACGGGGAATTTACAGTATTCTATTAACCTGTCGCATGCAGTTGGGATTGTGGGGGAAACAGAAGTGGCCGGAGGCAACCCACACAAGTACGGTGAGTACATGCAAGCTCCTCCAAAGAAGGTCACCAGCAAGCCTCGGATTAGCACTGAAAGGCCACAATGCTGCCCACTGCACCACCGTGCCACCTTTTTGAAAAATTATTATCCATATTTTTGAGAAAGCAAGTGAAGGTCACAGCAGGGAGCCAGACATTAAGCACTCTGCTATATTTACATTATGAGGGCAGATTAGAGTCAGATGAGCTCATTGTAAACATTGATACCCTGCTGTAAAGGCTCTTTGGGAATTTGAGAGATAAATGTGATAGTGTGTGAGGTCCGATTTTTTCTAGCTTGGCACATGATGTAGAGTGGTTCTCCAAGTGCCCTTGAGAACAAACAGAATGCTGCCAAATGCTTAAAGTACTGCAGAACTTTGAGCCAAATTTGAAACATTGTTAAGACTCTAATGAATTTTTATCTGTCGATTAGTATCAGACAATGAAGTTGTAAAGATTCTGAATCTTTTGATTAAAATGCATATTATTAGAAAAATTGATAAAGCTTCTGGGTGCCAAAAATCCTAAATAAATGAAGTCTGCTCTTCTTCAGTGCAAAAATCTGAAAATGTGATATTTCTACATGGAGTAGGCACTTCAAATCTTCCGTCACATGGGTATAATCCTATTTTCTGGTTGATTTCTGAGACAAAAACATCACAAAAAGGGAATACATCACAACCAGGAAGTGACAAGCTCCCTAAATAAGGCTTTCCCCTCCTCCATTCATTTCCCCCTCCTCCCCCATCTTCTTTGTCTCTCTCGTCTCAATGTAGCATATGTTTAGTTGATTCATATCAAATGCTTAAGTTAAATAAAGCTCCATTTCATGTTAAATCTCTGTAAACCTTGCTTTCAGTTTGCTGTTGTTTGGCTTAAAAGATCATATTTAAAATATTTAGAATGTATATTATAAAACATTCTATAAACAGATTTTTGTGTTTTAGGAGCTTTGAGATGATTTTGACTTGCAGTTGAAAAGAGGTCAAAGCATGCAAGATTTAGAATCCACTAAGACGTGATGGAAGTTTTGGGGGTTCCAAGCCATCATTTAAACTGATGTATTGTCTCTTCGTATTTCCTTATGCAGGAATGAACTGTGTGGCTTTTGAATTGTTTTAGCATGGCATCCTGACTTCATGCATCATGCATCATTCCCATTATGCAAGTCTGTATCAAGTCCCGTAAGCCCGGCAGAAACCTGGACAAGCATCCCTGAAGACGATGAAATATTCATACCAGTGTCATTCCTGTACATAGAGTGCAAAGATAGAGAGAGGTGAGCGAGAGACCTTTAGAGGTTTAATTGAGAGCGAAAGAGCAACAGAGAACAAATGAATCAAGCATGTTCCCAGCATTGGTATGCACAGTAGTTCCGTGTAATTAAAAACAAATGAGATGTTTTATGATACAAATTATAATGCAAATAAGGCATTTTTTATTGTCCTCATTGTTTTGATGATGATTCATCACTTGTAAGCTAATTATTGGGTTATACTGTAATTAATTAAGAAAGCGACGGCTTGTTAGTAACAAGGAGGTGTAGCTTTCTTTTGATTTGTTGAAGCATACATTAAAAATTACTGATGCATGTCATACGTTGATCAGAATTAATGTAAATCATTTCTTTTGAATCTAATTAAATTGAATTTGAATTAAATTGTAACCATTTGATTGAGAATCTGATTAAAGGACCAGATTTGCCACTGCTGATTTATTGAATGCAGTTTGTTCTGCAGTTAAACCGAAACTGTTATTGCTTCTGAGTCTAATAGGGAGAAAATACAAAGCAGACTGTACATCAAAGCAAAACTTTATTTTCCTCTGGGTGAACTCATTTTTGACATCTGGTCTAGCTTGAAGATTGTGCACTATTGATTTCTGTCTGTTTTGTCAGCGAAACAAAGCCAATCCAACCGCACAGATCTTGAAGTGTCTTCCATTGACAGAAAATACATTGGAACACTTATTACCTGTTTGCAATGGCTGGCAGGATTCAGCTTTTTCTGTGTGTTTAACGAACTCGAGTTTCACACTATGCTTACTGTACATAAACGAAGAAAACCTACACACTCACTGGGCTTTTACTCCATTCCCTTTCAAAACATCAAGGTGAAATCTTTATTTGATTAATGGTTTGTGGATATTGGCTATTTGGAATATGCTTGCCTTTTATTTACACTTCTGTGATTTCTTTCTTTTCTCTGGAGACAAGATGGCCATAGCAGGTCTGCGGACAAGCATGTTTTGACCATTTCATTCTTTTGCTTTTTTTACTCTAGTGGGAGAGGAAATGTGTTTACGAAAGGCAAACTGACTCTCTTCGTTCCCAGGGGAAATAAAGCATGACATGAAAGGCAGAATATGTTGTAAGTGGCTAAAGTTGGGTCATTCATAGAAAAGAAGAGAAGAGAAGAGAAGAGAAGAGAAGAGAAGAGAAGAGAAGAGAAGAGAAGAGAAGAGAAGAGAAGAGAAGAGAAGAGAAGAGAAGAGAAGACGTTTTTAGCAAGAAATAGATTTGGAATGGTGACTCTACCACAAATGGACTCAAGAGATTGATGCTGCTCTTGATAAATTCAAATGTGGCAAAAATCTCCCCTTGGATCAATTGCAAACTTTGAAAATTAAGATTAAATTAAAAAAAGTACTGTGAAAATGTTTTAGGCAGATTCAAGAATTGCTAATTATCGTCAATTTTGCTTGTAGGCTAAAACCCAGTCTTGAACTGAAACAGAAACAGTTGAATAGGAGGCTTTGCTACATATGTGAGGTTCTTGTCAAGACACAGGGTAGTTATACATCGAAAAGATCTCTCCCAGACAAAGATTTCGTAGCAGGGTTCAAGATGAACGTTTCAAACTCTTTTGAAGAAGGACAAAGAAATGGTCAAAGTTTAGGATCCTGGATGCATTGGTTGGGTAAGGAACACATTTGGGCAGTCGTGGCCTAATGCTTGGGCAGCGGCTAAGGAGATTGACTGGAGATCAGAAGGTCAATGGTTCAATCCCCAGATCCATTGGGAGTCAAAGGTGGGATGAGTGTTGAAAGCCCACTCTCTCCCACCTGTGACAACAACGACTGTGTTGCCCTTGACCAAGGCAATGGTCCCAGGGCGCTGCAGCTATGGCTGCCCCCTGCTCCGGGTGTGTGTTTACTATTGGGTTAAATGCAGAGCACAAATTCCTTGTATAGGTCAATCCATCACTTCAGGCTAATTGCACTTTGAAATCAGAAGATGTTCAGCAATAACATTGGCTCTAAATTGGCAGAAACCAGTGGTACCCAGGTATACACATCTACTGTCCTGAAAAGTCTAGCAAGAAGTGGTCTTCTTGGAAAAGTTGCGGGGGAAAAGTCATGCTTACCCATTATGCAGAATCATTGAACAGGCTGCATTAAAATACACTCTGCAGCAGGACAATGACCAATGAAGAAACTCCAATTATTTCAGAACTAGCAGAAACCCAGGTACGCCCATCTTTTGTCCAGAGAATTGTAAGCAAAAAGCCTAACCTCTGATGTGGATATAAGGCCAAGCTTAAGCATAAATACTTAAAAGGGACATATCTGCAGAAAAATTACAGCAGGTGATCTGGACTGTGAGTCAGAATTTGAAGTTGAAGGCTTCTAAAACATTTCTGTTCTCAACACTGAGAATAGTGGTAGATATTTCTCCATCAAGGAGGGGTGTGATTAACCCCAAATGTATTATATAATAGAACAACGCCCACAAACATACATCCAGTCATTAGAAACTATTTCCAAATTTAGAAGGACAAAAAGTACTGGAAGTATGACCCGACAGAGCCATGATCTCAACATTAAGGAGTGTATCTGCAATTAGAGATAGATAAATTGAGAAAGCCTAATATCCTCAGAAGATCTGTGTTTATTTCTCTAAGAAGTTTGAAACAACCTACCAACCGAGTTCCTTCAGAAATCATTTGCAAGTGTATCTAGAACAACTACTGCTGTTTTGAAGGTTCCTCTTTTATTTCTCTGAGGAAAATATAAAATTAGTGATAAGTTCATTAAAAATATTCTGTTTCTAGCATTTTTCACACCTTATTAAAACTATTTATGGACATGTGTTAAGATAGAAAACATTGTATGTGAAAATTATGGTTAGGGCTAGAATTAGCTTGAACTGAAAAATAGTCAAAAAACACATATCTGTGTCAAACTAACAGGTAGAATCACTGGCAAGAGCCGCTGGAGTAGGTTCAAGGACACATAAGTTCTTTTCAAGGTGCTGAGTTCAGAGAAGATGTGCATGGACATGAAAAACCCAGCAGTGTTTGTGGGAGGTGATGCTCTGCTAGCGAACTGATCTTAGATCAGCTCAAAAATGCCTCTGCCAGCTCACCTCTGCCCGAGGGAGCTTTTATGAGACTGTGATGGAGAGCTTTCTTTGCTTTGTTTTATCATTTTATTCCCATTTTCTCTGGATGGCAGAAGGTCAGCTCTGCTATTGAGTCTGTGACATTATCATAAGCACAGGGTCGCTTTCAAACACTTTCAGTTATTACAAAAATTCTCCCATTTACACTTTAGGAGAGCACTGGTCCGTGTGAAGGCAATAAACTGGAAAGCAGGGGCTATTATACGAATAATGATGAGATATGTTTTACTTTAGAATGAGGAAAAAGGGAAAATGTTCATGTTCTTTAGAGGAAAAAAATGCAAATTGAGCCCATTTGGAGATATTTAGAGGAATGTTCCAAACAAATGCATAACAAAAAAAGAATTTGTGCTTTTTAACCATTAGAAGTCTCTGTCAATCACACCGGCAGTTTTGAAGTATGTTGGAATGACACAACCAACCTTTTGTTTCATTTTGAAATCAAATATAATGTGTAGGTTTCAAAAATGTACCTCGTTTTTATATTATTGACTAAACTAACGTAAGTTAACAAGAGTTAAAAAGTCAAAAATCCAAGATCGTCTTTCACTTTCATTTTACTGACCCCAAATAGGTGACATCAGTGTCATCTAGTGGCAAAAACAAGGTATAACCCTTGGGAGTACAATAACTGTGATATGGGTGTGATAAGCTCTGTTGCACAAAAATAGCAAAATGGTGCAAAAAGTGCTTGGAAGTTCAAAAGTTTTGGAGGTTTTAAATTGTTTTTCATAGAATTTTTACCTTATTTACCTTTACCTCATACAATGTTTTGACCTTAACTTTGCTTTTTGGAGGGTTTTTTATTTTTATTATGTCTCAACACTTTTTATGTTTGTTCTAAAGCATAAAAACTATTCATTCTCAATATTTGCAGTAAAAAAGACTTTTGTGTAATGGGATTGTTGTGTAATGTAATTAAAAAAGAAAAAGAAAAAAAAAGAAGCTGGGGTTGTACTAAAAGCTAGATAGCAAGCCTTGCCACAAATAAACTGTTTTAAATAGCATTTATTAGAGCAAATTGCAAAGGACATCTAAGGGTTAATTACGTTGTAAAGTTGTTCCACTTTACTTCATCCATAAATGACATTTCTAATAAAGATTTTAGCTTGCAAAATACTGAAGAATCATTTGATGCAGTGAACTAGAAGTGCATAGAAATTATTATATGAATAGCTAAAATAACCTTTGTCCAAGTTCAAATCAACTTAATCTTATGTATCACGATCACTATAATTGTTTCCCTTCTCCCCTACAGCCAGGCTGCTCAAAAGAGGTTTACAGCTGGTAAAAATAGAGAAAACCACACAGAGAAAATAGCCTTTTAGCTTAAAGTCATTAAGAATGTCATGCACAATCATGGCAGTTTTATTTCTGGAACAGAGCGCATTAAAATGCCATGATTCTTGCACATGCAGCTACTTCAAATCTGACGCATTCAATAGCAACTAAATGTGCACATTCTAATGCAATCAGTGAATGTTTTATTTTCACATCGGATGCTTTGTCAGTTTCCAGATGTTGTCTCTGTTGGTTGGTGTGTTTTCAGATTATAACGGCCTGATTTCCTCAGGATTTTGAACTCTAAATCAGAACTCTGATTTCCCCTGAACATTCTCCTCGGTGTCACAGCTTCATTACTCTGTATGCATAGACTTCCCCTTCGGCAGAGAGAACTGAATAATTCACTGCACTACTGAGATATGGCTCTAAATTGTACATTAATCCCCAAATCTCCCACCCACCCATGTTCCAGGGCTCCTCTACTAGTGAGTGGAGCGCAGTGTCTTATTAGACCAAAGTACATTTTTTCTTCTATGTCTCTGTGCTTTTGATAATTCAGAGGCATCTGAAATATTCAGGTTGATTTCAACTTTTTATAACGATCTCAGCACAGCTTGATGTCTTTTCAAGTTGGAGTCAAGTCTGACTTCCTCCTTTGCTTTTGTAAAATGAAAGAAAGTTTTTGACAGCTGTATTGTTCCAAAAACATCTCTCTTCTTATGAGTAGAATTAAGATAATCCACATCCAATTCCAAGAATCCCTAATTGTTTAAGCTGAATGAGTTACTGGCTGGGGACAGTGAAAGTGAATGTTCTGATAGAACATTGGCAAGATGTTTATGTAATTTAGTTTTTATAGCCATAACTAGAAAAATGGTAGTTTATTTGTTTTAAAATATAATGTAACTGTGGAAGGATGAAAGTTCATTCAAACCACAATATTTCAAGTTTTACTTGACACTAAAGTGATGGTTCTTTCGAAAATGAAAGATTTTTCTTTCTATTTTAATTCAAATGACATTTTTCAATCTCTTTTTTTGTATTATGTTTAATCCTTTTAAAACCTACACATACCTGAGATTCCATTTGCATATAATTTGTTAAATGCCAGTAAAACAGAAAATCACCTACTATAGAGCAAAAATTATTTTTGCATATTAAATCAGAGGAGTTAAACTTTCATACTGTTACAACCCATACATGCTTCTGTGTTTATTTGTGTTTAACATTGTGTTTTTATTTCCCTCTTCTTTTGGAGCTCTGTTCTCTTCCCATGCTCCACCCACAATGAGGAAGTTGTCCTCCATTGGTTCTCCAGGAGGCGGGTTTAATCACAAGGACCATTCAGAGGCTGTCCTGGACCTTTAAAGAGCAGCAGTCATCCAGCTTGCAGTCCCCTGTTTGGTTACACTCGTGACTCCATGATTGAGATTTGTGTTGGCTTGATTTGACTCCTTAGTTTGTCTGATTCACAGTTAAATAGAGCTTTGTTACTTTGTGTTTCCAGCCTTTTGAGATTCTGTTCTATTTTGTTATGTTTGAGAAGCTTTGCTACTTTTTGATTTACACCTTGGTTTTCTTTTAGGATTTAAGGCAAGGTAGGAGGGGAAAGAAGTACCTTCCTCCTTGTTAGTTTTGTTGTTCAGAGCTGGCACAGGATCCACAGAGGTTTTAAAAGGGCTTCGGAGAGCCAAGCCGAAGCTGCTGACTGTTATTTAGTACATTATCCAGAATCCCAAAGGAGCTCCTCCCGCTGTACTGTGAAAATACCTGACAGGTATGAACCTGAACATCAGTGAGGTTACAAACGTTATTAGGAATTCTGAGATTCTCCAGGAAGAAATGGGTGTTGTAACTTTTACTTTTTAATTA
>SRMA01027341.1:1414546-1519804 GCA_007224835.1 Danionella cerebrum
TCCAACTCAGCAAAGCATTTACTCTCCCATGTGATGGCTTTTGAGCAGGACAGGACAAGGTTAAAAGGTTATATATATATATATATTTCATTAATTATTTATAGCTGCAAACGTTTTTATAACACCATCTTCCGAAAAAAAAATTGAAAATAAAATAGTGATTTATTTCCAGTCATTTTAAATAAGGGTGCCTCTCTTGGCTCTCAGTTGCGTTTCCATACACTTATTTCGAATAGCACATATAAAAACTCTGGATGGAAATGTCAAGATGCGCAAACATCTTTTGATAATGAGAATAAACAATTGCTTAAGTAGGATAAACTACTCAATTAAATCCCATTGGAATGCGTTTCTCTGTTTTTCTGTCTGATATTTGGCGCCAGTTTATCAGGAAGTGACGATTTTGTTTTCTTGGACTTGTTGGATGGAAACAGTGCATTATTTAATGCAATATTCCAATTTTGCACATTCATTTAAGTGGCCTCTTTGGATAGAAACATGGCTATTGAGATAAAAGCAGGGTTCACACCTCAGACTGGAGCTTGTCTATTATGGAAGCTGACAAACTCATACTTACACCCATGGGAATTTAGAGCATCTAGCCCACCTGACAGACTTTGTTTCGAACCATTGAAAGAAACTGGACATGAAGGAAACCTCGGTGGCAAAAAGGCAACGTTTAAACAGGGATCTTATGCTATTTCAACAACTTAGAAATACATCACAAAACTGGCTATTTGCCAAAAAAAACCTCCTTTACGATTGAGTATCTGTCCCAGATGAGTGCACATGATAATGAAAGCTGATTACTAATCAGATCCCTAGATGCTGAGCATGACAGGATGATCTATAGAGAACAACAGGTCCACTGAAGATCCAGATGTTCAGTGAAGAGACTGTAGCACAGATATTCCCCCTTTTTTATTAAAGCAGCTCCTGTGATCTCAGTCTGCTCCTGTTTGGATCTGGAATGAGTGAACAGACATGAAGTCATTTCCATGCTCAGCTGGAAGTGAAAAATCAAAGAAACAAATCCGATACTGACCTACTTTGATCAGTCAGATCATGGTCGAAGACTAAATTACTGCACAGGACAGAGCTTTAAAAAGAGATAGCAACCTTTCTAAATGTTTTGCAAAACAAAGCTTCTGTTAAATGTTCTCCTATGGGACGCGGCTGCAAAAATGAGTCTCTTCGGATGCAAGAAAAGTAATTAATTTCCAATGAGAATTACAGCAGCTGCTGGTGTGCAGACATTGAACTTCATTCAAATGAGCAGAAAAGTAATTCAGCTGCTGTCCTTATCACTTTGCCTCTCTCTATCTTTTTGCTCTTATCTATTTCCGAGCAGTTCAGAGGTAATGTTTGCATCGTTGAACCAGATGGGGTATTAAGTGCTTCACAGCTCACTTTCCAAATATAAGAGTCAGACTTGTTTCCCATTATAGGAGTCGCAGAGTTTTATTGCAGTCAAGTGACATGACTGTAGACAATTAAGTGTTAAAGCACAGAATAATAAACACTTAACAACCTTGCAAATATTTTTTTAACCAAACGCACACTTCGCTTCTAACACACCACTCTCTCTCACTTTGTGAAGAGACACAAAAATAAGGTGTTAGAAGCAAAATTCTATATTTCTTATTAATATTCGTTATAACTTTGGTACAATAAAGAAGTGCACAGTAGACATACAAAAAAAATTGCTGCCCCATTAATAAAAGTTACAAAAGGTCTCGCTGGAATTTTTTTTTGCTTCGAGGTACGAAGAAAAATTCGAGATAAGAACAATAACATTTAAATAACATTTCTGCTCTATTTTCCACTTGTTTGTCTCACGTTGTGGTGCTGCCCTTCCACATCCTTGCGCTCCTTTCTCCTTTTGAAGAAAATGTGCTTTAAGGGGCAGATTCGCCCTAAAATTCTTTAAATCAGTTTTACATCGAGCGAAACATTATGGATCTATTAACAATAATGTACTATAACAAATATTAAAGTCAAGGTGTTGTTTCTCTGGTAATCCATTTTTTTCATCTACTTATACTATTGTTTCTGAAAGGCGTTGCACGGATTAGGTGTTTTACATGTGAAACTTGTTTCGAGATACGAATTGTTCAAGATCCGAACGTCACCCTGGAACGCATTAGTTTCGTATCTCGGGGTACCACTGTATTTCTAATTTGTATGGTCACCACCTTTGACTGGGCATTTTACCTTTCCACAGATTTCTTTCTTTAATGTAAAATAAGAGAGACAGAAGAACAGTTTAGAATGAGTAAATGTTACATGAAAATAACGTTTTTCAGTGAACTCATATTATAAACATACCTCTATTTGATCTATTAACCATCATGAGATATTCTTGTCTGTAACAGTGTCGTGAAAATTCACCATTGTTCACCATTTTCCTTGTGCCAGGGGGCTATAGAAAGTGTAAATTCTTGAATTTGTGGCTCCTTATATAATCTACAGTTAAATTTAGTCAGATGGTTAATTATCATAAAGAGCTTCGTCAATTATTCTGTGATAATAACAGCGTCATTATACAGCGCATTACAAATAATATAATATACTTGCCAGATTAATAAAAAAATCTGAAAAACTAGGCACTGTGTAAGTGGGAATTTATTGAGAATAAAGATGTTTACTTGAAATAGAGTTCGCTTGCCTTTCATAATGTTGAATAGCAGTTCATTTATAGCGTTTGCATTTAGTTTCCTTGAATCAGAAGCCAAACTGTTAAGCAGAAATGTTTTTTATGACACTGTAAAATATTTAATTTCACTGGTGACTGCTGTTTGAACTCAAGTGCACTTTTCTGAGTAATACTGTTAAACTACGGTTGCAGAATTAGTTGCACAAAGTACTAAACGTTTAACTACAAAAAGCTTTTCAAGTTTATTAAAGGTTTTTTTTTTTGTCATTTGCATGTTTTTTTGTTCAATCTTTATTGGGCAGGACTTTATACAATTTTGACTCAAAATTGAGGAATAAAGTGTAGGTGAGAGGACCTGCCTCTTTTCTTTGGCTATAATCAAACCTGGGTCTTAGACTTATGTGTCATCAATTTTTACCACTACACCACTAGTAACAGGGATGTTTCTTACAAGTGTAGAATAATTTAACATTTGTAAATGACATTAACTGTATTAATTGAATTAAGTGAATTAAACTATTTACATTTAAATAATCTTTTAATATTTTTTTCTGTCCCATAAAAAATAGTTTTTTTTTTAAATAGTTTATTTATTCCTAAAGAGAGGACCATTTGAGCCACCTGCGTGAGAGTGAAAAAAAAGCCTGGCACTGGTGGTGTCGGAGTAATGGTATGACGTGTAATTCAATTCCAGCCCAAGGGCATCTCCTCTTCCTCTTCACTTTTAATTTCCAATGAACATTCAATAAAGACAACAACACAAAAAAAACAGTCGCCTTTGTTTTTTTGGTGTAGCAGTGTCACACAGGTTACATTGTAAGGTGTTCCTAAATATGAATTCATAACACACGTAAGAAGACTTTGAAAGCAAGGTTTAAGATGATGTAACAGAAAATACAGCTTTATTTAGCTTAAACTTTATTATTTGTTAGCTAGTAGCTAACAAATGCTGCATTGAGAACAAAGAAGAATGGAGTGGGGGCAAAGAAAGACACTGAGAGAGACAGCTGCCAATTGTGTGTCCCTCAGGATCTGCAGAGCAAAAAGAGATGAACTTGTGAATTCCAGTTCTATGTTGGACAGTATGATTCTTAATATTTGTATATTACGGGGGATTTAAAACTTCTGGTAAACTTAGAAAATGGCTGAAGTACTAGCTTTGATTTAATTTTGATTAAAATTAACCAGCAGTTGAGGAAACATCAAAGACAAATCTCATTATTTTTTACTAAGTATTTCCATCTTTTATTCATCGTAGCAGTGACATATGGTTATCTCAGTGTCTTCAGCCCCTCACAATATTTATGCATTATGTTTATAACAAGGCTCAAATGGATGAACAGATGATTAATCAGGTGACATGTAAGCATAGCACCAGCTGGTATAAAGTAAGTTGTTAAATTAATTTAATTATTTCACATTTCTTCATAGACATTGCCGCTTAAGAAACTCTTGAAGGGTTTTTGTTGACTTGTGTTTATTCACACACAGAAATAAAACCACCCACAAGACTTGGCTTTGCATGAGCAGCGACGTCAGGTTTTGTTCAAACTTGGTGATGCAGAGTATTGTTCTGCTGAAGGCTGTGAAGTGTGCATCCATCAAATGTGCTGACGTCTCCTTAAAGCAGTGTTTCGCCCGAATCAATGCTTGCAAACTGGCACGAGTTTCCTTCTGCTGCTAAACACAACTGGAAATCGTCTGAAAAACTGCTACCTATTGCCTAAAGTTTGAAAAGAAATTATTTTGTGCTCTTAATAGACTAGTTTAAACATTCTTATATTAAAATTATGAATTTCTTGTACTGAAGAAAGAAAATTGTTCACTCCAGCTGCAGATTATTTGAGTAATCCTAAGAAATATGTTGAATAAACTAGAGCTGAACTTAGGTTGGTGTAATGAGTACTGATTACTGCAACAAAAATGTGCAGAAGTATAAACAAAACAAAAAAAGTAAAACAGATGAGGATGCTACTGAAGCTCTTTGAATTACTATTTGAAATGAAAAGTGTACATTTGATTACACGACACGTTTAAGGATTCACAAGCTGCAGTAATTTGCATGTCTTTTATTTCCTATTTCGACATGGAAGAAAAGTGTATTACTTAAAATGCATTAAAATGTTTTCGTGCCATCTGTGCCAGTGCCAAGTTCAATTTTTGATAGGTATAAAATGTATATTTGTTTAGCCGTTTGACCTGCTGCATGTGTTGAAACATCCTGTTTATGCATCCTTTCAGTCTCACTGTTACAGTGAAGTAAATAGAGACATTAGAGAAACGAATCTAACAATTTAAATGGTAACAATGTTGATAGGTTATTTTTTTATTTATTTAATTTTTTTTGTGCTGTAATTGATTCATTTTGATTAAATACTAAGTCAAAGTAAAGAAACAAAGTAAACAAAGTAGATGACTGCACTTGGGTAATCCTGTCCTACCCCTGCTCTAAACCAATTTAAATCCGGGGCCTTTTTGAGTGTTTTTACTACTTTATAATTTGCTCTAATATCCCCCCAGAACATTTTTTGTTTGTAAATTACACAATATTTCCACAATAAAGTTGTAATTACAAAACAATAAAAATGTAGAGAACTAATTGACTACTTTTGTCTTTTTTTACTGCAAACATCTGAAAAATTGAAAACAAACAGTTTTTTTTATGACAAAATCAAAAGTGTTGAGACAAAATAAAAATTCAGAAATCCCCCTTAAAAGCAAAGACAATTTCAAAACAATGTGAAAATTGCAGCTAAAATCAGAAAACAAATCATGTCACAGATATTGTACTTCCTTGTACTTACAGGGTCCACAGGGGTATGATGCCATTGATTTGAGATCTGTGAGATAAAACTGAAAGATGATTGAAAGACTTTTTCATACCTTGATTTGAATTACCTTGCAAATTATGGGTCTCTTATAACTCTTGTATTGTTTGTTTAAAACCAAAAAATCCAGGCTAAAATCTGGAAACCTTTTATAAACCTACACATTAAATTTAAAACCAAAATGAAACAATAGGTGAGTCCCATCATTCCTACATTATTGAAAATAGCAGTACAAACACTTTGGTTCCATATAGCAGTGGTGCTGACATACTTCCAAAGTCCTTCCAACCCAGGGCGTAGAACGCACTTTAGGCATAGTAAGTAACAGCTTACTGGCTGATTGTAGAGAGTGTAAGCGTTGATCATTTAAATATTTAAATTAGTAGAGATCGCAATGGCAGTTTTATCCTTTATTCTTCATCTTTATTTTCATGGTTGCCACCAGTCTTACAAAACAATGCCGGATGAACATAGCAGTTATATTAGATAGTATAGGCATATAAGTGTTCATCTAATCTTCTAAAACCTAGAGTTCCAGTGAAATTGTTGAATTTCATATTTCCACATGCTGTTGATCCAGCAGATTCTCTCGGTGAGAGGTGAGCTGATGTGATCTTTCCCCTCACCTCTCCTGATACCAAACGCTTGTTAAAGCCCTGCGGTGCCTGCTGACCACTCAACCGGAGAAGAAAACCTCACGAAAAACCAACATTACAGTTATAGTGGAGGTCGAATGTGTGAATGTCCCTTTCAACAGTACTTTTTTTTATTATTCCAGAAGGTGCTTGTGCAGCCAAGCATAAATTCTGAGCTACTATTGCAGTATTACAGCAGAGAATGTGACAGGACTGTAAGTGACTTTAGATGTACAGTTTAATGGAAGAATTCTCTTCTTTTTTTCTGTGCAAAGTATATTTTGGTAGGAAATCGGACTGCAGAAATACCGAACAAAAAAAATTCTAAATGAAAAGACTGGAAATGCACATATACACTTTAGGAAATACCAACTGATTGGAACTGTTGCTTTATCACACAAGGACCACTACATATAATCCAACAAATTCTCGTGCTCCAATTAAAGTGGCCCGATTGTGTACTTTTATCAAAGAAAAAAAAATCAAAGTAAACAATCTGTGATACTCAGCATCTGCCTTTACCACAGCAAAAAAAAAAAAAACTGTGGAATCCAGCATTCCAATGCACTTCCAATCACCAAGCCCACACTAACAGCACCAATTCACAAGGGGAACTATATGGGGAAGCTTCATGATACTACACCCAAAGTAGTGTGCCCATTGTCACAGCCGCATCATTTGGGGAATAAGGCAGGTATAAACCTAGAGCTAGTCCCTTCATTTCCATGTGGGCGGTTGAGTTCTGAAGTCCTCAACAAGTCTATCACAACCTGGAAAACAGATTAAATCGAAACAGACACAGTTAGGACACAGTTTAGTTAGTGTTGTAATTAAATAAAAATAAAAACTAGAACCAAAAGATTCATGATTAGGAAAAACCTAACAAACTGGTCACTACCACCACTTGGAAACAAACTAAGACAACAGGGAAACAGTAGTAGCAGTTAATTAATAAAACCAGAAAGTAAATATATCAAACACTTTCTCGGTTCATAACCTTTTATTAATTGGAGAAAAATATAGATGAATACCTTAAACTGCTTTCAAGTTGCATTTCTACATGTGAAAAATCGATGCATTTTCACATTTCAAAGCTTCCATTGGCTCACCATCCATTAGCCAATGAAAAAAAACAGTTCCCTGTGGACGGCTGCTCTTTGAAAAGAATATGAGACAAATCCCTTCCCGGGTGTTTGTCTTTGTTCTCTCATGATGGTGTCTGGCATCACCGTCTTTCAGGGTGTCACTTCTCTCCTGTCTCCATCACTGAGACGTCATTCTACACATTACAGCGAGCTGAATATTAAATGTCTAGCTTTAATAGCCTGATGACAGCTGAGCCCTTTGAGATAACATGGGAATATTAGAGAGGCTGAGATATGACAGATTTCACAGTGTTTCTGATCATCGCTGACAAAATATGTTTTGACGTGTGTGGCTATGGATATCATATCAGAAATTACCCTGCTTTCACTTTATTTCAGCAGATGAGTGGTGGGTCATTAAGTAGTCACATTTTTAAAAGGGATCATGTGATACTGATGGTAAAGGTTTATTTAACCTATGACATGACTTGTAATAAGACACTGATAGAATCAGGTTTTCTAACTGACTTGCCATCTATATTTCAGCACATTCATGTTGTAAGCCACCCATCTTTCTCTGTCATCAAACCGTCCATCTCTTTTTTGTTTTATTTTCGTGTCTGACTATCCATCCAACCTCAACTCATCCTACCTCACATCACTCTACCCAGCCTCATCCTACCCCACTTCATCATACTTTGCCTCATCCTACCGTACCTCACCCTACCTGTCTAATCTTACATCACCTCATCCTACCTCCATTCTTCTTCAACTAATCTCACCTCACTTCATCCTACCATGCCTCTTTCATCCTCGCCTCATCCTACCTCAGGTCTTCCTAACTCACCTCATTCTACTTCACGCCATCAAACCTCACCTCATCCTACCTCGCCTCCACCTACTCAGCCTCATCCTACCTTATCTTACCCTACCCTGGCCCTCCTACCTCAACCCATCCTAACTAGCCTCACCCTACCCTTACCTCATCCTACCTCGCCTCACCCGTCCTTATCCTACTTCACTTCATCCTACTTTGCTTCATCCTAGCACAAATGGCAAACATTAACAGTTTAAATTTGAAAATGGAATTCCTTATTTTAAGTACACTGACATGCATTGCTTATTCAGTACGTGCAACTGAGAATGATGCTTAAATGAGAGTTTTTTTTTTGTTTATTCATGACTAATACTAAAAGTCATGTCCCTTGCACCATGTACCAAATGAATCAGTCAGTGAGTCAGGCTCTATGTCTGGAAAAAGCACCTGTTGCTGAGTGTGCAGACGGATTGTGATTGTGCTGCTCAGACTTTCCAGCTGATACATTAATGTGAAAATGAAAACTTAGAACTAAAAGTCTCTGCTGGTTGCTGCAGTTCAGGAGCAAATGCTGTGAAAATTGAATAACCTCAGATAACTGTAATTTTAAATGCAATGTGAAGTAAAGAGTTATTTTCAAAGAAGACTGTTTAGAACCAATATATATGTTGTTATGTAAAATCCAAGTTAAAGTTCAACATTTAAAGTTTTCAGAAGCAAACAAAAAAGGTATGCTTATCATTCAGACAAACCAATATACATTTTATTGCCAAAACAATTAACTTTGACTGTAAATACATTTAGAATTTCAGTTTTTATTCACAGGTTTTAATATGAGATAGATCCAGCTCCTGAAAACCAACCCCATGTCATAATTTTCCTAATCTGACAAACTATTCAAAGTATAAACTAACAGAAAAAAATAATAGTCAACACAAGATAAAACTAAGCTGTAATATAAAAAAGCTTAAATGTTGTAACCTTGGTTATTAATTTGAACCAGATTTTAATATCAATCTTTTTTCAGTCATAATATTTTCAGCTGGTCAATTGATAAAATGGCAACAGTTGCAGATATTTGTGCTAGAGTCAATATGTTAAAAAAAGATATAATAATAATTCTGGATACAATTAACATTGTGCTGTATGTTCCTTTTGTCTTTTGCATTCTCCCCGATTATGTGTAAAACAGTAACAGTTGTAATTTTTGATGTCTAGAACAAAAAGATGAAACATGTTCTGAGAAAAATAATGGTTTAACACAAACTATTGATGAAAAGGAAGAGATAGCCATCACAAACACAAGGCTGTTACACATTCTGTACATGCCGCAGACAAACATGTGGAATTCTAAAGTACTTTAGTCCACTGCCGCTCCTGTAATAACTCTTATATTGCCATTGACTTCTCTTTTTCTTTATCCCTATCTTGTGATTTGCAATATTCCAAATGATATTGTTGAATAATCAGGTAATCTTCTCGTTTGATTATTGAATGAGTAAAACTTTTATAAATAGTCAAATCCAATTATTTAAAGTAGATCTGCATGTCAGCTTTAAAAGTCAAGCAATGCATGGAACGATACTGAGAAGCCATGTCCTCATTTAATGAGCTCCACAGGCTAGATAAAAGCACTTCAGATCAGGGAACAGGCGATGAGCCAAAAGACAAAAAAAAGAAACAAACAATAAAAAGAACTCAAATTAGAGGTGCCAGAGGATTGGCGAGATCATAGGAGCAGCTGAAAGCAACATCTTAATGCCATGCCTTGTGCATTCATTATAAAAGCTGTCAGGTACATTCTGATGTAAAAGTAAAAGTTCATTGAACCCTAGCTATGTTTAGTGTAGTAACTTATGTAAATGTGAAGAAAATGCAGGAATGTATATTTTGATTCTTGCTGAATTCAGAATAAGAACTATTAAAAACAACAAAAAGTGAACAAAAATGCAACTCCAGAAGAAAATGTGTGAGTGCTGGTAAATAGCACTGCTGCTGTTGCATACAATATATGCAAAATATGTATAATACAATATATACAGTATAATTATTATGTGATTTGTTGTGATGCATAAATTGACTTTATATTTCCGTTTGTCAGTAGCTGTGTTTCCATCCAAAGATTCTAAAGAAATTTATGCGCAAAACTGGAATATTGCATAAATTATTTGCAAATAAATCACTGTTTCCATTCAATAAGTCCAAGACAACAAAATCGTCACTTTCTGACGACAAAAATCATTAGAAAAATTTAAATTGCAACAGAAAAATGCATTGTCATTGCATTGCATTGGGTTGGGATAAAACGTTTATCCTGCTCTGTTGTGTGCATCATTTTTAATGCCCATTTTCATTTAATGCGTTTTTTCTTGCAATATTTCAATATTCGCATAAAAAGATGGATGTAAACACAGCTAGTGTTCATTTTTAAAAAGGTTTATGTTTTACTTATTTGACGTATTTGTACAAATGGAGTGCACTGGCCACCCCTTAACACCATTACTGTTGGTAGGCTTCTAATTCTGTTCAGGTTCACAATGAAATGTTTTTGTATACGCCCACTTCTGACAATTTCCCAGTCTGTTGAAGAACATTAAAGGTTGAGGCGATAAATGGCAAATCCTCTTAACAGAGATGAGGCTTATCTTAGCAATACAAATGGACCACCAACAGCATAACTCCTCAAAATTAGCTTAATTACTGGACAGTACGCTGCTCACACCATTCTGTGTAAAATCATTCTCAGAAATGGTTGGAATTTGTGGCATAATACCGCCCTGCCCATTTCTGAACATAACCTTAAAATAAACAAAGGCACACTGGTACACAACAAAAAACAACATAATTAACCCCATACAAAACATTTAACAGTTTTTTTTTTGTTTTGTTTTGTTTTTTTTGAGAAAATGAAAGAAAAATACAAATATATTTAGGAGAACAGAAGGAGAATACATAAGTATGAGAAGACAGACATCACAAGGGGTTACAATCTATGCAAGAGGAAAGGTATCTAAGTCAAGCAGTCAGCAAATGTTCTTCATATAGTCCCAAAAATCTGTCATATTTCTTATTATTGGTCAAACAAAGGGATGCGAACAGTGAGTTGACTTCAACCAAAAAAATGTAAGTCTTGTGAAAACTTGTAGTGGTCCAACACATATCATCATCCTCAAAAGTGCACAATATGTGTATATGCTTCACGCCAAAAAGTCAACATTTTTCAAGATTTTTCTCTTGCTTTTAAATAGGTCCTGGCGGCTCTGCTGCTGGTCATGTGATCTGCTATACTTTAATATAATTTGAAGTCTCATAGACTTGTCTCATGCTCTAAAAGTTTTGACATTAAGAGCATCAACTTTCAACTTGTTATAGTTGAATGCCTAAAAACACCCACATCCCCCACAGTTGTGACGCCCCTGCAGAAGAGGGTCATCACATTTTTCTTCTCAAAAATTGTATTTGGATTCAGCTTCTCTTGCACTGATTTAACTTGGATATATATTTTATCCATTAAAAATGAAATGTAAAAGCACATAAATATTTTAGATGTACCAAAAATACCAGAACACTTCATTAAGCTGCCTGATGTGATGCATTTTTGACTTCCACTGCACAACGTGTTATTAAGTTCAAAAGGCCAGCATTAACTTATTTATAATCAACCCAACAAGATGAAACTCTATTCTATCCTCAAAATGAATTTTTTATCGATTTTTAGTTTGTCTTGCTTATTAAAACAACCATGTGTGGATTTTTCATCATATCAAATGAAATGCCTTCACCTTCTGGAATCCACATAGTGTATGTGGGAGAGTGAATTTTAATAAAACCTGACTGTAAAGGTCAGATTAATCAAGTCTGTAAAGCCACTAAATAAAAGCAGTCCTGAACCTCACAGATTTATGAACTTGAAAACGTATTCATTTTGTTTGAATTATCTATACAGTATTTCCACAAAACTTTGCGAAAAATGTGTCAATTTAAGATGATTCTAAGCATCGGAAAATGCTAATAAACAAATTCGAGGCATATTCTTTTCATAAAAAGTTTGTTCTGATTTATAAACATCTTTCTAATGAATTTAAAGAGCCGTTATACGAGAGAATATTTGGATAAGGTCATTTTTATATCTCTCCCTATGGAAGCCAGGAGCTAATGTTGCAGATGAAAACATTTTATTTTTTGTGTTAGGGAATACTGTGAAGAAACATGTCCTTATTTCCAAACAACATATGATGAGTAAATGTTAAAATTGTGCTGAACGTTTCCTTTAAATCACCTTCCACAAACATTTCTGTGTCTTTGTTTATCCTGATGGCAGGATTGGCATCAAATCAACCGACCTACAGCACAGGTCAATAAAAGACAAGCAGACGTGTCCTCTGGAGTGACATTCTGATGCTGGAACAGATCTGGGTGAGACTGAGGCCGGGCTGAACATGCACTGAGTGGCATGATTATTAGAGCCGCTTCATCTCCTGCATCTTTATTGAGAGGGGACAGAGAATGCATTGTGACCAGCCCTATAATCATTTAAAGCTGCGGTCTGGGAGATGATAGGTTAAAAATAAATGTGAATCAATTTCTTTGAGGAATTTAACAGCCATGCTTTCAGTGTCTTCATTCTAGTGCAGTGTTGGGGTAACTCAAGCGTGTTGATGATGGGTTATGTGGAAATTATGGTTGTTGGCATCAGAAAATGACAATAAATTCATTCGCATGTGAGAAAAATGCACATGTGGCTCATGGGAATAAAATATTAACTACTTGTTCAGGTGAGATGCAGTATGGTGGTGCAGTGGGTTGTGGGGGTGTCACTCAGAAAGTACCTTTATGCTCCGGGTTGTTCCGGGTGCTTCCAAAAATGGAAGAATCATTTGCCTTAGAAATTAATGTGAGAGTGAATGTTGCCCTGCAATGAACTTGCAATCGGTCCAGGGAATACCCCATCTTTATACCAGTGTGAGCTGGAGAACCGCCAATAGAAACGCACAAGTAGTATAACATATATTTTTATATAGGTGTAGATGTCCATATTGCCTTTTCTCAAAAGGTGTTGGGGAAACAATCAAAAGTGTTTTACAGAGACTAACACAACTTTATAGCATATCGGTGTGTGTTAACTTGATTCAGATAAACCTGGCTCTCCAACTGATCAGATGTTCATCCTTCGAGCAAATCTTTGGAAAGGTACTCCTCTATTTTTTCGTTTTGTTTTGTTTTGTTTTTAGCTGAAAATCATAGGCATAAAACTACTTTGCATTTTCTGATGGGGTTGGGGGGGGGGTTCCGGTACTAGTTTTTTGTGAAGAATGATTTTCAAAAGTATCAAATTTATTTCATTAAAGAAAATAATGTTTTTAAGTTGTGAAATTCAACTTTTAATGCGCACTGTGAACAAATCTGTATTTCTTGTGAGTAAATATAAAGAACACTGCAACAAATGTCTGTATAGGTCCTGTACTCGGACACGCAGCTTACATGCTAGCTAGATGTGAGCGGCAACTAACATTAGCATGACCATTAGCATTTGCGATTTTATATAAAATAAATTAAAAGCCACAGAGGTGGGCAGTGACGGCCACCCTCCTCCCAAACTCTGTGAATGCTGATAGTAGAAAATGAAGCATGGATGTGATAACACTGACATGGTCTTAATATTCTAAGGTAAATTATGAATTAATTGACCCAACATTTACCACCAGGACAGGCTCCTTGAAGAAGGAAAGTTATTTAACCTTTTAAAGCATCGCTTTTTTCATGAGCAAAGAAGGCACGGTTGAAAAGAGGATGTATAATTAAAAATGCTCCTTCTTTCCCAACCGTCCATTTATTTCTGTTTGAAGTTCTCAGCTCTTTATACTGTTGATGTCCTGGTATTTTCAGCTCCAGGGAAAGCTCTTAGATCATCAAATGGAAACACTTTAATTCTCCCAACGGGAAACATCTCTGGTCCTGTGCATCCAAAATTGCATGTGGTAACGCATTAATTTTGACAGCACCAATATAAATACTTTTAGCTACTTCACATGTTTATGTGCAGCTAAAAATATCCTTAACAAAATGTGTCAGTTGCACCCATTACTCACAAACCCAGTTGGGAATAAAAGGTGTGCTGCTTTTTATTCTTGTTGGAAGTAGTTGGATCCACTACTTAAACTATTGTTCTGTATTATATATAACCCATAATCTAAGAAGAAAAAACTCAGATGCAACCTCAGGAACGAAAGCAGATTCGCTGGTAAATGTGTCACAGTCAGCAACCAATCTCGCTCCCATCAACTCACCTACAATCACTCCAATGAATCTGCCAATCACAGCTAAATCCTACTTCACCTCCAACAGTTAAAGGGCTCCTCCTCAGTTGTCAGACCTATGGTTTGTGCCCCCTGACTCTCCATGATTGCTTCATACCTTCTTGGATTCTCCTATGCTCCTTACCATGTCTCTTCTGGGTTTTCCTCCATCTACTCCTATAGACACCTCCTGGGGATTACTCAACTGTTAAACACCATCACTCCCGTCACCGCATCTTAAGACATTGTGGGTTCTGGTGCTTCCCGTTGATGGTGTTATTGATGTTTGTTCTTTTTCTAATTTTGTAACTAAGTTTACGTGTGTAATTAAAAGAAGAGGCTCCCCTCCATCCATCAGCACCATGACAAGAACATCATTGACCAATGTCTATGTTGCACCTTCTCTGGTAACAGTGGGCAGCAAGAAGCCTTACAAAGGGACCAGATTTCTTCAAGAACTGTAAAATTGAGGTTTCAATTTTAATCAGAGAGTTTCGTTATGGAAACATATGAAATTAAATTAGAAGTGAAGTTTTCTGACTTAGTCAAATCACAAATTTAGATTGAATCGATTTACTGTGACACATTTTACCCATAACTTGATAGAATTGTTGAGATACTCAGATTTTGACATCAACCATTGAATGGATAGCAGTTCAGGAAGAAATGAACACACACACACTGACCTTCATCTCCCCTGGGCAATGCAGACAGACATCTTTTATTCATTCTGCCATTTCTGAGGTTGACAGCTTTTCTGGCATTGAGGTTTTCTTGTGTAGAGGCCATTTCTGTTTCACAAGCAACTTGACTGTTGCACAGACAGGGTTAACCTATAGGGCGTTGATGCTCGCACATGAGCAAAACCAAACTTTTTATCCCATTTGTCCATTTCTTCACTTTCCTCAGCTTTCATTATCATCAGACAGGTATTTCAGGAAAATATCTTAAGCAGAAAATACATGATTTGTAATCATTTAAAGGTCACTTCCACAGATTCACCTGTTGATCTTGACTTAATATAATTTCTTCTAATTGTTTTCTTCAAATGCCATAAACTATGAATTATTATTTCTAGTTTAAAGTTTATTTCATAGATATTTTCTTGTTTCCAATAATCACAAACACTCATCTTTTTAATTATTACCTTTACATTTCATTAATTTTCAGTAGTCCATTTTTGCAGACCCACCCAAAGGCCTTTAGTGAATTTAACTAAACTCATTGTTTAGTTTTCAAGCCCTATTTATCAGGACATGCCACCTCATTTTATGTTAATGGTACCATTTTGGTTGTTCAAGAAGTTGGGGGGACTAGTTTTATGTTTTAAGATACTTATCATTATATACTTCTTTTTCAGAAGTGTAAGTATTTATTTTGATTGTTAATATTTTGATTGTTCGTTGGATTTTTAGAAATTATGATTGTTTCAATCTCATTGGAGTTCGGGCTTATATAAAAGGCTTTAAGACAAACCCAGTCAGTCAGTCTTTCTGTTGATTCATGCAGGCACAACTTGATACATTCAGACCAGTTAAGTAGTATAGTCATAGCATCTTGTTGCAGTTTTGTTTCATTTTTTTCACCTCCAAAAATAACTTCTGGAGGCACATCATTTTCGTTTCACCACTTTATTCTTTTGCCTCAATCATCGGCATTGTACAGTCACACCCAACATATTTGGTTATTTTTTTTGTGTGTGTATCTTTCGTTTGAACTTATAAAAACCACTACATCATTACAAACTTTCCCCCATGCTTTTTTTACTTCTGTGTCTAATGAAAACCATGTGATTTCAAACATCGTCTTTGAGTTCAAATACAGATTTTGACAGCAGGTAAACAAGGGTATTTAAATTTCAGAAGTAGTCGGACTACAAATTTTGCTGTAATTAACACTAAATATTCATAAAAATGTATTTCAATATTTACCTTTATTCATCTATTCTTGTAAAAAAGATTGACTCATGACCTTAGATCACAATGAGGGCTGAACGGAATGAAGCTCTTTATCAGTAATCTGTTATAAATGCAATGATTACAATTAATTTGAGTTTAGCTTTTAGAGGCTAGATATAAAAAGCATGGTGAACAGCTCACATTAAAGAAAAATGACAAGCAATGTGCAATTTCTTCAAATTTTACTCTGTCTAATCATGTTGCTATGGATCAAAGCTCTGGGACTGACTCAGGTTTCGTTCAACAGGTTTTGTTTCATGGATGCAAACAGAGATGAATTATAGTTTGTGTCACAGAATGACAAAAGCACACATCGGAGTAAACATGCAGCAGCTGCGGTGAACCAAACACTGCATCTGGGTTGTGTCTGGAGTGATCATGTCAGAGAAAAACACTTGGAGAAGTACCGCAGCCAACAATAATCGGCAAAAAATGTGTAAAAGTGACTTTAAAACTCAGCCAAGCTTGGGTAGAAAGCAATTTAATCTGAAGAGAAATAAAACATTGGTGTCATTTCACTGCTCCAGTGCTTTGAAATACATAATAATGCACAAAAGTAGAGAAAACGTAATGTTTTTTTTGCTTTGCATCTACTTTTATGATACAGCTTTTTTCTTTGTTTTACTAAAGCCTTCCTGGCAACATGGACATGTCAAGGCTACAGCTTGCAAAAAATGTACATCTCACATATTTATAAGATGTTCAGTTCACTCTATTATGTTTTAATGGGTCCACCATAAATTTGTTTGTAATAAGAACTACCGGGTATATGGGACATTTAGGGGCCCTTTTGAGCGTTTTTACTACTTAACATTTGCTCTAATAAATGACCTCTAAACCACTTTTTATGACAATGCTTGATGTATTTTTTAGTACAACCCCAGCTTCTTTTTATTCAAATGTTTATTCAATCCTGAAATTGAATGTACAAAAATACAACACCAGTCAGGGCATAATGTGAACAGATTAAAAAAATGACTTGATAACTACTTTTGAGACCATTACATACTATTCGCATGAGTAACAAAGACATGCCCAAACAAAGTAAGGAAAAGGCCATTGAAAGTGATCCAAACAATGTACAACTTTGCTAAATTGCAGTGTTGAAAATAAACAAGGATGAGAATGACACATTTTGTTAATTGAGAAGGTTATCCATTTTAATTTCTGCTAATATTGTCCTGGGACATTTAGATGGAGAAAGTATCACACTATCCGTGACCTTTAAATCTCAGTTTATATTCTGAAAAGCCCATTATTATAAGCGTCATAAACTCAACGATTCCATCATGCTTCATTATACTAACTGTTCAGGCTTCAGAACCTTTCTCCAAGATCTTGAGTCTTTAGTCATCTCTGAAGGAGCTCTAATTACACAATGTTGTAGATGGACAGTTTCAGGCTTGAGATTTCTAAATACAGAAGCGTGGCCTTTAAATTCAATCCTCTGGCATAAGGAAAGGTGAGAGAGCTCAAGGGTTCATGAAGCAATTAAATTGCCCTGCTTTTTGCTTCTCAGTGGGGCTTTTAGCAGATCGTTTTCAAGGATTAAGTTTGGAGCTATTTTTCCAGCTTCTTGAGGATTATTGATAGATGTATGGACACAAGACAGAGCTTCACAATTAGCTTTACCAGTTTTGATTGAATGGAAAGAGGTATCCTTGTCACATTAGTTTGAACGCTCAGTTCAGATACTCTTCAGGTGTTATTCTTAGTAGAATTGCTTAGTACTTAAAACGTCCTTTTAAAAGCATTAAAATGTTGTGTTTTGTTATATTTTAAATGATGGGCTCGATATCTTAAGAAAATGTTGCAGAGGTCTAAACACAGACCACACATTTTTTAGATACTATTTTGCGTTATTTGACTCAGTGCTTTCTATACTATAAAATATTTATAATTAACATTAAAAAATCTATTTATACAACAATTTCAACCTGACATCAAGAGAAACATCAATACAATTAAACATATGCATTTCAGTATAGATCAAATTAATCCCAACAAAGGGCAGTGCCTTAATGTGACAAGCATCTCGAAAACATTTTGCACAAAATGCCTCATCAACAAATGGCTCAAAATGGGGCTCGTGAGTATTGCTTCCTCATGAAAAAAAGCTTAGATGTCTGATATTCATTCATGGTTGTGTAATCCTATATTCTTTGTCTGAGAGCTCAAAAACACTCAAATCCTCCAATCATCAACCAAACCTTCAACCCCTGCCTAGTAAACAATCAGGTTGTATCTTCCTTGCCCGTTCCATGCAGAGCTAACACACAGACCAGGAAGGTGTCAGTAGTGTAACCAGCATAAAACTACCATTTTCGAAAAGCAAGTCTTTACATTAGATTTAGAACTTTAGCAGCACTCTGCGCTGGTTTTATGTGTTGACTACCTGTAGAGATTTGTACTGTAGGGGTTTTTGGAAAATGTTTATTTCTGTGATTTATAAAAGTCTACAGGAGTCCACTAGTTATTCAGGTTTAAATATTCATACAAGATTTAAGTGAAATCAGAATGTGGTGAAATTGTTTTAGAAGCAAGCTTCTATGTTGTGTTGGAAGGTCAGAAAAAAGAAAAGTATCTTTTGGTGATTTGACTTACAGTGAAGGTCAGCAGAAACAAGTAGAATATTTACAATGGATCAATCAGTCTTTACTCATAATCGACCATGGCGCTGAACAACACACTACTTGAAATCCAGAAAGAAACTTGAAAAAAATATGTAATCAAAAAATGAATATTTACAGTCAGTGCCCAAAGGCTGTCTGAAGACTGAATGACCAGGCAATCGCTCCTTTTATACCCTCCCTGTGAACTCCACATTTCCAATTCCAGTTTGGCACAGGAACAGGAAATGGGCAGCTTCAAAATAAAAGCCCTTTTAAAATGTTACTCTGCTTGGCCATTTTTAGCCTGCAAATCTTACACAGACCACTGGTTATATGCAGGTACATTTCTCATTTATTCTTATTAAAACTAAAACAAACATTTGAATGTATTTGTGTAACAAATGTATTTATGTAACTTCTAGGGATTGAAAGTGTATTATTTACACCATGAGACTCGCCATTTTGCCAGGGAAGGGTAATGAGGTGGAAAAGTTTGACCTTGGTGTCTTTGTGTAATCCAGTGCCAGTGCCTCCCTTATTTTTAATTACATTTTTTTACAGCTTGTAATTTTGAAATCACAGCTTTCAACATTTGTCTCTGCTTTTTTCAATCATGTCCAATATTTCATTCTCACTTAAAAAGCCTATGTTTTCTTCCATTCCTCTATAGCTGCATCAAGAAGGAACAACTGAGGTAAATGAAAAAAAAGTGCTGTTTATTCTCCCTGAAGTATAATCCGACATCAAGTGTTTATCTTTTGATATTATTCTAGATTTACCACTAACATCTAAACCGATTTTATGTTTTTAAAACAAACTATGTCTTCATCACTCATGTTTGTGATGGAGCAAGTTCTAAGCCTGTAACTGGAAACAGCTGAGGATGCAACATTATGGATTTTAGACTCTGAAGTTAGTGGTCTCTGATGCAGGTGGGACCCTCACAACCTTGCCGACTCTGTAAAGGTGACCCAAAATCTAATTAGGCTGTAATGGAAGTCTGAAGTGATATCTTGCCAAAGATCAGTGAACAGTGACGGCCTGAAACATGTTGCTTATCACGCGCTCATTAGGCACAGCTTGACAAAGGCAGGGGCTTGCATTAACATTAAGTGTCAACATCAGGATAAGGTCTTTTATTATATATTTATCTTCTATTATTTATTTATGTACATTTTGCACACCATGCTGCCATGAATTAATGAAAAGGACTGCATGAAAATGCCTTGAACTGTTCCAGATTTTAAGAGGTATTTTATAAAGAGTTATTCATTAATTAATACCATTTCCTTGTAATGAACACAAATGATGGCTTAATACAAAAAAGCATTACATGGATCCAAGTGGCTACAATTATATTTTGTAATTATGGGGCATTTAATATCCCATGTATAAGATGTACATTACAGTGAAATACAATAAAAAAAAAACAACTTGGCTTTCATATGTTCTATGTTTGATTGAAATGCTAATTCATTAAAGATATATTTAATTTCACAGATATTTTTTTCAGATATCACATTGTTCTGATGAATTATTCATTCTTGCTGCTGCTCTCTCATGCACTCTCTGTCAATAATTTAGAAACAAAAAAACGTTGTGATGCGACTTAATTAAACACATTCTTGTTCAAGAGAGAGATCATAAAATAGTCCTCGTTTATCACATTGACATCTGAGAATAAGCTGAGTAATCGATCTAAAGGGCTTGTTGAAGTTAAATATGTCTAAACCCCGTTCTGCTCGGGTTATGTTAGGTGCGAGACTGCGCCTTTGCATGAAGTCACATGTCACACAATCCGCTACCTGATCCTGATTGTCTACTGTTGTCTAATTCCCTTGTGTATTTAAACTTTGCCTCCCAAAGTTTGTTCCTTTGTCAGAAACTGTTTAATGTCACTCTGTGTTTTGTGCTCCTGTACTCCTGTTTTGTTTAAATGATGCTCAATCTCTTTCTACTCTGCAAACCGCGTCAAGACTGTATGTCTGCACCAGTAGCCTACTTGAAAATCTCCATTTACTTTACCAATAAAGGTATAAAAGCTCACTTTCGGTGTACCAAAAGAAATAGAGACACCATTGTGCCTTTAAAATGTCAGACTTGAGATTAGTTACTCTAAACTCTGTGTTTTTTTTAAATGTCACTTAATTATTTTGTTGATTTAGTGCAGAAATATTCTTCATACCTGTGAAGGTTGATGTTTTTCTTCCAATAAAAGTCAGCATGTGAGGTGTAGCACTCTTCTTTGTGTGAGCTCTCCATGTGTACTGCTGAGAGGGTGACAGACCGTGAGACCATGAAATACCTGTAGTTTTGTTCTGTAAAGTATCTCAAGAGCTTTGGAACATTCAGGGTTGAGCTTGGGCACCTGGTGTTAGACTAGAAAAGATTGTTGGTATGCTGTTGAACCCTGAGGATGAAGCATATTTAGGATATTTAAGGATAAAGCATATAATCAAATGGCACATGACTGGTGTACTGAAGGATTTCAGTCATTAGGTGATGGTGGAGTGATTTTTTTTCCATTCCTTAAAAACAGCAGAATTAAAGTAAGAGATTATACAGATCAGCCGCGTCCAATATGTTAAATATCTTGAGTATTTGATCTGTATTTGATTTGATTCTTTAGCTCCTCCTGGAGCTGGATGAGAGATTGTTCTTTATGACTGTGTATTAAGGAATTATTTATTTTCTATTTGTTGTGGTCAAATCTTTTTCCCTTTGTGTGTGAGAATTGCACTGTGTTTTACTTAAAATCAATAAAATTTGTCTTATTGCACTTGCCTTACTGTGATGGACTGGCGACCTGTCGAGGGTGTACCCCCGCCTCTCATCCAATGTGTGCTGGAGATAGGCACCGGCAGACCCTCGTGACCCCAAAAAAGGAATATGCGGGTTGGTAAATGAATGAATGAATGAATGCACTTGCCTTATTTATTCCAGAATTCTTTGTGAGTTTATGTTTATATATCCAGTTTCTACTGGTCTGAATTAAAGGAATTGGCATTTAGAATTTTCCTTTTGATCTGTGTTTATGGAGCCTTACTTTTGTTCTTTTATTGGTAGCCATTTGAAATAAAATAAAAAGGGTGGCAAAACATGGACTTTTAACAGTAATGCATAACTTTTACTAGAAGTAATCAAAAAAGTAATTGAATGAAGTAACTAGTTACTTTATGAATGAAGTAACTAGTTACCGTTTTTTTCAGTAACTAGCACATCACGGCTCCTAAGCGGAATTTTGAGAATTCAATAACCACAAGTTTTTAGTTAAAGTAAAGTAAAGTTTTAGTTAAAGAGCCCAGGAGGAAACCCGCTGTAAGGCAGTGAGAACATGCAAACTCAACCCAGTAAGGTTGGTCTCATACCAGTGATCTTAATGCTTATAAGTGTGTTGTTCAATTAAGTGTGTGATTGATCCAAGCTTTTGTTTCTGTTTAATGGCTATTTAATTAGATGTCTAGTTTCTTGATGTGTTGTAGATTGAGATATCTTTGTTTTTGTTTTTTCATCAGGAATCATTTAATATAATTTTATTAAATAAAACCAAATACCTCTAGACTCCCAGGGTTTGTAACAAGGTGTCTGGAAAAATCCATTGTTTCTTGAACACGTCATATTCTCATCTGGAAACCAAATTAATGAAAGAAGAGGGTGCTTTATCTTCTGACCTTGAGTACAAGCTGCACTCAGACAAATCACTTTCAGAAAGAGAACTTTGACCTACTTTAACTCAAGCAAGAAGTCAAATTAGCAAAGCCTCACTGGATGTAAAGTATATCAAGGCATTTACTAATCCATTAGGAGTAATACACAATATAGATTCAACAAGCCGAGTTCCATTCATGAGATAAATCCGTTGGGTCTCTGGCGTACAAAAGTAGCTCTCAACACAACATGAGCGGCCATCGATTAAGGCAGAAATGATTTTAATCAGACACTATTAAATGTACTCCATGCTGCTTTTAGACTAGCCCTGCAGTTCATAAATCTCAATTAAGAGAGTTCCACCTCTCTAATTAATCCAATTAGAGGCAGCTAGCTTGCTAATATGTGCATGTCACTCTGGGTCCAGACAGACAAATGCCATGATTATTCTGCATGGAGGTATGGAGTATCTGCAAAGAGATATTCTCTTACGATTCCTGTTATCTCAATGGCATTTGCTCAAACAATTTGCAATCTTTGAGTTTCTGATTTGCGTTTGCAGCCATTGTACAATCAAGCTTCCAAGTGAAGTCGATCATTATTTAGAAAATGGGCACACACTTCTACCTTCATGTTACATTTAATGAATTCCTAACTAAATATTATCTATGTAATGTAATGTTCTAACAAAGAACTTTCTTTGGTGTAAAAAAGTAGATCAGATGGGAATTCGCTCATGTGCAGCTTTCAGCGTTTGCTTTGTTTTGTATGTTGACTTTGTCTTTTGTGCCACTCTCCACATTTTCAGGAGTAAAGTGGTGTTTTATTTCAACTCTCTTTGAATTGTGAATCATCGATTAGTCACTGCTTTTATCACCAGGAACTCAGCTGTTCGTGCTCATCCTTAGACTGTGACTTCCATTGTAGCTTTTGTCATTGTATGACCATGGCAGATATTCTTTGAACTAGTCATGTTAAACTATCCAGGGCAGAGTTTAGGTGAATTATGGTGAATAAAAGAAAATGAACTCAATAACTTCATCTTTATGTTCTCCTGGTGTGTTTTTTTTCTTCTCACTTAAAAGAGTGCATTTTAGATCTGCAATAAGATCAGCATTTCTGAGTTCGTGAGTGACATACCAGATACGTTTTTCTCAAGGAGAATGACCAATGAAAGCTGGCTCTTTTGATGACATTAGTAGAAGGTAAAAGAGACTCTCAATAGAGGTCATCCCACATTTTCATAGCAACTTTGTACAGGAAACAGAAAAGAATTAGTGCGCCATACATCCTCACTGTTATTAACAGAATAAACTGCTCAACGTCCCTGATTTTTTTTGTTCTTTGATTTCTTCTCTGTTGTTGTCTTCTTTCTAGTTTTCCTGTGAGTGCATCTGTAGTACCGTGAATCCAGCTTCAGGTGGGGAGTGTCATTGCATCCATCTTTCCTCGATGAGAAAACATTTGTGTGAATCTCGAGTGGTGCCATCTTGAGTCATGAGTCAACTTGAGCCACCACATTAGAGAGGTCAGATCAATGAGCTTTTTTGATGACTCAATATGAAGCAAATGTACATTTTAGAACATCAGTATTGCTAAACAGTAGATTAGAAGGCACCCTGTTATAATTTAGATGTGTTATATTGTGAAATAGACTATGGAATTATCTGGGAATCATCGTAAAAGGACTGAATAGTCAGTTTAAATGTCTCACTTTTGACAAAGAGACATTTTCCATTATCTTGTGTTTTTTTCCACTGGTGTATCTTCTTTTTCTGGCTCTTTGATATTTTTGTATTTAAACAGACATTACAAGAGTTATGACACATAATTTGCAAGGTAATCTTCATTACGATGTGAGAAAAGGCACATTTGTCTTTCAGTTTTATTTTAAGGACCTCAAAAAGTTGGGGTTGTACCAAAAATATTTTATCAAGCACTGCCACAAAACATAGCAAATTGTAGCAAAAAAATGCCCATAAAGGCCTCAGATTTCTAAGAGTTATTGCCTTGTACCACATTTTCTAACTTGGATGCTGTTCTTTAACCCCCCTTGCCCCATTAGTCGGAAAAGGATAAGAGGATTCTGGATCTGCTGGCTGCGTTATTAAACCAAAAAGAAGCAGCTTAGATTCTGAACTTTCTTCTTTGCTGGCAAACTGTGCTGCTACAACTCGCCGGTTCCCTGATTCCTAGAGCACTTAATGTCATAGAGTGAGCTTTATAAATGTCATGACTGGAGCGTGAAGGCTGTGTGCTGAGACTTAAGATTTGTGTATGTTTCTCTTCTTTCAGTAGATCCTTTGACAACGACAAGGCCATGATATACATCAGAAAAACAAAAGTTTTTTGTAATTAAAAAAAGAGAGCTGTTTTACTTGGGCTGGTAATATTCGTATAATATAGAAGGCAAGTGTGCATAATGTAGTATATTAACATTATGGACGTGTATTTAATGATGGACTTTAAACCTGAAATTACTGGTTCAGACGTAGACTCTGAATAATATTCATAACAACGTCCAGGTCTGCAGGAGGAAAATATTTCATGACTTGCCTAAAATGGCTCAATAATTCGTCACTATTCACTGTGTAAGACTGAACACTCAATTTTTAAACATGAAACCAATAATAACACCATGTGGTGTAAAATAAAGAATTAGAAATTCTCAAATTACTGTAATTTAGTAGTTTTTGTGTTTGTACTTTTACTTGATTACATGTTTAGAGCTGGATTCACTTTAGCATTTTTCTTCAACATATGTCATAGTTTATTTTGAGGCGAAACTGTGGAACTCAAAGCATTTCTGCAGCAGATCTCCTGACTGAATTGGAGTTGCCCGCATCTCAGACCACCTGATTATTAACACCCTCCAAACTCCTTTTTATTAATCAAGCTGTAACCCTCTTCTTTTTATCATGGTGCATGATATGTAGTGATGGTAAAGTGTTTCTAGCAGTTCAATCAGCCTGATTGATAGAAATGTTCATTTTAAATGGCATGAAGTGCATTAAACATGTACCCATCGTAGCACTGACTGAGCCATAACAAACATTTCTGTAATACATTTAAAGACGTTTATGTTAATAAAATGATGTTTCTTTAACAAGTTTTATGAGTTTCTTTGTCTGTCTCTCTAAAAGAGGTTCATCCTCTTTGTCTTCTGAACTCTTATCTTTCCTCCATTCTTTCCCCCTCTTCTCAAAGTTGATGTGTTTAACTGATTCATATCTAATGTTTAAGTTAAATAAAGCCATGTCGTCTGTTACATTTTCTTAACACCTTTGTTTAGAAATCATGTACTAAAACACAACTTGTTGAGGTCTTTCCAGAGTGAGAACAATTCAATTACATAATTACAAGAATGAAATTTCACATTTTGAAGTTTTGTTTGTCAGTACAAATTTGGATGTAATGTGTGTATGAGTGTTCTCCTCAGTGGCTGAGCACCCTTAAAGCTCTGATGCTAAAATTGCCCCTTGTGGGAGATCATGCTGATGTAGTAAGACTACCGGATGTCTGAAACTGGCAAAACTCCTTAATTAATAAATGAAAGCATTTTAAAATAATTTCCAGATTTTTAAATATACGCACACTGCTAAAACTGCATGTACTCATCACTGCTGCACGAGTTGCTGTAGCTTGTTAGTCATGGTTTAAAGTTCATAATATTTAGCCACAGCTACACTTTTACACAATGGGATTCATACATTTCGCTTCAGCTTATTATTAGTGCATATACAATACATATGTACAGTCAAGGGCAAAAGTCTGGATCCTCCTGATTTTTAAAAAAAATTCAACATAATAAAATATTTCCTTGGTGGTGTTAAATAGAGCAAGGACATTTTCATGGCAGATTTTTTTTTCTCCTGGCAAAACTCATATTTCTAAGATTGTGTTAAAAAGTGTATTTTTAACATTACTTGACCAAACTATTTTTATTTATTGTAACGGTTTAATAAAACAAAATTATGTAATGAGTTCTTGATTAATACATGCGTTAACTCATTGTTAAGTATTAAATGTATTAATTATCGATGATTCAAGGATTACCTTCTTTTGAAATATGATTTCTTTTTGGAATATGACCTCTAGCAACAAAATAGTCCTTTTAATACAAGTTAAAATAAATAAATAAATGTGCCAAAAGCATTTCTCAGTTGTCAGAGCAGGTCCTGAAATGCTTTATACCCATTACCTCTCTCTAACCTCACACCCACACCAAGTTTACATCCTTCTGAAGAATTTCCTGCAATAAACAGCATACAGTGAAGGAACAGGCGGTTGTGCCCAAACATCAGTCATTACATAATTACTATTATTCTAATCGGCAGTACTGTGTGGTAGCCCCTTAAGAACAAAGGAGTAGATACGGACTTAAGGGATGTAAGGAAAAGCAGCTTAAAGGTTTTGATGGGGAAAAAGAAGATGTTGCTGAGCATTGCATCACATTATTCTGTGGATGTTTTAAAATTCTCCTCCTGGAGATGCAACAAGATCTATTCTTGTCTGGAGTGGTAAGAAATTAATATGGGAATTCGTTTAGCATTTTCCTAATATCCCCAGACTGCTTTCTTGAAACAGTTACCTAAATTTAAATCTGTTGCTATTCTCTTGAGGTCCAGTCCTTTATGATAAATTCTTACACATTTCATTTTTATAAATGTATTTTTGGCTATTTAGTACATTTGTTCCATTTTTTTTTATTCATGCACTTGTTTCTTCATTTATCTTAACTATGGTCCGTGCAAGAAGTAGAAGAGAAAAGAGGGACATAGAGCATGTTTTCACCCTCTCTCTCCACTGCACATATATTTTCTTTTCAGTTCTGTCATTCGTGTCCAAGTTCTTATGGAGGGGCAGAGTGGTCAGTGACCTCCAACGTTTCTTCTCTCCTCACAATGAGATTCACTTCTGCTCTGTGGCTTGCATTGGAAATGTGACCCTGGATATTGTGAGATGTTTAAGCCAGTGTTTCCATATGCTATATGTCCATTTCCCCCTGGATACCTCGCTCTACATTTTCTTCTGGATTAACATACTACACACAGCACTGTATCTACAGTAGAATTGCTCTGGATCTAAAGGTTGTTTAGAGGGTAATGGTTTTAAAATGGAACAAGTGGTAATTTTAGCATTTAAAGTGTCTTCATTTTTATTCCTGGTTGTATTTTAAACATACCTTTCTTTAAACACTTAGTCATGCATTTCCAAAGTCCCAAAGAGCTGCACAGTTTAGGTTCAGTAATTAAATACCAGTAATATCAGTAATTAAAAACTACTGGTTTGATTGAATCGACACTGGTGTTAGCAGCCTGCTTCAGATTATGTACCTTTTGCAAACAAGGATAATCATTTCATAAGAATTACTTAAATATTGTGATTATATAATAACCAAATATAATATTTTTCACACATGTGTTACTCTGTGATTGATTACCCTGTTTATAACCTATGAATTAAAATTTAATTTAAAACTAATAAAGCATATTTTTTATAATATAAAACCTGGAATCTAACACATATAAAATGTTTTTATAACATTTTTAGTTAGCATTATATTACATTTAAAAGTGCAGAAAAAAAAGTTATAAATCCTAATGATAAAATATAAAACTTGGGATTCAACAGGTATAAACTGTATCTATAATAACTTTATTTATTTATTTTAATTTAAATTCAATTTAAAACTGCGAAGAAAAAAGTAACAATTTAACAGATATATTTTTTAAAGTTTTACAACTTTAATTTTTAATTTTTTTATTTAAATTTTTTTTGTTTGTTTCAAATGATTAGAGACAATACGGTACAGTTCTAAAACCACAGCTGGCATTTTTTGTCTTTATTATACACAATGTATATTTCTTATCTACCTCCAGTTCTTATTGTTATTCTTTGTCTGTTTATGTTTGTGTTAGTTGCTTCGGTTGTTATTATTGCAGTTCCTTTTTTTAAAACACTATTATTATCTCCAATAACAGCGACTTATCAGTGCATAGCTTAAAACTCTTGGAGGGAACACACTTTTGAGCTTGTTTACTGGAAGTTTATCTGCTATTGCTTTTTCTGAGCTGGTGAGTTTATGACTTGAAGTGGATTATAGTTTGCTCCTTCATTTGATCCATAAAATACTTCTGCTTAGGAGCTTAGCACTCACGTCTAAAAACTGTCATCCATTTACTTTCATCACGGAATATCAGCACCAAGCACATGGAAAGTTATGTGTAAATGATTTCTCCTCTCTCATCACATAAAATGGTATTAGCAGAAGGGAAAGATGGATTAGAAAAAAATGGCCTTCTGCTGGATCAGAACAAGCACTTTGTGTTCTTTGCTTGGAGAGATCCTGTCCTTAATTCATCACATTCTGCTGTAGTCATTATTATTTACTCAAATTGACCTAAACATGCAAGTTTAATTGCCCACACTGGCTTTTCCACAGCAATTAAAGTAAAATGTCAGCTCTGGTATAGATTACTCCACTACCTTTAAACTGAAGAAAGATCCACTTCATTTGAGACACAAGGCCGCTTTTTGTAAATTAGAGAATGGTGTAAATTACGAAATATTTTTGGCCATTTTGCTATTTACTCTGACACTCTTTAAGGACCATCTTCAGGAACTCTCAGCTCACAAATAATTCCACTTCATCAAAGGGAGAAGATTTCTTCAAGCAGCTGACCTGTCAAAACATCACAAGCACAACTGGAGCAAGATTTGTGTGATGAGTTACTGGCTTGTGCTGGTGACAGCATGGGTTCTAAAACATAATTGTAAAATCTAAACACTCCCTTACAAGCATCCATTGCTGACGAGAGACTTCAGCAGCATGGGTCCTATTTTCTTTGAGAACCAACTTTTATTAACATTTTTTTTTTAAATCCGTACCCCATCTGAGACTGAGATGAATCAAAAAAAGTTTTTTTTTTTGTTTTTTTTTTTTTTTTTTACTGAAAACAGCTATTTGAGAAACATTACCATTTTTTTATATACTTTGGGGAAAAATTTCTCTTTTAAATAACCTATTTAATAATTTTTATTTAGATTGTTTTTCATTGTTTTTGACTCTATATTCAGCATGAGCAAATTAAGAATTAAAGTACTTTTAAAATGAGGTGTTTAAATACTTAAATGACTCAAATCGTTTTGGAATTGGTGAAATGTAACTGTTTTTTTTTTCCCAGTATCTTTATTTTTACTCAAGTATGGTGTCCAGGTACTTTTATGGCATTAAATCACAGCTTTGTCAGATCAGTTGCATGCTTTGTGAAACCTGAGGAAATTTACATACGAAGGGTATAAAATGTTGCTAAAATGCATGCACGCACACACGCACACACACACAAACTACATTTATTAGCAACACATACAATCAAATTTCAGAATTTCACGTTGTGCGCCAGGTTTTGTCAGAAATACATATAATCTCTTCAAGTGTTCCATACCTGGATTCAAATGGAGAAGCAATTACTCCAATATGGACTTCAGGAATCACCATTTACACAAACTAAGACCAGCAAAAAAAATAACACCTCCATGAATATATCACCTACAGATAATCATCCCAAAGAAATAATCAGAGCAATCAGCCAATCCTTCTCACTTCATTAAAAGAACCATCCACACACGCGCACACACGCACACACACACACACACGTGCGCGCACGTCTTCAATTGTTAGATATACAGTTCACAGCCCCATGACTCCCTATGATTGGTTCCTGCCTTCTGGATTCTCCTGCGTGGTTTGCTCTTCTGGGTCAGCATGACCACTCCATCTACTCCAGTCTCCAACTCACCTGCTACTCAACCCCATTAAAGTGCTACACTAGAAAGTGCTATTTCCTTTAAGGAATGCTTAACTTCTTTACCAGTTGTGTGCATATTTTATATTATATTAAACAGCCCTTCTGTGACAGTTTGTGATTTGTTATATTTTGTAGGATGTTAATACTGAGTAGTGTCTTCTAATAGCTGTTTTTTCTTAAAAATGAAAATAATAAATCCACTATAATCATGAATAAATTGCATCAAAGGAAAGGTGTACAGAACAGTAGTGAGAGCAGCTATGATGTATGGGTTGGAGACTGTGGCCATGAGGAAAAGACAAGACGCAGAGATGAAAGTAGCAGAAATGAGGATGCTGAGGTTCAGTTTAGGAGTGACGAGGATGGACAAGATTAGGAATGAGCACATCAGAGGGACAGCTCAGGTTGGTTGTTTTGGAGATAAAGTCAGAGAGGCCAGGTTGAGATGGTTTGGACATGTGCAGAGGAGGGATAGTGGTTATATTGGTAGAAGGGTGTTGGAGATGGAGATGCCAGGCAAGAGGTCAAGAGGAAGTCCAAAGACGAGATACATGGATGTGCTGAAAGAGGACATGTAGGTAGTTGGTGCAAGAGTAGAGGATACTGAGGACAGAGTTAGGTGGAAACAGATGATTCGCTGTGACGACCCCTAAACTGGGAACAGCCGAAAGGAGAAGAAGAATCATGAATAAATTGTACAATTTGAATATTTTTGGATGTCACTGTATATAGGCTCTGTGGGGGATAAATATGTGCTTTTATGTGTTTAACACAAAGTGTGCCTTTCAAATGAGCCAGATATTTGCTCGAGTGACAAAGTTGAATGAATACAACCCAGATGAAGTGCTCTAATCTAAGCATCTAAAATTTAAAGGGTTTTTATGAGCTGATATTAGAGAACTTATCTGAGCTTTCTCTTTGTTCTTCACATCAGAACCAGTTGTAGCTCTATTTGAAGAGCTACATGTGAGCACTCAGCACCCCTCCACTCTTCTTCAGGCTTCATGAAAGAGAATTCCTCAACTGCCTGGCTTTTACTCCTCTATTCCAACCCTGCTCAGTCTATTATTACATCTGAAGTTTATAAACTATTAACGTTCAGCTTGTGAATAATGCACCTGCATAGAAAGGGGTTTCTATCATTAGACTAGATGGACTGCTGCAGGTTATGACTTATGCATTTGTGTTTGTTTGTTTTTTGCACAAACAGAGATGAAGATATCATCCCCGGTATTATTACTAGAGATGCCTTGATCTGTATGAAATACTGCCTCAGATTTAAATGGACTCCACAACAAAATTGTCCAAATTGAACACAAAAGATGGTTTAAAAAACATGGAAAACCAGTGAGTAGATTGGGTCCGTATACGTTGTCTCCACACATTTTTTGATTACAAATTTACAATTTATATACTTTATACATGTAAAGAGATTACCTTAAAATAATTTTTTGTTGCTCAAGTGTAGAAGTTTTAGGCAATACTCAACAATATCATAGTTATATATATAATGTTGGTTGTCCTGTCATTCGTGGCTGAGAACGCAAAAATGGAACATTATTTAGCGAGCGACAAACTCTTTTTAAATTCATTGTTCAGAAACACAGATAAAAAAACATAAATAATAAATAGCATAAATAGGAGAACCTAAAAATGATTAATGACATAAAATATATACTTTTTTGGGGCACTTTTTTCATTTATTTAGATGGGAGAGTATATGAAGAGAATAGAGGGTAGTAGTGCGATAGGGAACAGACCAAAACTTAAAAAAAAACAACAAAAAAAAACTAAGCTTCATTATTTTTTGTTTCACTACAAAATGAATTACATGCAGATATGGGCTAATCAATATGGTAATACCATTAGCTGCCTGGTTATTAAGATTTATCTATTGTTTCTTTTCTAATGTTTTCTAATTCAAAAGTTGAAAGGAACCTTCTTTCAAAAGAAACCTGCTGATCCTTAAATATAAAGGTATTTTGCTGTTTCATTGCTGTCCAAGCATATCAGAAAAATAGACTTTGAAGACTGCTACTTAGCGCCAATTGATTTCTACTGTGACTTTCATAGATTTGTGGAAATGGATATTTGGTGACAATATGTCACATCTCCTGGATTTAATCATGTCTATATAATGTGTTTATGTGCCAGTTTTGGTAATAATCTTATATAAAGCTGTTTAACTGTTATCAAATTACACTTTTTTCTGACTCTCTTTGCTCTTGTGACACACCTCCAATCAACTCATTAAAATGTGTCCTAATAAAGTTCTGTTTTCATCTTTGGATTTTCAAAGCATTAATTAGAAATTTGTTAACCAATTGTGGTCAGTGGCGGTAATCTGTAAACCCTGCAGCCAAAGACTGGCTGTTCATGAAGCTGAGCCTGCATAGCACACAGATGTTAGACTTGAAACTTGAACCCAATGGAGAACAGAACTGTAGTTGTTTAAATATGGAAGAAACTATGGAGAAAACAACAGGGAATAGGAGGCAGGCGGAGAAAACCTCAGAAATTATTTCATGTGTGGGAGGATTTCGAAATCAAACACAATGGAAAGACAGCAGATGGCAGAGAGAAGACTTTAGACGCATTATGTGATTTAAGGTATGAATTAAGTAAATGGCAATGTGTAATTTTTTATACAATGTATACAAAGAGAAACATACAACTAGTACATGTAGGTCTTCTGTACAGACAGAACACAGGGGAGTGCAGGTGTCTTCCCTTAAATATCTGTCAGTACTAGACTTATGTTTCAGTTTTGGGTTTTAAAGATTATTTTTAAATACAATTTGGGAGCTCTTTTGTTTTAAAATGGCCGGCACCTGGTGTTTCACGGTGCACCAACTGAAGGTTCTCTGGTTTCTTTTTAAATGCTCTGAATTAACGACTTGTTTCAAGTTAAATCCATATAAATACAAAAATCAATTGTAATAAATGGCAGTTGAATCGAGCTGGGACTGCATGGTGCAATTTCAGTGAGAAAATCGGTGAGAAGCTTGCTGGTTCGAAGTCAGCCGCTGGACTTCCTGAGAACTACCAACTCCCCAGACAACCAAAAACACTTGTCATGATAAATGAATTCACTAAAGTCCCAAAAGGAGTGGATGTTTGTGTTGTCCTGTGATGGACTGCTGACCTGTTCAGGGTGTACCGCTGCCTTTTCCAGCAGCAAAACAGAACCCTGTGACCCTGAAAAGGAAGAAGCGGGTAAAGAAAGAGTGATTATTGTTCATAGCGAAACAAGTTTGCCTTTTTTTTCCTAAGTTCAATTATGTACCATTTAAAAAGGTACAATATTCTACAAGAAAGCTCAAATATGGTCATATACGGTACACGTAAAAAGGTACAAATGTGACCTTTTATAGTGCCAAATGTAAAGGTGCAAATGTACCTTTACATTTGGACAATGGAAATTGGAGAGTCACTCATTGGAGAATCAAGCTGTTTACAGATGGGTTTGTTACTGTATTTTGAACTTTGGGATGGAGAGAGCTGAGAGATTTCCTAAGTGTGGGCTCAGAGATACTGAATGCTCTGGCACCAAATGAAGATTTGAAGGTGCATTTGCGTTTTATTCTGAGAGTGTAAGTCCTGGTGGACTAATGTAAAACAATAAGGACACTATTCTCAGTAAGAGGCCAGTAGCTTAACTCGTACAAACCGTTAACGGAGGTCATTCCACTTTCAGTCATGCTGAGTCCAGTGAGATTCTACAGTCAACAGCCACCTCCCTCTGGTGAGTGTGGATTATACAGTCGCTTTCTCATCACATTTCTCATCTGGGTGCTGTGTGACTTATTAAAACAAACAAACACGACCCTTTGGGAGAGAAGTGAAGGAAACAGATGGTGAAGATGCAGCCCACTGTTTCTGTTTACTCAGACGCCCGTTCTCCTTCCTTCAATTATCACCGCTGTCACAATGTATACCCCCAGCATGAGTTGTGGTAAAGTTGAACAAATAATAAAATCCTCCTTTTTGTAGTAAACCACAACCTATTCAGCACTTTAAAGCATAAACATTTCAGAAAAAAAGCAAGAATAACTTTTTGTTAAAGCCATACTCAGGTTCAGAGGACATTTAAGACCCCAAGACCATCAGCTTTTACTGTAAATCTTAAAATATATATTTTTTTAATTGAAACATTATGTATTTTAGAATATAATAACAGACTAACATTTAATATTTGGCCAAATAAGTAAAATATGTTTGAAAATTTAAATCCTAATAGTGGAAACCTATGTCTTTAAAGGATACAGTGGTGGTTACTCCACAGTAGAAACTCTCATGACCCCCTACGGAGAACTAGTCTCATTTACATTAGATTTTACTGTAATACAGCTGACATTCTAAAGATAAGTGCAAGTGTTGGGAGAAAAGAGCCCCTTAGAAGCTGATAACATTTACTGCCGTGTTAGAATGTGAAACATAATGATATCTGCTGGATATTATTATATAACTATTAGAGCAAAAAAGTGAGAAGAGGAAAAGTAGCTATTATGTTATGTTTTTTTTTTTTCAAATTATGTTTTTTTACAGCTCCTTTCAAGCTAGCAAAAAGTTCAACGATGTGTTTAAACCAATCACTCAGTGAGGCCAAAGATGAGGCCATGACGAGGCCATGAGCCTGATAAGGCTTTATATCTCCAGTAAGTCTAGAGATTTCTATTTTAAAAAAAAAAACACTGCTTCCTGTCAAGAAAGAACACTTTAAAGACATATTTGTGGATTTAATTTGTTTTGTTCAGGTTTTTAAAGTCCCTGGGACTTTATATGCATAAATAAGCATCAACATTGCTTAATCAATACTTTTTATTACTAAGTAAAAAAAATGTAAAAATGTAAAACTTAATATTCTTATTACGAATTTAAGGATTAACATTTAAAATATTGATTAAATCCACACAATAGCATTTATTGCTTGTCCCCAGACTCTGACGCCACACTTCAATATAATGATTAAGATCTTTTCAAATGAACTTTTTCTGTATATATGTGTGTTGTGTAAAAACTGCAAATGGAACAAAAAGAACTGTAACTAGGACTTATATGTAATGTTCAGGTAGGTATTTATTTATTTTATTTTTTTTCTTTTCTTCTTCTTTTCTTTCTTTTTCACTCGTGAACCTTTCCCGCTCACCCTTCCCGCACCCCAATCCGTTATCCACTCCCCCTTTCAGTCCAACGCCGTCTTGTTCTGACACAACTAATGTAAACTGACTCGTGGGAGCCACAACTTTTAAATATTTACATACATTCAATGCTCCAATCCAGAGAAGAAAACACCACACCAGGTGTTTTACTCCCCTGGAGAAAGTAAAACTGTCCAACTCTGCAAAGCATTTAATCTCCCGTGTGGTGGCTTTTGAGCATGACAGGACAAGGTAAAAAAAAAGAACTTTAATTTTGCATTGATATGTAAATCCATATTTTATGTTTGTTTCAAACATTTCAGTAATGTCCCCAGCTTTTTACTCATTCCTGTTGCCCTAACCCATCCCCCTCCTGAAAACTGGGAATTTCCATGAGTCAGTTTTTCATCAGGAAGATCCCTTGGATCTTTAGAAGGCCATGGGAGAAGCAACGATAAGTTTTGTTAATTTCTATTTATATATTTGATGATTTTGTGATGATATCTTGGGTCCTCTTTTAAAAAATACTATCACTTTAGTCAAATTACTTCAGAGATTTAATTAGTTTACAGTAAAAATGCACATATTTGGTAATTTGCAGAATTTCCTGGTTCTATAACGATGTACAGCTTGTGGAATTTTAGTATGTATTTGATAATTATTTGCTAAAAACTCAGTCCTGAATAACAAGAGGGTTGGTAACAAGAAAAAAATGGTTCAAATCATTTGATTATAGATCAAATAAAACATTTAAATAAGGTACTTAAGATGGACCAATACCCATTTGGAATACTATGTTTGCTACTGGAATCTGTTTTAAAATCAAGAAAAAGTTTTTCAGTCTATTTTATAGATGTAATTTGTTAAACATTTTTAACTTTTAATATAACTTGATTTAAATATGAAGCATGGAAAAGTTAACCATGTTCAATCCAAAATAAAATAAAATAAAATGGTTCCATAGGGCAAATTGAGTATTAGAACTAAATGACTCGTACTGTGAACTTGATGAATATGGTGTTTGCAGACCCCAGTGACTCTGGATTGGATTTAAAAGCACATTTAGAAGAGGAGTGAGATGCCCCTGAGATACTCTGAAGGTGTACAGCTAATGAGGAAGGCTGAACTTTACAGAACAATAATGAGGATAATTTTAACCAACCTTTGAAAACCTTGTTAGTAGATGTTCATGCAGAGCGTGAATCTTCAACAAAGATCCACAGATGGCAAGAAGAAATTGTGATGAGTTTCAAAATAATGTGGTTATTCTATAGTCTTGACATTTCCTTAAGGAAAGCATTCTACACTGTATACAAGTGCCAGAAAGCTGTTCTTTTGTTTTGAAAGATACAAAAAAGCACTAACAGAAAAAGAAGATTTTTTTGCACACACAGTGGCACAAATCACAGAACTGAGAAATGTGTTGCAAATAGAGAAATGTTGGAATAACAGGACATTTAATAAAGAATTAGCAAATATATGCTTTATTGTCACATGGTGCACATGCTTATAAAACCAGTAAATTCTGCTAATTCACTCATTTACCAAATGCATTTTTACAATAAACTAAGTAAATGAAACAATCCGAGTAAAAGGAATGTATTTTTAAATGACCAAGTGCTGATTCAAGTGCTGTAACTTGCTGCTGAAAAACTGACTAGTTTTTCGGGAGGGGGATGGATTAGGGTAACAGGAATGAGTAAAAGGCTGTGATCAAGGCTAAAATGTTTTGTTTTATTATTTAATTTTTGCTTTTTTTCTACATATAAAATCCCATGGACAGAAATGGATCCAATTGGGTGGAATGGCTCATATAATGCCCCCTTGAAATGTTACTGTTGTTTTCTTTTCTATTCGCATCACAAAATCTTAAGTTCTTTATTTCTTGTTTTTGTGTTTCAATATTTACCTACTTTTTTGGAAGCGCTTGATTGAAATGGAAAATTGATCACCATATTTTCCTCTTTGCTTGTGTTTTCTTTAGTGTCTACACATTGGGCCTCACAGAGGGACAGTAAATTAAAATTATTAAAGAAAAAATTATACTTTTATTCTTTTCCTACTCTCCTTCGCTTTCATTTATTTATTTTGCCTGTTGAAAAATTTTATTCAACAGAGGAAATCTGAAATGAATCATAGAAAGAGCTATATTTTAGGGAGCTATACCGTTAAGAACAGTGGTGTGAAATTAGATAAACTGATGCCTTCATTGCCTTTATATGAAGAATCCAATCTCACACTTCAGTAGTTTGTTGAAGTCACCAGACGACCTCCCGTACCAATTTGTGTCCAGTGATATTGATTTTAGTCTCATATTCGTCTGATGGAAAGTGACCGTTCAGACTTGTCATTTGGCTTGTCAGCTGTAACATCTGGAAGCAGCAGGCCAATCACACAAAAATCTATTATAGATTGGAATAAAAAAAGAACTTGTGCATCAAGGAATTTCAAGTGAGGGAGATTTGCTCCCATTGTCTAAATCTTGAATTACTGAAGACAAATTAACTTTAATGAAAAGCATAAATAGGTTGGCATTTTGTCCCATTTGGTGAAGCATCCCTGATTTGAAAAAATCCTCCATTTTTATTTCTTAGAATGCGAACAACAAGAGCAGCCATGAAACAGATGTAATCCACAGCTTGCTTCTGTCATGTCTGCATGCATGTATGCATCCGTCAGTTCTGTTTATCTGTGCATTTTCTCTATCATTTTTTACAAGTGCCTTAAGTCAGTGCAAAACATTTTGTGTCTGGACAATTAAGTTTGATATTTGAGTGTGTTAGGATACTCATTTAAAGCCAGTGCAGTTGTGAGCTTCATATTACGGTCACTTATATCCTGGACATATCAATCAGAGCCTTTTGTGAAAATATCTTATAACTTTAAGTGTTTTATTTGATGTCCATGATTCAACACTAATCTGTAGACACCTGCATTTCGTGTCATGATTATATACGGTAACTATTTTTGTCAGTGAGCCTCTTAAAAACATTATAATATACATATAATGCATTGTGTATCTCAAATCTTAATCAGATGGTAACCATTAATAACCATGTGGCCTCTTTTGAGAATAAACATTTTCTCATGAACACAACGTTTTAGTTTTATGTCCTGTATGCACACACGTGAACATTTGAATAATTTATGAGTTTATAGCATTATTCATTCATTTTAATTATCATATTATTATATTTTTATTTGCGTCAGTGGAATATTTTATGCATCATTCTGTAAAGTGCTGCTTTTTAGATCTCAATGAGCAAAGAAATTGTAACCATTTTGTGTGTATTTATCATAATAGTAAGTATTATTGACCGTCAACATACAGTGTACGGATATTTCACTGTGGCATTTTGGAGTTATGCCATTCTGAACTTGCCTCTTTTGGAAACGCATTCAATGAAAATGTGTTTTGGGCACATTTTGGGGGACACCAGTGAACAGCAGTGACCCTGATTACATCCGTACCCGAGAGGAAGCAGACGTCTATGGTTATGTCCTGAACAGTAGAAATCTCTCAAGAATTGGCAGAAATCAATCTATAGGTAGGAGGTAAACCACACTTGGTTTCATCAAATATTTCCTCTTCTTCCTCATGTGCAATCACAAATTTATGATTGGCCTTTAATCCCTTAAACTAATGGATTACTTTCATTACAATATACACATATCTGTAACATGTATAAAATGGGCTTGAATACTGGAAATTATGAAAACCATGGTTTTGTCGAAATGTTATACAAATCTGAATTTGTGAAACCTCTTTAAATGGTCATCACTTTAAATAATGGCAAAACATTTTTCTCTCTCGCTTCTGTTCATTCTTATGTTACAGGATAAGCTAAGAAAAGCCCAGTTTATCTAGAATCACACACTATCTGATGGAGAGCTCTTTCTGGCCAAGTCCTCCATTGGGAAACCCGCACTTTCCAGGTTATTGCGACTCTGAGGCAGCAATTACAGGCACTTTTGAACAGCTTAAGGTTTTCAACTCCAATCTAAACTTAAAGCTAGCTTCTGGGGAAAAAAAAGTTTTCTAACTCTAGGACAGCACATTTTCTGAAGTGGCTTATTTCATTGCTTTCTTCCATCTCAGAGGTCATTAAAGCAGTGTCTGAAACCATTTGAAGAGTGAAATAACATGAAAGTTATACTTGGGTCATCCAGTAGGTTAACCTAAAGCTTCTTTTTCAGAATCGTTGAGGCAAATCATTTTAGCTGTAAGTTATTTGAGCTATAAATGTTAGCAATCTGATGTTACTGGAATCAACTATTTATGTCAAGCTCGGTCCAAACAATGATGCAACACAATATCCTTGAGCTTCTTTCTGCTTTTTTGTAATCAAAACAACTGATTTTTCTTTCTAATATAAAGCCCAAAGAAATTGTTTGCTCCGAGCGTAGTTCAAGAGTGAGTGAAGGACAAAAAGTTGACAACATTTCATAAATATTGGAGAAAATAGCTAAATGGAGATGAAACTTGAGCCCTCAGTCTGAAGGTCTGTGTATCTTTTATACCATACAGATTGCAAATATAAAAGCAGTTTTCTCAAAGAAATGAACAATACGTTACTTTTTTTTCATCTGCTAATTTTTTTGTAAATCTTAATGAGATTTATTCATTCATTCATTAATTCATTCATTTTCATTCCCGCTTATTCCCTTTCGGGGTCGCGGGGGTCTGCCGGTGCCTATCTCCGGCACACATTGGGCGAGAGGCGGGGGTACAGTCCATCACAGGGCATTAATGAGATTTAATCACACAAAAATATTTCCAGTAATTAGCAAACCTTTTACTATCAAATATATAGAACATACACAAAAGGAATGTTTATTTTTACATGCATCAATGCATCAATTACTGTAGTTTTGTAGCATTAAAGTCAGGCAATTATACCAAAAATGATGACCAATGTTAAACGTAGGATGTAACCCATTAGTGAACTGAAACAAAATCAGCTAGGAGGGTTAAACAAAGGTGAGGAACAGCCACCAACTCTGCTACTAAGGCTAGTAATAATGAGAAAAATAATTTCTTGTCATGTCAAGATTAAGCACGTGGCACAAGGTAGATATTTTGCATTTCTCCCAGAGAAATATTTCAAAGCAGACTGGGTTTTCAAGGTGTGTCTTTTGAAGAAAACTGGGCAACATTGAGAATCGTAGACATAGTGTTCGGCCAAGGAAACCTCTGCAGCAGATGCACGGCACATCAAGCTTATTAGATGCCCAGCCTTGCAATCAGCTTACAACTGGTAGAAAACTGGCTTATCTAAAGAGAAGTGATATTCACGGAAGAAGCCAGGTGACTCAAATATGCATTTAAACATAGACATTGGGGTACAGAACAAATGGCAGCAGGAGCTTTTCGTATCTAGCAGAAGGCATTGCGTTCATTGAAGGGCTGCAGAGAGGTACAATATTAAAGAGTGTCTGGAGGCAACAGTGAATGCATTTCATCAGGGGCTGCATTTCATCAGGTGGATTGGTATTTGCAAGGCAGGTAAATGCATCTACATCATGCAATGCCATCAGGGAGGCATATGAGGAGTGATCCGAAACATACAGCCAGAATCATTAAGAACAATCACATAAAAAGAAGAACAAGAAGTAGAAGTGATGGCAAATTTTTGGATTTGGTTGTCCGGATATATATTTATACAAAAAATATCGTATCCTGTAGGAAACAAAAACAGTGATTTATGGAAAGTGTGCAAGAGTTGTTTAAACAGGAGGTTGACAAATAACACAAATCTGTTTGTCACACAGGAAGAAAAAAAAGTAAAAGTGTAAGTTTAACACTTTATATTTAAATGTTGTTACTCTGATAGAATATAGTACAATGCAATCAAATTAGTTTTTTTTTTACAGTAGAGTAACTACACAAACACTGAAACTTAGAAAAATGCTACAGATATTTTTGTGTGTGTGTTTTAAGTACAAAAGCAGTGATGATTTCTCTAAAATTGGACACAGTTTGACAATGATCTTTTGAAAATAGAGGAATAGAGGAAGGAAGAGTTTGAAGGAAGCCCATTTTGAAGCAGTCTAAACTCAAATCTGAACAAAGTTTACTGCACTTTCTTTTTACAAGTAGAGTTTTCCAAGATGTTTTGAACAGCCCACCAGCCAAGTTCCTTCAAATGAAGAGCTGCTGCTGGTTTGAAGGCAGTGGAAGTGTGGTCATACCAAATGTTGATTTCGATTTTGTTGAGTGAGCAGAGGAAAGTTCAACAGTTTATATTACAGGTATTTTTCATAAGAAATGTTTATATAACTACACTGCAATTATTATCTTTTCGATCCAATGAGCCAGTTTTGAAGGATTTGTAAATTTGAAATACTTCATTTATGCAAACTTGCTCCCTGTTTCTTTTTGAAGTCTTTATGAAGTGGGTTATAATCTCATGCAGAATGTCTTCACAAATAATGATAGTGGTTTTAATTTAATCATCTCCACTCCCTTAATTAAAAGGCACCTATGGGAAAACCTGCACACAGGCACTTTGAGATGATTTGGGAATAAAAGGCACTCATCCAAAGAGTAGTTTATGGGCTTTCAAATGCTTTTTATAGACAGCCAGTGCAGTTGTGAGCTTCCTGTACTTAAACTCAGTGCTCTCTTTCAAAGAAAACATGACCTGGTGCTGGGTAAACACAGGCTCTGTCTTTTTCTCACCGTAAGAAGGACAATTTGACCTCCTGAGCAATTATAGAGGATTGTGTGTCCTTCTGTGTTCTCCTTTACTTTTCCCCAGTTTCTTCTGCAAAGATGCTTCTCCTGCTGGACGAAGGAAAGGTCGGTTTTAGGTGTCATTCTACCAAAGGTAAACAATATAGTGTTGATACTGTGGTTGAAAATAGTTACTATATATCATATTTGGGTAAAAGTATGAAATTTTGAGTTTTTAATCTGCTTCAGGTACAAAAAAGAGCACATTCTGACAAAGATACATTTGGAAAGAAACATTACGCTCTTCTGGAAGTGCAGTAATAGATAGAGAGGAGAATTAGAAGATGGAAAGGTAGAAGGAGGACGTGTGAGATTACAATCACCGATGAATACTGGGAGATTGCTCTGCAGACAGCTGCGAGATTGAGACTCAGAAAGAATCGGGTAATTGATGAAACCTCAGAGTTCATCTTTTTGGGGTGGAAATTACAAGCCTAATCACAAAAGTAATAGAAATAGAGAGTCTGGAAATGGTGTTGATATGAACGACACATTCATCAATTAACCTTCTTTATCAGTCTATTGAATAGAAAACATTTCAGTGATTTGATCTGACACATTAATATTGGATTTTTGTTGAGCATATGTAAACTTGATGGCTTTGTTTAAAAGTATTTTTAAAAATCACCCCTTTGAGATTTATCAATATATTTCCTGAGGTAAGATATACCGGTATATTTTTAAAATCAGTTGTAACAAACTTAGAATTGTTTTGAATGAATATTTAATTTAAGGAAAATTAATATATATATATATATAAGTATATATTTGAATGCTGATTATTACATTTTATAGTGAATGTTTTAGTCCATCTCTTGACCTTCACTCACATGTGTTTACATGTAAAACCAGACACTGTTTTTTTCAACTCAGTTTAATTAGACTTCACAGGAGAGATCACAATGATGAAAGCATGTCCCCAGTGGCAGACAGAGTTTTATCATCAGAGTTTGTCGAGTTTTTCTGTCTACACAGCTCTTTCCCCCTTCCTCAAAGGAAACAAATCACGGTAGATAAATGGATGATGAATTTACTTGCATTCTTTAATGGTGGTATTCATTCAAGTCTGAATAGATGTGTTTGAGGTTTTATTCTCTTGAGAAAACCATTAGGGCATCAGACAAATGCCAGACACAGCGAAATATTGAAAAAGCATTGAAGCCATATTTGTTTTCTGAAATTAATTAATGGGATTTGACTTTTCTCTGTTTAAACTTGTATACAGACATGCGTTTTCTTCTCATTATAAGATAATTCATTTTAAATACAGGTCATCACAAAAATATTATGTGCATTTAAGAATTGATACATTCACATACCATGTGCACAGCAGGTGCATAACACCCCTGATACTCCACGATCATCCCTGTGGCTGATTTAGAGTCTCAAAACAACCTCATCATCATGTTGTAGACCATTGCAGGAAATCAGTGTGAATAAAGAAATGGAAAGAACTGAAAGTGTCGTACTGAAGACAGCCAGCCACGATATTGGGTTCAAATATCTATGAGAATAAATAATAAAAAAAACGTTTGTGAACCAGGTCCTAAGTAAAGCCAGGCAGAGAATACGTTTACAATATCATCACATAGAAAACCAAAAATGAACACAAAAAGTGACTATTTGCAATAGTGCAATCAAATTTATAATGTGTGTGTATATATTTGCGTTTGTTTGCATGTATATTTGTGTTTTTTATATTGTTACTTTACATTCAGGGGCAATATGCACATTAGAGTTGTAATTCACCAAAATAGGGATATGAAGTTTCAGTTTCTTGAGATTTATATACATTTATATATACACTTTTAGCAAATTAATAGCTGTATTTTTACGACTATTAGCTGGTTTTGTATTTCATACAGGCCTTTAATAAATAATATGCAAATTAGATTGCGGGTACTTACATAGATTTTAAACTGCTGTATTTCCTAATCTGTAGTAATCTGTCAACTGAAAATTCAAGTCAACTAACATTACAAGAGATATGACACATAATTTGCTAGGTTTTTCAAATTAAAATGTGAAACTAAGTTTCATTTTACAGACCACAAATTGATGCCATCAGTGCCACATAGTGGTGAAAAGAAGGGATTACCCTTGGAAACACAAGACCTGTGATATGGCTTGGGCTTTTCAAAGTTCTAGAACAAAATAGCATAAAAATTGCTTGGAAAAGTGTGTAAGGTTTAGGAAAGGTTCACCTTGTCTTTGCTATTTTTAAGGATTTATGAATTTTTATTTTGTCTCAACACTTTTATTTTTTGTTATAAAACTTGTGGTTTTAATTATCAATTCAAATTGTAAAGTAGTAAATAATGCTCAAAAATGCTCCAGACTTCTAAGGGTTGATCTACACTAAATTTAATGAGATTATTATAGGGATGCAAAGCTTTTTTTCTTTCTTTGTAAGTTTCTACTATTTTTCCATGTTGCTGAAGTTGTAAGGGCAGTCTAAGTTCAGGAAATGATCCCAATTGATTTTTGTAAAATATAAATGGCTAAGCTCTGTTTGGCCTTGGGTTTAAGAGAATTTTAGAAGATTGCTTGTGTTGGTTATTTTACGTCTTATTTTTAGACTTTCAGTAAATTATAGATAAGTTGGCCATCCCGAGGTATATACGCCTGGGCAGTTCCTTCATAATTTAAGTGATGTGCATGTGGTAAACATTTAAGAGATGTGGATGTTTTTGGACTGAGGATGCCCCCTCCAGCTGCCCTGCGGCTTAAGAGAAGAGCAAAACATGAATTCAGTTCAGAATGTTAGCTTCAGGCAGAGGTTTTGATCTGTTATATTGATGAAAGATTGACAAATTATTGATATTAAGATCTGATTAGATGCTGAAAACATGGTGTCATATGTAACCTTCCGTCCACCCTTCTACCTCCACTCATAGTTATTTACTTCTGCTGTAGCCGGTATTACTTATAGAGTGCGTCTACGGTGGCACTGTTGTGCTGTTTCCAGCAGCCTAATTACCCACCTGACCTGTGGCAAGGAAACACTCAAACAACTCTTACATTCACCATTCAAATAGAACTTGTTTCCAGGTGATCTTGTGTCTGGAGAAACAGGGAAAATGACACTTCTGCTGGGAATACTTATAAAAAGACAACCTAAAAAATTCCTGGTAAAAATGGGTTTGCGTTCTATTACAATTATTTATACATTATTTTTAACGTGTGTTACAGAAGAAAGTATCAAGTAAAGGGTTTATTGTTATCCCTTTTATTAGCAGTTGGCATTTGCATTCAGGAGATGGGGCTTATTTTATCAATTTCAGGAGTGCCATTTCTTCCATTATTAGTGATATGAGCATGCTCTCTGTTTGGATGAACTCTGGTTCTCTGGCAGTTATCATGTTGACTCAGTGACTCTTCCGTGTTTGAGGTGATGAGTCGGGGCAGAGGCAGGATTACTTCATTCCTCTCATAAGCTTTGCGATCATTCATTTCAAGAGAGAGAGCAAACAGGTTTAAAATGATTGAAAACCATCTTTTATTCTCGTCTCCGGGCGAGATACACAATATTATTATTAATGTAATATATAACTAGATCGTTTTATTTATCATAAATCACTTCTTCATTTCGGTCCAGGGTTTAAAGAGCTCCTTGCATGCAATCCCAAAAACTAGTTGTGTATATTTCCTATTTTACCTAACTTCAGCTGCATATACTGTCTACATTGTAAAAATGTCTTAAAACAGTAGTTCTGTTCAACTGCAAGCAAAAATGTGAATATTTCGTGGAAAAAAAAATGTAACAAGTTGTGTAAGTAACAAAATTATATTAAGGCACAATAATTATGTATAAATGTATTCTAATTATATTATATTACTTCAGAATATTAAATATCGCTGGACTCTCAACCTGTGGAGTCAGACCCCTTCAAATGATACAGAACTCAGCGGCCCGACTGGGGCTCTCTTCATCTCTCTGATGTTATGAAACGTTTTGATGCCCCTTTGTTTCCCAGTAGGGACAAAAGGTTGTATTGATGTAAGCCAAATTAAAATACTCGAAAAAATGGCACCACAGCAGGTAAAAATGTAAAATATACTCAGGCAGACTCGGTTCTATGGCAGGTCATAAAGGGTTAACAAAATAACCATCTAAACAGCAATATATCCATTTCTGCCTGTCTCTTTCGTCTCTGGCTCAATCCAGGCAGCGCTGTGCAAATACTTCAGATCAGCCAATAAAAACAGACACTCCCTGCAATCCTTCTCTCTGATTGGTCTTGACATAAAGATTTAATTTCCGTAGTGACTCGTTAATCTACAGTATATTTATTAATGCTTCTATAGTTGAGAAAATATTCAGCTGATTTCAGTATATAGTAAATATTGAAAACATATATACATTTTGTTTCCTATATACATTGTAGCTTCACACACACTTGTTTTTTGAATATGAGTTAAAAAAAACATGCAGAACGAAAGTTCCTTTGTAAACTTGGAGCGTGGGTGAGCTGTCAGCGGTGTGAATAAAGCACAAGTCTTCATCTGAAACACAATACACACTGGATGAATTCACCAACGCTGCACAGCAAACGTCAGACCCTCAGCTCGTCAAGAAGCAATCACAGAGAATATCGATGCGTCAAGAGTCTGCGTGACACCCAACACTACAGAAATTCTGCTCTGCGAGTACAGGGAACCTAGCGTCTAATCTCTAATGTGAGATGCAAAAGAACCGTTCACTGAAAACACATTGTTTGATTCACTTTCTTTTCACAGGGAACACTTCATTGAAAACACAAATGAAAACACAAATGTACTTCATAGTACTCTGCTCCTCAAAATGAATGAAATGCATTCATTTTTGCTTAAATGCACTCCAAAATACCTTACAGAGACACTGTAGCTTTAAACAAATTTTTCACAATAAAAAAAAAAAATGTGGCAAGGGGGCCAAGTGATCTATTGGTGGAGTTGTTTGTCCTAGAACCAGGAGGTTGGCGGTTCAGTCTCCATAATGTCCGTTTATCCTCATTATCCTCATCTTTATCCTCATTGCCCTTTATGGATGTGTGTGTCTGGAAATTGTAAAGTTATTATCATAAATTGATGGTGTTATTATTATTATGTTGAATTGTTCGTTGGTGACCTTCTTGGAAGGAGTTTGCATGTTCTCCCTGTGCTTGTGTGGGTTTCCTCCGGGTACTCCGGTTTCCCCCACAATCCCAAAAACATGCGGTTAGGTTAATTGAATAATCTAAATTCCCCCTTTAGGTGTGTATGTGTGTGAATGTTGCCCTGCGATGGACTGGCGACCTGTCCAAGGTGTACCCCCGCCTCTTGCCCAATGTCCGCTGGGGATAGGCACCGGCAGACTCCCGTGACCCCAAAAGGGAATAAGCGGGTTGGAAAATGGATGGATGGATATGTTGAGTTGGTTTAGCTGAAATATAAAGTTAAAATCATCTATAAATTTCATTCACATGTTTTTATCTCAAAAGATGTGCCTAGGGATAATAATCGAGCACCGATGTTCAAAATTCTGAAGAATACTGGAAATATATGTATGTGCAGACTGCCCACTTCGATAACACACCTTTGTGTTCTGTGACCTTCAAACCACATGGTTCTTCTCTCTCTCTCTCTCTCTCTCTCTCTCACACACACACACACACACACACGCACGCATGCACACACAAACACTTATTCATTTTATATTATTTTAGCGAACAGTAGAGGTGTAAAAATATTTTGTGATGCAAAATACAGTCCCTGACAAGAGTCTTGCTGCTTATCTGTTTTGTAGAAACACCTGATATTAACTTGACTTTAAATTAATCCATTTTTGTTACAAATATACCTCACATATACAGAAATTGAACAAATTTACTGCAAATACAAAAATACATCAGCAAATTGAATAGTCGTGCTGTGAGATTCAAATTTATATTTTGTACACCTTCCACTAGCTTGAAAGACTGCACCATTGTGGTTTGGCAAGGAATCGTACAATTTATTGATGAAGTCATCAGGAATAACAAAAAAGCAGTCTTGCGTACCTCCCAGAGTTCATCAATATTCTTTGGTTTCGTCTTCTATGCTTCCTCTTGATCTTTTTGCCTTGAGGAACTTTGATGTGGAGATGGAAGTATGCGATGGAGCATCACCCTTCTACAGTATTTGTCATCTTTTTGATTAGGAATATAAGAGGTAGCTAAGATGTCTTACTATTTTAGACTACTGATGTTGCCTTCCACCCTCAGATCTCTCACACACCCCCATAATGGATGTAACCCCTGACCATGAACCCCACCATAAAACTTGACTGTTTTCTGGGTGAATCTTGGATCCATGCTCCAGTAGGTCTCCTGCAATATTTTCATCTGAAAAATCAACCTTCTGCAACTTTTCAGGTGTTCCTTCTTTTAGCAGGCTTTGGATGTTGGTAAATGCCACACAGTTTTTCAATTGTCTTTTGTTTAGTGCTGGCTTCTGGGCACTGATTTGACCATGGAGGCCGACAAACTGTTCTGGTTGACACAGGGACTTCAGGTTACCCAGGCTCGTGGAGCTCTGCTGCAGAGGAAAACAGGCTGGCCTTCGATTCTCGGGCCATTAAACGGTTCTCTTAAGTAGGTCTCTTGTGGGGTCTGCCTGACCTGAACTTGTGAAATATGTCTCCAGTCTCTTCAAATAATTTTGTATCCTCTGTACTCGATGCTGAGACACATAGAAGGTGTCTGCCACATCAGCTGATCTTCAGCATCTTGATAATCAACACTTTAGTCTCAGGATGAATATTAGGCATGTTTGCAGAGGTCTAGTGACAGTTGATGTGAAGGTCTAGCGCACTTGGGTTCTTTTTATACACACTTGATATCTAACTGATCCATTATTAGTCACAGGTGCAGCTCATATGACAAGGCGACAACACTTATGTCTTTGCAAAAATTGATTAATGAGCTTAATGAGCTATGAATATGAAAATACTTTTAATATTGTATTGTGTAAACATTGGAGTGCAAGGTAAAAAAAACCCAGTTTCCTTTTACAAGTTTTGTATAACAATGTGAGGCATTTCATTGTGAGATCATATTGCAGACATAAAACCGATGTATGTGTAATATCATGAGCAGACGGTGTATATTATTTCCATAAACCTCTGTTTAAACCAGTTCGAATGACTTTTCTATAAAAAAATAAACAAATACACAGAAGCTCATTTAAAAATTCCGTGCTGTGTCTGTGAGAGTCCCAGTGCGAGTTCTTCTCAGATTGGAGAGCTGATGGGACTGTGAAGTCTCCTGGAATGATTTAGAGCTTGAATGATCTCAGTCAGTTTACTTTTGATACGAGCGATTTCCACAGAGCATCTGTGTGCTTCTATATGCTGATCATTGCCAAGAAGGAATCACATCACAAACAGAAGGCAAAACAAACACGCTGGGTAACACTTCATTTTCAAAAAAATCTGATTTAAATAGAGGAAGAATTTACTTGTGTGACATAGAGCTTCTAGATTTTCTTGGATAACGGAATAACATCCTTTAAATGAAAAACATACAACAAGATTTGAGAGATTCCTGGTGCTTTTGACATCACAGACATGTTTGTATTTGCTATTACTTGGTAGAAATGTATAGGAAATTGAAGCAAGAATAAGAGTGTATAGTGAGCACATAAACTGAATTAACAGCTTCAGATTTTCAGTGCGGAGGCTTAAGCAAAAGGCCTAATGCTGGACATGAAATGTTAGCATTGAGGCCATCTATCCATGTGCAAGCCTGAAATAATTGTACATTTAAAGGAGCATGGTCAATCTATGGATTTAGAAAATCTTGGCGATCAATCCCTTGATGAATATTACAGACAAAGACTGAGGGATCTTTGAACTCATTCGCTTGCTTCAGTTCTAAAAAGATGGAACACTTTTATGGATCCAAAAAATGTAATTAAAATGAGGAAAGCATAACAGGGCTATGTCCAGATGAAGGAAGGAGATTGACACTGTGTCACTTTCACTTAGTTCTTCTCTCAATCCAAACATTGTCAAACATAACACTTAGAAGGCCTATTTAAGCATTTTTTTACTGGTTTACAATCTTCCCTAATAAATTACCTTTAAAATTACCTTTGGGCAATGTATTTATTTTGTTCAGTGCAACACTGCAATTGTGCAAAAATAAAATTCTGAGAATTACATTTTGTCATTTTCTTCACTCCAAAAATGTAATGTTTCATAACAAAAAACAAAGTGTTGATACAATCAAAAGTCCCCCCAAAAAGCATGGACAAGGCCAAACACCTCTCCTACACCTCATAAATGTTCCAAGCACGTTTTGTTCCATTGTAATACGCTAGCCATATCACAGGTCTTGTACTTACAAGGTTTATCCCTTCTTTTCACCACTAGATGGCACTGATGGCGCCTGTAAAATGAAACTAAAAGAAAATCGCAAATTTTCTAACAATTTAATTTGAATTACCTTGCAAATTATGTTTCATAACTCTTGTAATGTTCATTTAAAACAAAAAAAAAAAATACCAAAACTAATAACCTTTTTGACACCTACACATTATATTTGGAATCAAAATTAAACAATCGCTGGGGCATGTAACTCTTAATTAATTTAAAACAGCCGTTGTGATTGGCACACGCACCAGTAGTGCTGAGCCCTCTAAGGGTTAAGATGGTCCTGTGTATGTATAACATATGTGGTTGTTGCAAAGGAAATGTGAAGGTCAGCGTGGAGTATAAACACTTAATTTTTTTTTGTGGAAGAAAAGATTGCCCAAAATTCAAGTGGATATTGTGTCAAAATATAGCTTTCTTCAGTCCCTCAGTGTTAAACTGTTTTCATCTGCTGTTGAACATGTCTGTGAACCCTTAAATCTTTCATGAGGGGTTTTAACTCCATGTGGCTATCTCTCATCTTCTTCCTGATCCTCTGGTGGTTTCCCATAGTTTGGACAAGAGTTTGAACATAAATCATTATCTTTGATGGATTTTTCATGAGTCTCACAGTCATCTAACCCAAAGTTCATATGCTCCGTTTGGAGAGAGATGGGTTCAAGTTGAAAAGGCAGCATGCAGTTCAAATTGAACCATGGCAGCTGGTTTAAGCTGGTTGTTAGCTGGTCCTGCTGGGTTTTTTTTTTTTCACTAGGAGGGCTTGGCCACAGTGTGTGATCTTTTATCTTTAGATTGCTGGATAAAATCTATACTAACTTGCAGAAGAAAGAAAAAGGAGCTGGTTTTACGGGTTTTAAATTGTAATCAATTGTCCAGCCCAGTGTTATAGTGGACAGTGCGCCGGGCATATATACTGTAAATAAATTTGTATATGTACTTTTCACAAAAGCAAATAATTTTCTGAAGCATTTTGTTGTTCCCATTGCATGTTCCATAAGAGAACTTAATTGCAAGGAAAGCACAAATACTACTGTTTTGTGCAAAATTACTTTTCAAACTTTTTAAAGGAAATGCAATCAATATATATTTTGTATTTTGTTGTAATTTGTTTAAATGAACATGTTTAGCCTTTTGTTTGCTTTTATGAGAGACTGCTTCAGATGATTACAAACTTCATCTTGCTCAGAGCAACCTCTCTAATCAAAGAGATCCCTCTATGGACAGCTATCATGCTTTATTTCAGAAAATGAGCTAATTATCTAACCAAAGCCAAACAATTAGAGCATGAGTATGAGCTTTTAAAACCCAGGGGGCTCTAGCAATTCATCTCTTCAATATCTGCTGGTCAGAACAAGGTCAGGGAAGCAGGCCTTCACTGTCCACCAAGAGGAGAGAGCCTACTGTAAATTGGCCATTCACTGCAGTTCTGACTGATGAACAGTGATTTGTTACTTTGAGGAAAATATTCATTATCCACCCACCTTTCCACACTTTGACAGAAGCATTTTTCAATGACAACCCTGCAAGCAAAGAAAAATAGACAGGATGCTGGACGACTCGCAAACTGAATCTGCAGTACTGGAAAAAAAATAAAAAGCTGTAAAAATGCATTATTAATCATTTACATAACAATCAAACAATACAAACAAATCCAGTAAAGACTGATATAGATCCTTTGAGAATTAATAAAAAAAAAAAAAAACATTTGTTTCATTTGGGTGTTTTTGCTGAACAAATAATGATGAGTCCAGGAACAAAACAACGGGTATAAATTATTATAGATAATAATAATTTAATAATTAAAAGAGTTTGAAATGTCACATGGTCAAAAAATAAACTAAATACCATTCGTATGAAAAACTGCTCTATTGCCAGCTTACGTTTCAAAATATGGACCATTTTTTTTGTGTGTATTTATATATATTTTTTTTAATTTATAAGATTATTGTTACAGTGTAAGCATAATCTCCTGGACAAATTGCTTTGCAAGTAAAACAATAAAAAAAAAAAAAACAAGCTTTAAAAACCGTTTCATTAAAACTCACTTATTTTAATAAAGTGCAGTGATTGGACAAAAAAGAAATCTAAATCAAGAGATTGAAGTCTTTGAAAAATCTCTGCTGGTAGTTTGCACCGAGCGTCTTGGAGGACTAACCACAGATCTATTGTGGGTGTAGATCTGTAGAGCCATACCATCCCTTCTGGCACTTCCTGCTTGTCTTTAAAGTGAAGACAGTTCTGTATCTTTAAAACAGTTTTTGTCGCAATTCTTGTAATTTTTATACAACCCCAGCTTTGCATCCAATTAAAATTATTGGAAAGAAATTCTTATAAATTGACAACAAACTATTTTTATGATATATAAAAAAATCTGACGTGTTGAGACAAAATAAAAAATTAATAAATCCACCCAAAATGCAAAGACGAATCACAAGCCACATCACAATTCTTGTACTTCCAAGTGTTATTCCTTCTTTTCACAACTAGATGACACTTATTACACTGATTTGGGGTCTGTAAAATGAAAAACAATCTTTTTCACATTTTAATTTGAATTTTCTTGAAAATGATGTCATAAGTCTTGTAATGTTTTTTTTAAACCAAAAAATATCAAAACTAACCTTATCGAAACCTACACATTATATTTGAAATCTAAATTGAACAATAGCTGAGTTGTGTCAATCCAACTTAATTCAAAGTTAAGACTTAATTTTTTCTGAGAAATACCTTCTGCTACAGCCGAGTATTTCACATTTGACGCACCCATTGCCATTTTCAGCACCCAGTTCATATGCTTTCCTGAATAGTTGAGCAACTTTTCCAGACTGATTTCTGGCCCAAATGTTCCGGACTCTAGCTGGGTGCACCTGGATCCCACTCGTTTCTGAACTGATGCTCTTGATGAAAATTATACAGTACTGTGCAGAAACAAGCAACGTTGATCTTCTTATAAATACTTATAAATGATTAGTCCGTAGTCATAATATAATTATCTTTATAAGATGTACGTTTGTATACGGTTTGATGGCAGTACTGCACATCTTTGAAAGCCTCAGTCACAAGCAGATACTTAAAAGACTTTCTTTTGCTTTATTCTAGATTTATCTGTCTGCCTGAGGTTTATTGCTCTTTTAATGTGATAAAGCTGGATCCTGAAGAGAAGCTTAAAATAAATGCCTAACAAAACAAATTTTTTCAATGTCCAATCCCACATTATTAGTTCTAATGTTTCCTTATTGACAGAGTAATGCCGCTGCAGAGAAAGAATGAGGGGAAACAGCAGGCTCCATTTCCTCTAGTTAGACAGCATTGCATCTTTTCCACACATCCAAGCATCTAGGTTACATGTGTCAATTACAAAGCCCCGGGCCAAACACGGTCCATTACGGCCTTCAATGCAGCCCTGCAACAAATTCTACTATTGAATTTAGAGTGGTCTGTGCGCTGTTTAGAGCTTCACTGAGAAAAAAAATATCCTTTTAAAGCTTACTTTTATTGGAAACCTTTAGTCAACAGGTTGATTACTGCACATATTATGATTACAGAAATACCAAAATAAAATTTATTTTTTTTAAGAAAACAAATGAAAAAAGTAATTATATCTAAATATTATTTAATCCGAGTTAGTCTTTTCTTTTCTTGCCAAAATAATCAGACTAACTGAATTTGATTAAATGGGAGTGTGTAGATTCTTATCTACAAATAAGAAAAGAAAAAAATGGCCTCACCTATTTTACATCTGGCAACAATGATATAGAACAAGGTTACATTTGATCTGGCTTCAGTTTTCTTTCAGCTAAGAGATGTTTATGGGTTTTCTTGCATGTAGTCTTCAGTCAAGTCAATGGGAATTTCCAGACAGTTCCTGGTTGATTCTCTGGATCATTGTTCTCTATCATGATTGTAGGGTACTGTTAAAATTATAATTGTTCATTTATTTATTTAACAATATTAACTTAATCTGACAACCTCATAGAAACTTTGAACTTTGAACATACCAAGCGAGTACGAAAGTATTTTTCCCGAGGCTCTAGAAAGGGGCCTCAAGTTTTCCCTTGAATGGCCTTTGAAATTAAAGGGAAAAGACATCAGCTTTGGGAAATCCTAAAGACATGTCGGCTGGTTTATCTCACTCATAGTGACACCAAAACATTTTCAACTTTATTTTTGCCCTCTCTATCTCAGGTTTGGATAATCACAGATAAATGGGGGTTAGTTTATGGCACTCGTAGTGACAACTTTGTATGATGTCAATGGTTCTCCTTTAAAGAAATCATTTGCCTTATAAAAATGCTTTTTAACAGAACTTGAAGCCAACATTAAAGTTTATGTGCAAACTTTAGTCATCTAATTATAGGCTGCTGTGTTTATGTACTTTTAACAAATGCATTTCATTTCTGAAGTATTTTCTTTGCACGTAAAATATTTTTTGAAAGCATATAACAAGTGTCCATGGTTAAAATTGAACAATCAATAAAACCTAGTGAGTATTTGGTTGAACGGTGATTGTTGTCTTAGTGACATGGGCCGGAATAAAATGACAATTAATTTTAGTTCTAATCACAGCCCAGCTGTAACATCCATATGTTGCTCGTAAAGCAGTGGTCTTTTCACCAGGCAGGTCTCGGATGACTAATAAAGAAGGTCCTGGCAGATACATATACTGTCTGGAAAACAACTCAAAGACGAATGGGTGTGCCTTTTCTATCAGCAAACATAGAACCGAATCAATGGAGTCACATAGTTTGGCACAATACAGATTTGTTGCTCTGACCTAGAGTTGTTTTTATAACCTACATTTTTTTTTCTTTCTTCCTTTTTAGAAAACATTCATAATTTAGTGCTATTGATCCTAATGGGGTGCAGTCTGTGCTCTGTAGCATTTGCCACTTAGTCTTGTAGAAAAAGATTGATTAGTTCAGTGTGCATCATATGCTTGTGGGACTGGACTGAATGGTGAGCCCATGCAGTTCATTTCTCAATGTGCCACAACAAACTACCAAACCACATCTTGAAGGTTGATATAAGCTTTTGGGCTCTCAGCAGGTTACGCATCTTCCACAGACAAAAGCAGAATGAAAAGTGCGAGACGTGACCTGTGTGAGCGCTGCAGCAGACAGCGGCCTTGGAAAACAAAGTCTGCTCTTCGATTCCTGAAACAGATTCTCTCTCACCACAGGAGTTAAAGAGGTCTATCCATCTCTTGTGCCTTGTGATCACTTCATAGGGCTCAAATATCACAGAGAGAGCTCATCTGAATGCTCACATGATGTCATTTTCTATCTGCCCCGAAAGCAGCTGGTCATCATGTCTGCGGAAACTACTTGAACAAAAATAAAAGCCAACTCATATTGGGTTAGTAGTGGGTGAGGGATGAACACTTTTCTAAAGAATAGACTTCAAATGTGCTCAGTCGATAACAGGAAATTGTTTAAAAGGTTCTTTCACAAAAGTCTACATAAAGAATGAATGCAGATCATCAAACTTATATTAAAACTAATGTGTTTTGGTCAGTGGCAAGCTGTGCTTTTACTGCTTGGGTCTTCAGCAACGACATTTATCTGAATCTATCCACCTTTTAGCGCAACAACTATCATGTCACAGTAACATCACAGTTACAAAAACCATCAGCACTCCACATAAACACCAGATATAACACATGGTGATGTGGTGGAGACGTTTTATTTCAACCAAGTAAACACAAATGTACCACATGAATGTGTTTAGTTTGAGCCATTGTGGATGTTCAAACGTATTAATATTTGCAGAAGTTAGCAGGAGTGCTATGGAAACTTAGCAGTAGTGATTTTCAACTGATCAGAGAACAGAGAAATGCAGACGGTTTTACATCCCTGCTTGCTGGCCTTCGGAAGGCTATTTGATATCTGATGATTGAGTGGATGCATATAAAGCTTGTATGACTGACACTGAAGGCCTTACGCAAAATGCCAGCATATAGGTTTGTAGCAATTTGGACAAACAAGCATTATTCAAATGGCCTCTAGAGGCAGTGCAGCCAAGATGAGCATAAGACAAAATCATCAGAAAGACAAAATGATAAAGGGCCATAAAATCCCCCTTTTTTACTTAGTATCACTTGAGGAGTTTGGTTCCAAAATAAAAATCATAAAAAACGTGGAACAAATCGAAAGTATATTTTTTTGTCATATTTGAAAAGCCCCTCATCAATTTTCCAAAAAACACAATACTTGCATTACAGGGCAGTCCTGGTTTGTCCGTTTTTTTCCATACTGTGATAAACGCCAGGTAATTTTATTTTTCACAAAACCCCAAAATCCATTAAACCAACAGCACAACACACCATATGTCATGTAATCAAGTCAGTGCTTTTACACTGGCCTTGTATACAATGTTTACAAGGAAAAACAAAAACAATCAATCTGTGATTACTGTTGATGCTTCAATGTTGTGGTTTCTGCAACATGTAAAAATTTTTTATTTGTTTAATAGTCATTCCACCAAAGCCTGAAAAAATCCAAGTCAACACTGGCTCGCATTTGTTATTGCTTTTTGAACAGTTCCATTTAAAATGTAGGTGTCATGAAGTTATCGTGTTTTGGAAAAAAATTTTTTTTCAAAATAAATCTTTAAATATAAAAAAAAAAGATTTATGTTTGAATGGCTTTGAGATTCATTCATTCATCTTCTAACCCGCTTGTTACCCTTCGTGGTCACTTTCGGTGCCTATCTCCATCGGAGGTGGGGTTCACCCTGGAAAGGTCGCCAGTCCATCACAAGGCATGGCTTTGAGATGCTTTATGAATTTTGAAAGAAATTTTATTTTGTTTTTAGCAAAGAATTAGCAAATTCAGTAATTTATGTGCATTTTTACATTAAACTAATACAATCTCAAACTCATCAAATATGTAAATAAGAAATTACGAGAACTTACCTTTCTCTTTCCATGATGTTCTAAAGATCCAAGTGATGCAACATTGAAATTCCCGGGATGGGTTAGGGTAACAGGAATAAGTAAAAAGCTGAAGACATGTTTTTTTAATATTCTTTATCTTCTATAAAAGATCTTAATCATTATATTTTAGGGTGAAGTGTAGCACCAGAGTCTGGGGACAGCAATAAATGCAATTTTTCAGTGTTTTATGTGGATTTTATCAATATTTACATGTTATTGGTGAAATTTGCAAAAAAGAATAGTAACAAAATGTATTTATGAAGCAATTTTAATTCTTATTTATACATTTAAAGTCCCATGGACAGAAATGGCAATCATTCTGTGGAATGGTTCACACTGTATATTAATGATTTTTATTTAATGCACAATACATAATACTTATACTAGGCTAAACAAATGCACATTCTATTTTCTAAAAACAGATGTATAAAAAATGCATTATGTTTTTTTGCTCAGTTTGTATGTAATGGTATTCTTTTATTTTCATCACAAAGAAGAAATGAATATTTGTTTCTGTCTCAGCTATCCCTGTATAAACATAAAGGCCACAGATTCATTAGATGGGAACAAGAACAGTTCCACATGGGTAAATCTGATTCTGCTATAGTAAATTGCTATGTTTCCTTTATTTTAGTAAACCAGTCGATAGCAGTCTCGTAACGGTGACTGACATTTTTCAAAGTGATTGTTCCCAAACCTCATTCGTCAAATACGTGCCCCTGATATGCCAGATGATCCACATTCACTGCTGATTTATCGTGAGGTGCAAATCTAATCTGTCATAAACTGTGACATGCTGAAACCGAATCTCCCTTTAAACCAGGTTCATGACTATATTTGAGAGCTTGAAAAAAATGTCATCTGTCTTACTTGTGTGCTAAAAATTCCTAAAGATAAACAGATCCATCACAATCTCGCCTCTGGTAAAATGTCACTCGGTGCTCTCAAAATAAACCTAAGGCTGTAATAAACATGGACATTGATACAAACTAATAGTGTATTTTCCATACACCAATCCTAATGAAAGCCACTAAAGTTGGCACTGATTTGATGAGATCTCAACAAGATGTTTATAGCAAGATAAGATAAATATCCGTATGGGAATATTGAGCGGAATCTTTCATCACACTTCAAACCATCTCATAGAAAGGTATAAAATGACCCAGTTAACAGATGACAGCAGAGGTTCTTCTCAAAGGCCTGCTTTCTTTTGACAAAGCACAGAGTAATTGTAACTCGTACCATCTGAGCCATTCTGAATCTAAATCCCCCATACATGTAAACAAGCCAGAGCTCTCTGGAAGATGACAAGCACTATGAAAGGTGAAAAATTGAGAAAATGGCAACCAGAGTAAAATGCTGTCAAGACTCATTGAAAGGGATAAAAGCTCTGTGTGACAAACACACAAGCTGTTCCTGTCACAAAGGCTGACGTTTAGTGGAAAAAAATAGCTTTCGGCTCTCAGAATAGTCTCATGTTTTATATATGGTGTGAGTTTTTATTTGTATATTTATTTAACATTGTGAAAAAGTCCATGTGTCTTTTTAAAGATTGCGAGAGAATGTTTAAGTCTTAATATTAATGATAATGCTAAAGAAAGGTTGCTTGTTTGGTTAAAAATACAAAGTGCTAACACATCACTGTTACTCAGTTTGACCTCTGTGGGGCAGAACATAGATGGGTGTGATAATGTGAATTAATTAAATTTCTAAGAAATGTTCGTTAATGAAAAGTAATTAACTTTATAGATCAGTATTTACTTGTGTATTTGTATGTAATTAGTTACTAATTAAGAGTCACTAGTAGAGTAACATGGCCGATCCTGATGTGTCTCAAGGGGTACGCGACTGGAAAAAGCTTGATTGTATACATTGTGTTGATCCTGGATGTTGTCACTTCTCGTCATTTTATTTAGACCCTCACAGGTGAACATGCTCCTCTAATTATTAAAAATATTACCAATTGTTTCTACACTGAAACATCTTGCGACATTTTGATGTTTGTTTGTTTTTTTGGTTCTTTAAAATTTGTTCTAATAACTTTTTTACAAATATTGTTTCATTATGTTACACAATAGTTCCACAGCTGAAATTGTACAAATATTACTTTTGTGAGTAGTAAATGTTGTCCTTTCTGACTGTAAATATCTCACAAATTGAGAATGAAAAGAAAATCAAAAGTGTGGAGACAAAATAAAAATGTTTAAATATAAAGAATCAAAGACAAGGTCAAAAACATGTGAAAATTGTATGAAAAACAGGCGAACCTCTTCTAAACTTTTCTTCTAATTGTTTTGCAAAAACAATCCAACCAAACATGTCTTGTGTTCATAGGGTTTTGATTTCTTTCCCCACTAGATAGCCCTGATAACACAGATTTGGAGTCTGTAAAACGGAACTGAAAGGCTATAGCACATTAATTTTACCTTGGAAATTAAATCATGTTATTTTTGTTTAAAACAAAAACTTCCAAAGCTAATAACCTTTTTGAAACCTACATACTTCAAAACAGCCCGAATCATTGTTCAATGAAAAGACTAAGACCACACTTTTAAATGTGTATAATTAAAACATAAAGGAAACTTTTGTTAACCTTTACATCCCAAATAATATTTATATATATATATATTATTAATTAATCTCTGACATAAAACTTGGCTGATTTCAGATTGGCTGATTTTCATTTTTAATTTTGCATAAGATTGGTAAACATGAATCTTTTCGTTAGTTTTAAGAAGCACAATCTTCCAATGTGTGACGAGTGCTTCCTCTGAGAAAGGAAATGAGTCTTCATGCTGATATCGATTGTAAATGAGCTGAAGTGTGTGTTTGACCCCCATGAGCCCCCGGTGTGAGATATTGAACCTAGAAACAAACAAAAGCATCAGAAGAGATGATTCAAATACACATTATCACGCTTATTAAAACTGCTGTGTTTATTTCAGCAGAAAAAAAAAGAGTTTTACATAAACGTTGTAAAAAAAAAAATCAACATTTAGCCATCATCAGAAAGACAATTGGTGCGAATGGATACATGTGAAGTTTCTGATGCACAGAGGTTTTAATTAAAAAAATGCCCGGGGAACGCTTGGAGAAATGTTCTTGTTGCTTCTTCAAAGCAGTTTGACCCTGTTAGCATTATTGATTCTGATAACCAGGATGCTGTATATTTGTCAAGTTTAATGAGACTCTGGCTGCTCTATTTGATCACATTTCGTAACTCTGGTTTGCATGTGTAACAGAGCGCCCCAAGACATGTTTTGATTAGTTAGAAACATGACGATGCCCTTGAAAACAGAAGAATTCACATTCATTAAAAGTCATTAAGTAGGTGCTATGTCATTAGTGTTTTTCTTGAAGTTATAAATATCTAAATCGATATATAGTCAACTAGTAGGACATTGTTTTACAGTAAGCTTTACAGCAAACCCTGGAATGCAGAGAGCTTAGTAGAGTGATGCCTCTTTTCATGATCGATTTCCAGGTCACGACTGGAGGACACCAAGGAAATCAAGGAAGCCATCAAAGAAATCCATTGTTAGCATTTTGCTTTGATTTTCAATCATCTTTACCTAAATTTTTCTAAATTGATTGATAACATGCTGTTTTCTTTACAGTTATGTTAGGGTAAAATAATGGAATTATTTGAATCATAAAATACATTTCACAAGATTGCTTTTTGTAAAATGGCATATTTTGTCTCAAATCAGGTTTTACAGCAATTGGCAGATAAAAATTGCTCCGTCTGAATATTTATCAACTGAAAAGATTCAAAATGTCATGTTGTAAGTAGACCAGAACCATTTCTGTTTGAAAATACCCATAAACTGTAAACATACCTCAAGTGAAATCTGTCTGTTTTCCAATGGAATCTGTTTACCCTCCCATTGTAAGACAAATCCAACCAAACTCTGTAGCTTTCCTGTCAGTGGTACCATCACACCAGCTCATACTCGCATCAACAACTCTTTCCAGACTCATTTAAAGATAAAGTAACCCCTTTACTCCAAAACTCTATCGCTCAGCGAAAGCTACAAAACCATCTCTCGCCTGCCAGATCGGTGGAGGAATGTTCTCTTCTCAACCTACATCCTCTCCCCTTGTTTCACCATCTACAGACATGATTTTCTTCCAAACTTCTCACAAACTCCCCATCTGCCCTTTAATCCTAACGACTACGTTTATGACCCGCATAACAGACTGCTAAAATGTTCTGAACATAGATGAAGGCCCATCTTCTGCCACTCAAATTGTATGTTCCTGCCAATCCCACTGTCCAGCATGACTTCACCATACAACTGGAGTCCTCAATCATCTCCCCCAGAGCTTCCGTCTGGAACCTTGGACTGATATTTGATAAATAATTAACACTCAAAGAAAACAATGCTATAACAGGGTTTCTCTGTTCTCTGTTTCATCTCTCCCATGAGTCTCTTGATGAAAATATTCCTTTTGCCATGGTTTTCTCTCTTCTGCGCAATGAGCTGTTCAAAATTACCAGGAACTGAAACCTTCTGAGTGCTTTTATTATGGATTCTGTTGTTTTGAGATTAGGATTAATTTAAGATTAATCTGTATTTAAATATTTTTGAATATTAATTCAGTAACTATATGGCAGATTGTTAACAAAGGTTTCTTAGTTTTTACTTAACCCTTAGAAGTCCAGGGCCTTTTTACATTTACATGTATGCATTTGGCAGATGCTTTAATCCAAAGCGACTTAAATTTGAATGAATGGAAACATTTTTGTCAGTTCTTGCTTTTTTTGAGCAATTTTTACTACTTAAATTATACAAAAAAAAATTACTTCTGAGACTTACATTTTGTCACTTGTTAATCAAAAAATCTCAAAAATATAACAAAAATCAAAAGTGTTGAGACAAAATAAAAACTCTGAAATCACCCCAAAAAGCAAAGACAAGGTCAAAACAATGTGAAAAAAAAATATATTTAAAAAAAAAAAACACGAAAATCTCTTCTAAACCTTTTACACTGTTCCAAGCACTTTTTGTGCCATTGTGCTTTTTTTCTGCGAGAACACAGACTATATCACAGATATTGTACTTCCAAGGGTTATCTCTTCTTTTCACCAATAGATGGCACTGATTTGGAGTCTATAAAAGGAAACTGAAAGAGTATTGAAAAATCAAACAATAGGTGGTTCATGCAATTCTACTTGATTCAAAACAGCCCGTGCTTTTAAGGGTTTGTAGTTATGAAACCCTTGACGTAACATTCTTAGATTTAAGATTTGTGTGTATTTGAGGTACTTTCAATGTCTTTAAGTTTGAAGCTGGATCATGTTGCCCTTTTTGACACTATTTATGGCCTCTGGCTGTAAAATACTTCACAGGCTCTGCTGTGTCACCGCACCAAATGGATTTAAATGTCTTGAGCATGTTTGGACTGTACCTTAACCATTGTCAAAGCTTTTTGTTCATTGGCATCACTCTTGTCCTTGAGCGTTTTAAGCTCAGTGATTGGTCTGAGTCATTCCCATCTGACCTTCTTCTCAAATTCCATCTACAAACACTGTCCTCCTTCAGATGAGATCCATCTTCTTTCCAATGAATCTGCTGCAGTCTTTATTGTTGGTGAGGCTGGCTGTGGCTGTGCATGATTCTTCTCCTGCCTGATGCTGATTGTCTGTCGGTCGTTGTAATTGAATTCCCCGTTAAACTGATCGACAGTGAATAGGTTTGAGGTCCAGGCTCTCTGTTACTCTGTGTTAAATCAGAACTCATTAAATCAAAGAAACAAGCAGAACTCTTCATGAAACTCTGAAAAACACCCTATAAAGAGAATTTAGTGACATAGCTCTATGCACATCATACAGTAGCTGTTTTTTCAATAATTTAAACCTTTTGCGGCCTTCCAAAAGGCATTTTCTGTCTTCATTTTGGAGTAATTAGTAATCTCAACAAATAATTTTAATTCTATAAGAGAAAATGTTTATTTTTATATAGAAAGAGAAAACTTAGCCTGAAAGAGGGATAGTTGATTATCATTATCATATTTCTCATTTAAGATGCCAAATTTGCAAACAGACGCTTGAGGATTCTATGGTTCCTAAGACCTTACATACATTCCATACCTTTAGTAGCCCAGCGCACAAGAGCCTTCAGTCAATTGAGCTCAATGGCTCTTGATAAAAGAGGACTCTTATATAAAGATTACTTTTAAGCCAATTAAAAACAGAAAGGTAGAAGAGGAACATCCATATTTCTAGAAAGAATTGATGGAGAAACACTAGGGGAAATGGAATTAATCTACATTTAATCTATTGTAATCTTTTTTTTTATTTGAAGGAATATGTCCAGACTAGTTGGGGGATGATTGAAACCTTGTCAAGAACTTGTCATTCAGACATCCCATTAAATAAGGTAATAATTTTGTGGGAGAGTAACCTGCGATACTCTTCAGAAGGCTACTTCCAACGCACAAGCCATCTTTCTTAGCTAATGCATGGATTCAGGGGGGATTGTGGTTTAGGCTTTATGTGAAAAGAAATGTTAGCAGCTTGATCATCCAGGGGTTCTGTTACATCAATTCAATGATAATTTACACGGTAAACATCCAAATATCAAGTTCTAAATGTGTTTTGATTATGTAATCAACATGTCTGTCTCAGTCTTTTCATGCCATCTCAATGATCCAAATTTTAATTAGAAATGTACTTAACCCTTGTGTATTTTTCAAATTCTCTACCCTTTTGTATTGTTAATGACCTGCCTTAAAAAAGAACTTAGAATTTTTGATTAGAACTGAGGTAGATAAAGAGATTTATGAAAAAAAAACTTCATTTAGTGCCTGTAACAGCTACAACCACCAAGAAAGGGCTGTACATTTGTCCAGAATGCATTTTTGAGTTTTTGACAAAATTCAAAGCATTTTCTTAAATTTGATGAAACCAGGGCGACATGGTGGCATGGTTAGGTTCAAGGCTCTCCGGTGACCTTCCTGGAAGGAGTTTGCATGTTCTCCATGTGCTTGCATGGATTTTCCCCTACAATCCAGTTGACCATTATTTGGATAAATTTTTTCCAAATCAATTAAAACCTTAAAGGAATAAGGTTTTAGTTAAATAGTTAAAGGAAAATTCTCACAGTCTAGACGCTTAAAAATTCGGACCAGACCCTAAGATATGTTAGTCCCATCTATTACCTATTCTTTAAAAATGGCTTTTGGATGGCTTTTTTAATTCTAACCCAACAGTTATGCCTTTTGGTTTCTCAATATCTCATCCTGGATGCTCTGCCCACTTGTCTCAACCATTGGGGACTTGGGGCCTGTTATGACTTCAGTTACACAGTGGATGTCCAGATCTCTATATTTGTGGAAAAGTATGTTTGAGTCAATTAAATGGTCCAAATGTAAGAAGCTTTAAGATATTTTTGTAGTAATAAAATACAAAAACTAGGAAAGGGTTAGAGTTCTCAGCTTGAAGTCTGGTCCAGAACCTTAATGTTTTGAAGAATTCTCAGAAATCTAAGATTTGGACGACACACATGTAAGCTTTGCCATTTAAAATGGCCGATTGAGGATTTGAAGGTTTATTAGACCACACCAGGATTTAGATTTGAAGATTTCTAAAGGCCCTATAGTGATACCCTCATGGGGACCTTACAAACCCAGCTTGGTTGTAATGTAGCCATATGTTTTATTCGGGATGCCTTGGCAAAAGGAGTCGAGGGTGGAAGTGAAAGTAGCAGTGAAAGTGAAAGTAGTGAAAGAATGCAGCTTTGCCAAAAAAGACTTTCCCATCTTCTTAGAGAAACAATGAGGGTGAGGCAGGTCAGACACTGAGCTGAAACAGAAAGTATTATGTCTTCTAAAAACCACAGCTTATGGTATCAACCAGGGACTGGAGAAACAGGAATGAGTTTATTAGCCAAGAAATAAATAAGAGCCTTGAATTTCACTAATGAAGTCCTGAGTGACTCTCGGGGACTTGTAGAAAGTAACAGTCAGAGTCCATAAAAACAAAATATGGGATCCATGACCTTTGGTTTCATGTGTTTAGTGCAGTTAAACAAGGTCAGACTTTCTCTCTCTCCTTCTGGTTTCAGACATAAGGGCGGCTGAGTTAATTTACAGCTCTCATTTGTCAGTGGAGTGATCTCCATTAAGGCTGTTCTCTTTTTTTTGTGAAAATGTGCCGTTGTGTAGGAAGAAAACTTGATCTGTTCATCTCTGAAAGCATGGCTTTCAGATGAGTCACCGAACACAACGTATCAGCAAAATCTATAATTTGAAAGGATTGTAGGTCAAGGCTGTATCGGTAATAACTGGATGTGATTATGGGAGAATGTTGCAGAGAGACAACTTGCAGAATTTGTGGCCAAATATAAACAACGATTGCACGAAGCCTCAGATGGATTCTGCGAAAGCAGATACATGTTTTTATGAACCATTACTCATAACCCAGGCTCAAAATAAACCCATCCCATCGCAAAGCTGGAGAAAGAAACGTGAGGTTTACCAACAATTGTTTAGTTTGTGTTTTATCTTCATTTTAATTATGAGCCAAGAATCATTAGTTAAATTTTTTTGCAAATTTCAGGATCCTTGAAAGATTTTGGCTCTCAAACTTGTGACCTTTGAAATGTAAAATCAAAACGTTGAAATCTTTCGCAATTCTGGTGATGCGTTGGGATCTGAATCTGTTGGTGAAAGAGTGGTGTGGTGAACCTCTCGTGAGTACCACCAGAGATTTCTCATTATATTCTCACTTCTGGCACCTTATGGCACAAGGCCAGGCTCACAGACCCCAGGGAGACCTGACATAAGAGTTTACCCCAACACTGATGCTCCTGCCAAATTAAAACAAATAAAAGCTGCAAGAGAAGTGTGTTTTTTGGCACGTTGTATCCTAGGAATTCTAGAGTTGATTGCTGAGTGATTACTGTAAGGCTGCAGATCAAGAATAGAAGAGGAACCTAAAAAGAAGAGGCGATGTCTAGTATTTTCAGGAGAAAATGCTGTAATTTAAAGTCTGTATAAAATAGTCACATGCAAATTGGATCAGACAAAACAAAATCTGTGCATCCACTTTTTGAAAATATGAATGGATGATAATTCCCATATTTTCTGTTTCTTCCACCGTGGAGCAATTCAACTGCTGGGTAGTTCATCTGTCAAGAGACTTGTTTCTGTCTTTAGTTCACGTTTTACATTTGAGCTGCAACCTGCTGTGAACTTTCACACAGCAAGATTGAATTAAGAAGACAATCCACGGGTACTTCATTTACATAATGCATGAACTTAGATAATACATAATGCATGAAGGCCATTCATTTATAATACACATCCATGGTGAGTATGCCAACACATAAAATAATAATTCAAATTCTTAAATTTACCACAGATTTTTTCAAAGCAATTGTAAAACCCTAACTACTGCGTGAGGCTTAACTGTGTCTTTCTGTTTCATTTTACAAACCCCAAATCAGTGCCATCTAGTGGTGAAAAGAAGGGATAACTCTTGGAAACACAAGACCTGTGATATGGCTTGTGTTTTCAAAGTGCTGGCAAAAGTACAATGGAGCAGAAAGTGTTTGGAACAGTGTAAAAGGTTTAGGAAATGGTCACCTGTTTTTTATATATAATCTTTGCATTGTTTTGGAAAATAAATACTCGGAATTGTATTTTTTGTAAAATTGCAGATTTGTTGTGGGATTGTGTAGTGAAAAAAAAATGAAACAAAACAAACAAAACAAAACAAACAAAAAAAGCTGGGGTTGAATTAAAAAATGAAATTTCCACAAAAAAAAAAAGTTTTAAATGTAATTATTTGAGCAAACCGTAAAGAAGTAAATCCACTTAAAACGGCCTTGGACTTCTAAGGGTTAAGATCAGAACACTGTCGATATTTAAATTACTGTACTTCCTTTCGTTAACTTGCATATTTATAAGAAATATTTCTACGCATCAAGCATTCGATTAAAATGTAGTTTCCCTGGTCAACTTTTTAAATATTAACATTGTTGTATTCAGAACCATATCTAATATATATTTATTTTAATTTACTTTATTTAGTGCATCTGTTGAAGACTTGTTTGTTAAACATGGCAGGCTATAGACGACCATCTTTTCAATGATTATTCTCCCTGCCATAATCAAACAACTTTAGAATCAAATCTGCTTTAGATTTATCCTAACATTAGATGTGTATTGATCTTAATTTGCCCATATTTTATTCAGCATTAAGCAACAATTTTAAACCTGGGTTTAAAAAAGGAGCCTTAAAGTGCAAGTAATGCAGGGAATCTATTTTTTAACGCCATTTACCACAATGCATGAGATCTGTAATTATTTATAATTATAAGGCATTAGAATTAATTTGCTGCGACTTCTAATTGGTAATCGCTCAATAACATGTCATGTGGGTGTCTACTTTTCCCGTTTCTGGTTACATTATCAAAAATTCTTCAAATCATTGTTTTGTGTCAGTCATTGAACACAACAAACTTGGGATGGAGTAAATAGTGCATTTAAGGTGATGTAGCTCTTTTAGTGCTCGACACAAAACATGGCATTGTTCTCAATGCCGCAATTTAAATGAAAAGCAAGTTTAATTTCCGGAATCCAGAGGAGAGTGGTTTAAACTGTCTGACTGCATAAGAATGAAACAGGAGAAGTGATTTTAAATGGCTTGAGATTTCTTCCAGGAAAACGATTTCTGTTTGCATTTGCCTGCACAATAAAAGCCAGATCGTGTGCTTCCAGTCCTTGTCCTGTTGTTTTAGAAACCTCCACTAAAGTGCACCTTCTAAAGCACAGATGGCATTTGTAAAGGTAGCTTCTAGTCCAGAAATACCTCATGCTGGAATTTGGGAGCGCTGGCGATGACATTTCCCACGGGTCACACACGTCCTGAGCTCAGACGCTCCTCATCCCCTCAAATCACACTTAAGTCTCTCAGAGTCTTCAATCTCCAAGAGAAAAGCCTTCAGATTCAGTCCCAGAGATGCCCGGGGAGAAGAGACGCTCATGGAACATTGCATGAACAGCAGCAGTCTGAACATGTGAAAAGGCCGCTGGATTGAACTTCTGAAAATCTCATTTCTGTTTGTCCCGGCAAGAGTATAGACATGAGGAAACAGGATTAAATCCATGGAAAACAGAGCTTAGCTCTGTCTCTGAGATCCTCCACCACTTCTACTTTTAGAATTCCAATGAAAACTCTCCTTTTTAAAACAAGTACCTTGCTCTTGCTTTTGTGCAGCAATTGGGTTTATCTGATTATTGTTACTGATCAAATTTTGTCATTCTCCACACATCTGTATTCAACTTGACAAATGAGTAATATGCATGACGTGTTAAGTTGATAAATAGCATTAAAACAAACATAAAAGTTATTTTATAAAAGAAATTAAATACTATAAATGCTATTTGTTTCTGAGAGTTAAATTGCTCTACATAGCAGCGGTGAAAGGGTAAATCTGGGACAAGTAACCTTTAAAATGATGTGAAATAACTTTGAGTAAACACAAACTCTCCGGTGCGGCGCTCACAGGAACACTGCTGCCTGCTCGTCATCAAGGGAGCACAAGAAGTCCTTACTTTCTGATCCAGCACTTTTCCTCCCTGCAGCCTTGCATGTATTAGAAAACAATTAATCACTCCTGAAGTCTGGACTCAGGAGCCTCAGCGGCAAACACCACACAGCTGTACGCCTCTCCTTGGTGGAGTAGAGGCGCCCCCACGCGGCAGAGGCCTGATCAACGTCACAAGAGATGACGGCGACTTCACCTCACTACAGAGCAGCGAATTTACTCATTTAAAAATTCAAATTGTTGAATTGTTGAGTTTTTTTTTTGTAGTTGCAAAATATAAATGTCGATTTTTTTCAATCAAAGTGATTCAACAACAAAAAAAAATAGCTTGAGGGGAACGATATAATTATGAGGGGACTTACCTGATGACAGACAGACACACGCACGCACGCACACACATATATAAATAAATATATACATATTTATTTTAAATTACGGAGTAGTTTTGCCTTGTGAAAAAGAGATATTCTATAAAATATTTTCTAGACGATATATTGATTTTCTCCGCCAAAAGAATTCAATTTATGTCACAGCACCAAATTCAGACAAATATCCATTGTATATTTTACTCAAAACGGTGTGTAATCGCTGTGTAAATGAACAATGTTTCTTTTGTGCACTCTAGAAATGTTTCTGACCACTGGATTTATATTTGAATAGGCATCTTTTTTTTCTTACTATTACTGAAAACAACACACAAATCTGATCATGTGTCACACAGCTGAAAAAAAATGCTACGAATGTGTGTAAATTAAGACTTCTACTTGGATTTTTAGTCCAAACATAAAAACAAGTCATATCGTGTGAATTTTTTTTACTGAAAATTTTCATGAGGTTTAAGATAATTTATTGAAAATATTTTCGAACTGATGCCCTCCTTTACATCATGATAAAAGATTTTTGAAGAGAGTAAAAACAAGAAAATTATGTCTACCATGCAAAAATATTGGGAAGGTGGTCATTAAAGATACGCAATAACAAACAAACCGCCTTGAGTGTAGGACACATACACAGCTGTTATATGCAGCTTATTTTGAGATTATAAACAAGATTTTGAACAACAGCAGCATAAATGTTTCTTATCTGTCAGCTCTGTTCAGTGAAGCCGTCAGCCACACGAAAATAGACTTAAAACAAAAAACATTCATCACATTCACATTGCTTAGGTCACTATCCAGTGACATGGATTTGTTTTTCTTAACTTTTAAAATAAAGGCTCATTGCCAAACACACATCAAAACATATATAATTTGCCAAAACTATAATACTACCCCTATTCATAATTTTCCAATGACTACTGCAGTACCTAGAACATACAACAGTCTCGAACTTAAAGCTTTGCTCTTGTCCAACCAAGCCCTTACCTTTGACCTCTGCTTCCATGAAGACCCGCTGTAATCATTTAAATACAGTTTTCCTTGAAATGGAAAAGTCGGAACCACCATGTCAGGATGATTCCCGAAACCCACAGATGGGCACGACTTTAAAAATAAGTCCATCCAAACAACTCTCTTCATCGAATTTATTGATCTCCAGCTTCTTATAAACTGGATGTTGAGGCATAAACATCATACATTTCTACAATTCAACAAAAATAGAACCAATATTTACAATTATTGTATTAAAAATACAAAACATAAAGAAAGACGAAAAAAGAAGAACAAATACATACTCCACCAATTGTCTTTGTAAAAGACGTACAGGTAAAAGTAGTGGAAAACGAGAGTCTTGACCAGCTACTGTAAATGTACACATCTCACATGAAGAGCATCACACATGAAGAAGAGAGTAGCCGAACGCTACCTAGCACTATTTACCTTGTATTTACGCTTGTACAATTTGTGCAATTCATTCAGGAAAACAAGCCTCTCATCCGAGCTCACCAAAACACCAATAATTACCTCGAAACCTGGAAGCAGATGGTTCAACAGTTCACACAATACAAACTATATTCACCATTTACTTTCCCTCTGGCGACTCCAAAAAAAATTAAACACATAAATAAATTTTTTTTAATATTAATACTGAAAAACGGGCCGTCTTCTTCACTTTAATCCATTTTCTTGGTTCGATCTTCAGTGATAAAGGAACACGGCAGAGGGAGAGTAAACTGTGAGAAAACTTCGGGTGAACTTCAGCAACCAGTAAAACAAAACGAACAAACAGGCAATAAAGATGGATTAGATTTGATGTTACACGTGGAAAACACTGCAAAAAGCTCGTCGTCGTCTTCTTCAGTCCGCATCTGTAACCCCTGATCAATGTGATCAGCACGACTCACAGATCAATAAACGAGACGCCGCACAAGTTCTGATTCTTCTCGGAGGGGATTCTGTTTCTTCTGGATGCTTTTTTCATTTTGAAAGCACCGTGTGTGATAAATAATGTGTCTCTCATAATCTAGAAAGCACAATGTGTTTATCTCAGAGTCTGTGTTTCGAGAGCTTGTTGCGTTCGGGGAAGAAAACTGTGCGAGTCTTGAAAGGATGTTACATCTTTTGAAATGATCATAACTTGGGCCCTTATTAAGTAAAGAACAAACACACACACACACACACACACACACACACACACACACATGCACGCACGCACGCACACACACGTTCTTAATGTTTCATTTATGCAAGGAAGTAGCACCCGAGAGTGGACACTGTTTGCCTGAGCAGCTTGGTGTTTTTGCTGAAAGAATGCTGAAATCCACGAGGTACTGCCATCTCTCGTAGGTTTTTTTTTTTTATTCTTTAATCAAAGTAATCAACTTGAAGTTTAACTATTTTTTCAAATCTTTAAACAGAAACTATGAACAAGTGAAAGGTGACCTTTAAAAAGGACAATTATTCCTTTAAATGTTGTGCCACTACTATCGGAAATGATTCAGTTACTGAACTGACTCACTGATTCACTTCTCATTCACACTTTCTTAAGGCTCACACTCACGCTAAGGCTTAGCATCACTGTCTCTCTTTGTCTGTTAAAGAGAAAGTGCACGCAAACTGAAAATGTACAGAAATGTGCTCACCTTGCAGTGGTTAAAATACAAAACAAAGTTTAGTTTTTCTGCTGAATGTAAAATAAAATCTATACAAGTTAAACTGTAATTATGTTTCTTTAGCATTCAACAGAGAAACCCAATTAGAACAAGTGACTGATGACTATTTTCATTTGCAAGTGCACTGTCCCTTTAAACCATTGTGCTACCACACGTACAGACATCACGAGTCATGTGATCTCTGTGGATCCCGGTTCCTTCAGTCAAAGAAAAGCGAGAGCGCAGAGATGAGCACTGTTGTCTGGAGAAAATCCTGCCGCAGATCCAGAGCTGAAACGTTTACACCTTAAAAACAGTCTAAAAGTGCAAAGGGAAAACACGTTTGCGCAGAGGGAAAGGGAATTGTCTGAAAGATTTAATCGCAGTAGTTTGTTTCGTGTGAATGTCGAAGCGCTCAGTTCAGTTCTTTTTCCAGTTGTCCAAAAGTGCCAAATACATTTTTTTGCTCTCCTCCATTCTTCACAGTATTTTTCACATGCAGGGAATCAGACCCCCATGATACATTAAGGCAGCGCAAGGAGAGGAGAACTCGTGTCTTCTGAGAGAACGAGAGAGAGCCAGTGGTTCCAGTTTGAAGTTGGAGACTGTGGACTGGACCTGTATGTCTCCTTCAGTCACTTCTGACCTATGCAGACCTGTTCCAAGCCTTCAGTCGATGCAGTGGACACAGTTCTGGTGTTCAGACTGCAGACACCTGCTCATCCTCTGAGGGAGAAAGAAGAAGAGAACCTTCTGTTAGGATCCTGAACTCATCACGGATGCAACCTATGAATTTGAGCTGCAAGCAGCGATCAAAGGGCTCAAGCACTTCCAGTGCCATCACCTCTCGGTGGCCAGTTGCACTATGCACTACGATCAATCCGTTTGTATGATCAGCGGATTAGTATTTATTTTCTGATATTGTTTTGTCAAAATTGGTAAAAAGAAAAAGAAGTACCTCATCAATGTAAAATGTTGCATTTTTTGTGGCCACCTGATGGCGCTATAACCAAGAGCGTGCATTGTAGACGTGTTCAGCCACGGACTGTTAGCAGAGTTGATACATTTAGGACTGAACAGACATTATATGTCTGACCTATAAGAACTTCCTTTTTATGGCGAAATTTCAATTGCAGTGGTTCGATTTCGATTGCAAGTAAAAAAAGCTTCGCAATTCAACATCTGACGACATACATTAAAACAAGACTGATGAAGATTTGGGGTGAACAGTTACAATCTCTAGATGTTTGTTAAAGTCTGAGATGATCAAAAGAACATTTATGTATTTTTTTATTTTCTTTTTTGTCTTATTTTTACTAAATAATTCACTTCATAATGGTGTTGGAAACTCGCTCCAATTTACTTTTTTTATAGGTTGTGATCTCTTATAGAAGTGTTCCAAATTTCAAACGTGCCCTTCAAACACACTGAAATAAAAGTATAAAACAGCAGAAAATGGTATATTTCATGTTACCACTAGGTGGCCCAATAACTGACATTGTAGGTTGCTGTATGGATTTGATTGGACGTGAACTCTTAACACACATGGCAAATTTGAACCCGATCGGACATTGTATAGCTGAGTGTTTAACAACTTCCTGTTTATGGCAAAATTTTGAATTTTGTGACTACTGTATGCACATCGTTTAAAGTCAAAAAAGCTTCACAATTTAATGTGACATATGCCTTACGATAAGACTGATGGAGTTTGGAGATGAACTAATAAAATCTCTAGGAGTAAATTGTTGTATGACACAAGCAAAAGTGTAACTTTTGTGAAAAAGCTGACTTCCAGTCGATTTTAGAGATACGATTTACATTACTTCTATTTAAGTCTTGGTACCCTACACATGCATACAGAATTTAATTTGTCTACAACAAAGTGATAGCGCACCATAAGCTGAAACGCATTACATAGAGGATGTTTTCCTACACACTTTTTGAACCACAATCAGACAAAAAAATTTCACCAGTTCTGAAATTTGGTGACCTGTATAGGCCTTAAAAATGCCCTGAAAGCCACAAAACAACAATACTCTGAGCAATTCAACTTTTGGTGCTCAAGCCCTATTAAGGTCAGTTTCAAACCCGAGAGGCCTGAAAAAGTGAGCCATTAACAACCCAAGCCCTTCATTTGCCTCATATCCCAATAAAGCAGATTTTTTGTTTCAGTTCATGTCATCTCAAGGAACTCGTCCTGAACAACCCATTCCAAATACATACAGAACTTTGCAAAAGTTTTAGGCAGGTGTGTAAAAATGCTTTCAAAAATATAAATAATGATTATGTACATTTACAAAATGTAAAGTGACGTGTAACTCAAGTCAATATTTCGTGTTATAACCCTTTGCCTTCAAACCAGCATCAATTCTTATAAGTATACTTGCACTCAGTCAGGGATTCTGCAGGATTACAGTCAGGTATATGATCAACCAAGTAGCAAACAAGTGCTAATGATCATCAAGATCAAATATTGGTTGAAACCAAGTCATTATTTGACTCGTAAACAGCTGTGTAGAAGGTTTAAATTCAGGGAAAAAAACAGCCAAACTCAATGTGAGCTTGAAAAAGACAGAACGTAGTTTTACTGCATCATCTAGGTCTCTCCACGGCAAGAATTTCAAAGCAGACTGGGGTTTCTACATGTTTTGAAGACGCATAAAGAAATGGCAGATGTTTAGGTACTTAGATGCAGTTGTTGGTCAAGGAAACTTGGCAACAGACTATTAACCATTGAAATCAACCATCAGTCAAAAATTTACTTTAACCTAAAGGAACCCAGGTGCATCCATCAACTGCCCACAACATCTGGCCAGTGGTCTTTGTGGAGAAGCTGCTAGGTAACAAGATTAGACTGACTGGACTGAATTTTAGACCCAATTTGAAATATTTGGCTTTGGTAGAAGGCAGATTGTCTTTGAAAGTGAAGCATGGTGGATGTTGAACATTTGGGGTTGCATTTCTGCAAATAAAGTTGGATATTTGGTCAGGAATAATGTTCTCAATGCTGAGAAAAACAGGCAGATTCTCATCCCTGATGTGTTCTGCAGCAGGAGAATGACCACAAACATACAGCCAAAGTTATTATGAATGAGAAAGCCTACATTCATAGAAGGTCTGTGTTCTCCAAGATGCTTCAAACTACTCGTCAAATCTGTGTTTTGAACGCAAAATATTGATTTACACAAAATAATGATTGGATATAGATTTTCCTCTTTCCCTTTTTTATTGAATAAATGATGCACACATTTCTTTAAGGCATTTTCCCCCGACCTGCCGAATAGTTTTGCGCACACGCACGCAACTGAGATAAACAAAGTTTGCTAAATGAAAATTATCTTTTGCCTGTGATTTTTAGTGGAGGTGTTTAAAAAAATGCAAAAATACGATTAACTACCCAATCCCATATTTTTTTTTTTCGTTTGCTATTCAATACTTCATCCAAAAAGATGAAGAAACGAATGGCTCTCTGGGGTTTGTGAAACAACAAATTCCCACGTCTTACCACACCAAGTCAGACCAAGACAAAATTGAGTGGCATTGATATTATTGATCCTGTGCTTCCTGACAACACACATAGCTTCAGGTTCAGGATGAGGTGCTTCTGTGAAGTATGAGGTGCTCCAGTGAGGGGTAAGGGTGAAGTTGGCATGGGCAGCCATCCCAGTGGTGACGCATGCATTGTGAGGAATGTGCTGGTGAGGGAGTTGATCTGAAGCATGCAGAAAGTGTGACTCGAATGTGTTTGAGTGAGTGAGTTTATACCAAGCTATGTTTCCATTACCACGGATGGCACATAACAATGGCAGATGTAAATTGAAAACACTAATTGTAAAACTATTTTATATCCATAAGAATTATAGCAACGGGAACAATTTTCTTCATTATCTCAATTACAGAACATTAATTTCCACACTATAGAAATATTAAAAGTAGGTCATTTAACTTTTAGGCCATGAATTATTTTTATTAAATTATGTCAGATAATTAATATTATAAACTAATACTATTATTTACCCCTTACAAGTCTCTCTATGCACCAGTGCATCTGCCAATCGTAGCATCTGATTTGAGCTAAGTAGGAACGGCACAACCCAGTTATTGTTTCATTTTGATTTCAAAAATAAAGGGTGCGTTTCAAAAAGGTTATTAGTTTTACATTTTTGTTTTTAAACTAACATTTGCAAGCCAATTCAATAATTCAGTTTCGTTTTACAGATCCCAAATCAGTGCCATCTAGTAAAAGAAGGGATAACCATTGGAAGTACAATACCTGTGATATGGCGTGTATTTCTCAAGGTTCTAGCACAAAACAAAGCACAATGGAACAAAAAGTGCTTGGAACAGTGTATAAGGCTTAAGAGATGTTTGCCTGTTTCTTTTTAATACAAATTTTACATTATTTTGACCTTGTCTTTACTTTTTACATTTTGTATAATTTCAGGATTTTCGTGGAATTATTGTGTAATGTAATGAAAAAAAAAGAAGCTGGGGTTGTATCAAAAAATGCATCAAACACTGCCACAAAAAACTGTTTTAAATACAACTTATTAGAGCAGATTGTAAAGTAGTAAAAAATACTCAGAAAGGCCCAAAACTTCTAAGGTTTAAATAATTGCAACTTTAAAACAGGATTATTTTTATACTCTAGTGTAACTTCAGAAGTTTAATTAATGTTCCTTTAGGAAAGCTAATCTATTTTACGTCCAGAAGGGTTTTTGTCATAACAATCTTCCCACTGAAACAAAATGTTAACCTACTCCCCCTACAATCCAGGCTCCCGCTACAGCCTTTCAGTATTATTTAGTATTTAAATTACTCCTTCTGTCCTTATTTCCTTCAGTTTTGCTGTATCTTTGTAGCTTTTTTGAACTGTGTTTTCTGCTTTTTTTTCTTAGTCCTTTCTATATCTTTCATTAGCTCTTCATCATAATCCCCAGAGCAAATACATTTTAAAGTATTTATTTTTAAAGTAATCATTTAATGAAATTAAGGTCAGTGAGAAAACATTACAGGGGTTGCATGTTTGAATATTTATTGAATAATATTTATTGATGTATATCACCTAATAACTGATATTTTTAAACCTCTGCAGGTCTGAAAACAACCAGTTTTTGATCAGAAAGAAAAACAGAATCTGTATAAATTCGGAAAACACTAGCATCGGGAATTAATTGCAAGTCTATAGCAATTTCTTTCGTAAAAGGGGCTTTGCATGATTCTCTTTAAACCCTTCTCTCCAGAGTGCTTTTTATTCTCAGTTTTGTGCAATTCTGTAATGGAAACCAGGCTTGTGAACCAGCAGCTGTGTCTACATGGACGAGATAATGACTAATCTTACTAAAAGCTCAAACAAGAAATCCCTGCCATGGAATGTCACCGGTTGATGACATCACATGCAACAAAGCATCACGGCAGATCAATAAATGACGTAATGATGCGCCACATGTTTAATTGCACTATTGAGTGCATAAACGCATTGCAGCAGGGTTTTCTGAGAGGCTTCAATCAAAAAAATAAATGTTATCTGGACTTGTACTCCCACTGCTCATATACGGTTCATCTTCAGGGACAGACTAAAACATATTTTTATTTTTAAAAACAACTGAAATGATCACTTCATGTGTAAATTAAACACAAACACAGACTCTTTCATTTATTAATACACCGATGCATTAGACTGGGCTTGATTTAAAACAATGGGGATTTTCTAGAAAGGGTCCATGTAAGCACAGCTCCTGTGGTCAGTGTGTGATGAACGTACTGCATGTGTGAGAGTGGAACTGGAATCTGGGATGCTTTACCTTCCCGTCTGGTGGTGTGTGTAACTCATGGCCTGGGGGGACCTGCTGTGTGTGGCCCTCTCCTCCTCTGAGCTCTGAGTTTGGGAGACAAGCACTCACCCTCCTCTTCCTCCACCTCGTCCTCCCCCTCCCCGGCCGCTGCAGGGGGCTGCTGAGAGTCCAGCGAGTGTGTGACCAGACGCGAGCGCTGCAGGGCTGTGGTGTAGTCTGGTGGCTTCCTGCTGTTGTGGGCCGGGGTGTCAGCCACGTCTGTGATGGTCAGCGCTGTGTAACCTGGGGGTGTGGGTGGAGGGTCCCTGTAACGACCATCCTTCCGGGCTGAACAAAAAAAACAAAAAAACATATCTTAATGACTTTCCTATGCTGAGATAGAAATATGATTAATTGGTTGCTATGGTAAACAGTCTGGTTGCTATGGATGGGTCGGTAACCCCTCATCATATAATATCACCGATGTTACTTTGGAAAAAATAAATCAACCCCCAGGTTACTATGATTTTCCTAAGCTGAGATAGAAATATGTAAAAGTGGTTGCTAGGGTAAATAGTTTGGTTGCTAGGAAGTTGTCAGCGATGAAAAATTATGATATTTCTATGAGAATCCCCAATTTCTCCAAGATGTTTCGTCTTGACTATAATTTTGGCTTTTTCCATTTATTTTCAAAGGCCGTAGTAACCATTTTAGGTCAATATGTCCGTAGTAAACATTTAACCCCTAAATGTATGTTATTGGACAAAAAAGGACACACAAATCGTAGTTTTAACACATTTACTATCTTACTTATCACAGCTTTGGTGTTGCCTGCAGTGATGGGCGACGGCCGACGGCTCTGCTGCCTGGACTCCTCTGAGCCAGTGGAGGTGATGCTGCTAGTCTCTGGATCAGTGGTCACATCCCTCCCTCCCCTTCTCTTGATGGTGCCAGTGTCGCCTTCAGATTCCTCACCCCAGCATGCAACAGAGGAGGAAGAGGAGCACGCTGATGCCCAGCTGCCCCTGCTGCCCCACTGCCCGGCTCCCTCTGCCAGAGCCTCCCAGCTTCGGCCCTGCTGCATGGTCTGGATGTTATCATGAGATCCACTGGAGCAGGACGTCCAGCTGCCTCGGCCTGAGTCTGCAGCATCCAAGGACACACGATCACCCTGATCCTGGGTCAGTTCTTCTGAGCTGGGGGAGGAGAGAACGGTGGCACCAGCGTACAGACCCCGGCAGTCCTGCATGGATGAGTACGAACTGAAACAAAGATGAGTGAAAGGTTAGCTATATGACCATTGAATGGAATGCATGTCATGGACGATGTTAAGCCTTCTTCCGGCTTTTTATGTTCTCACTGGACACCATCTGTCTGAGAAATCAAAGCTTACCCCAGACTGTACTGGTCAGGGTCTGCAGTAGCCCTGCGCTCCAGCCGGTGTATGCTTCCATGACCTTCTCCAGTGATTCCTCCAAACCGTTGCCTGCGCTCATCCTGCCCCATGTCCAAGGATGAGGTGCTGACTAGACTGGAGCGTGAGGATATCTCACTGTGGCCTGAGTCAGAAAGGTAATCACCTGCTCGTCCGTAGCCTGGAAGATGTGGATAAGAAAAAAATATAATCAGAAAGATATTTGTTCCTTCTGAACCTTCAAAAAATTTATTTCACAATGTTTTCAGGGGTGGCCGATTTGGTAAACAGTATGTAGCATTCTCAACATCTCCTTTTAGGTAAAAATTGACATTTTATTGCAACACTAGAAGAAAGTCATCATTTGAAGACTGGTTAATAGCTATTAGTTAAACTACTCACTGAACTAATCAACATTGTGACACTTCTTGAGAAAAGCTTCGCAGCATTGCTCTTGCTATTAGATTGCTAATCGATATCAGGCATCTAAAGCACTTTAGATGCTAAGGGATCTGGACCCGCAGTACACACAAACACACACACAGATAGCTCCTCTGCCAGCTACAGCACAGCAGGAACAAAAACACTGTCTAGACGTGATAAGAGAGTTGACGCAAATGTCAGACTGCAGTCATCCTTGCCACTTTTAATGCTATGTTATAATATGTGGTTTGACTGAAAAACAAACATAAATGCTGTTCATCTCTTTTAAATTTACATGAAAACAAGAAATTATTCAATTCTAGCAACGTGAGCAGCAAATAAAATTGTACAGCTGTAAAGATTTGAAAAGTAAGTGGGAACAGAAAAACGTAGACATCTTTTGCGATAATAGGTAATTTAATAAAAAAAACGAATTAAATTGAAATGGTTTAAGTGTCAGAATGATGTTTTGGTGCCAACATGCCAAAGTGTTACCAAGACACAGCTTGAGATTCAAAATGGCGTCTCTATAACTTTTTGCCAGCAAGTTCTGAGGAGTTACTGGTATTCTTGGACTAGACCCAATAAAATGTAGCAAACAGTTATACGTTTTCTAAACTTCATTATATCCGTTGACCACAGGTGGCACTGTCCAAAATGGTGTCCCTTCATGCCAATGTGTCAAACATGCATGTCAACTTCACACATTTTAAGTTATTGCATTCTTGAAATAGGGGAATTTTTTAAACATTGATCCTGTGTTTCAAAGAAATATAATTTAAATAAAGAATGATATTTAGAGACAAAGCAGTAATGATCTTTGTGTGAACTCTCTCTCTCGCTGCGTTTGAGACCTGACCCTGTTACCTGTTGGTGATTTTCTACACAAGGAGGAAAAACCCCTCATACCATGGCTTCTTAAAGATGTGATAGCTGAGCACAAGGCAAAACAGGTGAGAGATGAAAGACAGCAAGGTAAGAGGTCACAAATGTAATGAAAAGATGAAAAAATATCCCTTGTTTAGTCTGGGATCATAGTTTGGTTGTGCCGCATTTCACCAACAATGCAATAATTCGACACTAGAGGGTGCCAGATATCAGAGAATTAAACTACACATAAACGTCGCACATGTAAGTCACCCTAGTGGCCACAAGCGGTTACTGCAATGGACGAATGCTTTTTTATTTATTTATTTATTTTTTTAAAGAGGGAATGTGTCTATTTTCCTACTAGGAGGTGAAATTTGCCACTTGTGAAGTAATCAGATCGCATTATTTTTTCCTGATTAATACATTCTGTGCAGCAAATTTAATATTAAATAAATAATTAAAATCAGCAGCACAACAGTGTTCATCTTCAACTATGAACAACAACAAAAACAGTCAGTAACTAATAGCCCTGGAGATCAAATTTTAAATATTTAAGAGAATGGTGAGGGAATATTTTTTAGGGAATAGTTTTGAAGACTGTAAACAAAAAAACAAGCTCATTCTACTAATTTCTTGGGATTTTTTTTTTTTTTTGCAAATTCTATAATGTGCAAATATTTGACTAGTTTACTAGTTGAAGGTACAACAAATTATGCTTTCAGATTTCTTTCATTATTATAACTTTATTGTTATTAAAGTCTACACGTGTATGATGCGCCATTGAATGATGGCATCGTTAGTTACGTGTCTCTACCTTTTTTCGGCGAGCTGTGAGGAGAGGTGGGAGGAGACGAGAGCTGCGAGGAGCTGTTAGACATGCTGTCCTCCGCCTGCTTCCTGTGTCTCTCACCTGCTTCCTCTGAGAGCGACAGGATCTTCTTTAGAGACTGCGGGGAACTTGTGCCTGGACATGAACATTGGTAAGTGCGGGTATGGTTTCTGTGGTGACGTTCAGAGAGAAAGCTATGCTATCTTACCAAACGGCGGCAAGTCTTTGACGGGCACTTTTTTGCGGGAGGGGTATAGGGCAACAGCAGGCACTTGAAGAGCTTGGTTGGCTTTCTGAAGCTGCTGGCGCTGGTGGAGGGCTGCGCGGGCAACAACAGGAGATGTGTCGGGTCTCTTTCTGTCTCCTGAACTCTTCGGCACTGAAGAGTAATGAAAAATATCCAAATTATATAATTTATAAATATCGTGGTTCAATACTGTCACACACATTTTTTTCCACTGAATTACGTTGACACAACATAATTATGTTGTAAAAATTACACACTTTATAATTATTTCATAAAGACTACAGTAAAACCGGCAGTATTTGAGCACCATCAACAAGCAAGAAATATTAATTGACCTCCTGGATAACTAATTTGAAATAAATAGTAAGAATAATTTTGTTAGCTATAAAGATTGAGTAAAATACACACATGACTAGGGCGGAAATGTGAAATGTTCAACTGGAGACATTGAAAACATGACTTAATAAAAATCTATGCTGTAAATATTGTTGTTTATTTTTATATAAAACATTTCTCATAAGGTTACATTTATTTGTGTTCTACAGTGAAATATGATTAAAGTGTCTTGCATTTGATCAAACTCTTGTTCCAGCAGCATTTCAGGGAGGTTACGGTAAAACCGATTGCTGCTCATTTGACTGCAGTAAAGATATTTGGTAGTTTCTTAATTATTTATGACCACTACTGAATCACTAATGAAACACTTTTTAATGTTATCGCACATGGAGGCTTCTTTAAAATGTATTTGCTGGATCTTAGAAGCAGAGTTTACCATTGCATTCGAACAGAGATCCTCATGAACATTTTCGTTTGTACAACTTATTACGTCACTTTTAAACAACAAAATTCAGTGGAGAAAATTATAAGACACTAATGTTATGTAAGGCATACTCCATATGCTGTGCAGTGTTAAACAAGGGTTGTTGACATTCACACTTGCGGAAAATTCACATGGTCACATGAGCCGAAACTGGACAAATAAAAAAGGTCACGTACTTTTCGTAATTTAGCCTCATGTATGAACGAAAGCAACTGTCAAATAGGTAGATTTAGCTAAATAGCTTACAAAATGTAATTTATTTAAAACGCTTCAATTTAAAAGTGCATCAAAGATATTCGGAACCCTCTAAAAGCGCATATAGTGCTTTGGAAAGTATGAATGCTTGATATTATTAAGCTTGTTTGAGATTTAACGATTAAGTAATGATTGGCAGACTCGCTCTAAATCCACTAAAGATCAAACCTGACACTTCCTGTAACACACAGTGCTTGCTTTTCATTTATTCTTCATCAAGCAGAGAAGTATGTTTCATTAAAACAGACAAACAAATAAAAGCAGTACAATAATTTCTTCCACGTAACTCATTTATATTTATACTAATAATATAACGAAAAGACCCAAAAGGTTTGTTATTAATGAAATAAATAAAACTTGTTGGAAAATATGTCATCTCTAAATTAAATCCTTAAATAGATGACTCAAAAAAAAATCTAACTATAAAATAAAAGCACAATATATATTGTAAATAATATGATCACATACAGAATCAAAAACCCTTCTTTAATTAATTTAATGAGATAATCGATGTAGCAGTTTTTTTAAAGTGTTTCAAGAAAAAAACATTATACTAAACTAATTAAAGCAGGAGTGTGATGCTCACGTGTGTTGATGGAGGGCTCGCATTGTGTAGAGAGCGTCTGCAGGCTCTCCTCGTTGGTCTCCAGGGTGAGGTTGGACAGGTATTGTTTGACTCGGCGTGCCATCTGTGCATCCTCATACAGCTTCTTGGCATTGAGGAAGGAACTCCGTCTGACCCGCTTCTTATGTCCACCTGTCTGGGTCACGTCCAAAACGGCCGCATTGGCGCTGCCCTGGCTGAGGGACCTACACAGAACCACATTCACACGCACAAGTGAAAACTTAAAGAAAGTATGTGACAATGGGCTGATTACTAAAGATCCTCATATTTTCTTTCGCATGCATTCAGTTGGATTAAATGCATAAATCAATCCAAACCATTCCATGCACTTGATACTTGAGGGAGTTAAATAATAATGAGATGGTAAATAAACAAAAAAGTAGCAAATGTAAATGGAGTCAACCCACCTTCCTTAAAAATAAAACCATTAAAGTTAGGGACACACCGCTATCAACTCTTCAGTATTTGCAAACACATTTTAAAAAATGTAATATACTAGTAGAGAAGTTAAATTTAACGATGAATAAATAAATAAACAGATTTTATAGAGTTTGTTCTCCACCTATTCCTGCCATTGTTGTCACTTTTTGGTACATGTTTAAATATTGGTTGTTTTAGGGCCGTAGGAGGGTGTAGAAGTTGTGGATCTTTATATCCACAATTACTGCATGGGTGTTCTTCGAGGAATTAATATCTTCGAGAGTGGATTTTGAGTCAGAGAACACAATTAGAGAACTTCATTTCTTTTGTGGTTTTCATGTGTTCTAAAGCAAGGACGATTGTGTAGTCTTCTGCTGTTTTCTGCTAATTTCATACAGTACTGTAGTTCCCCTAGAACTGCAGCTTCCGATACTTGGAGTCCAGACTGGATTTAGTGCCCTGATATTAAAGCAGTGTTGCATATATATTTGATGATTTGATTTATGTTTCTTGAAGCCTTTCAATTCCACGTTGATATTTCTGAGGCTTTACAAAGTTGTTTTTCATCTGAACACATTTCAACTCAGTCACATGTTTGCAACTCACTCAAAATAACAATTAAACCATAAAACACACATCAAACAACACTGCAAATGCTTATTAGAAAACGTGCAGCTATGTTAAACTTTAGCAGTTTAGCTGTAAGGGGCAGGTTAAGTAGATAGTTCACTCAAAAATAGTACAAATATTCTCTTTATTAACTTATTTTGAGATAAGGAATCCCCCTTAAAGCCAAATCTAAGATTTGTTTTCCAAATTTGAGAGATTTTGAGTCCCCTGTCATACCACTTTCTGTTAAAAACTCAAGAGACGCAAAAGAAGTATGTCAGTGACTTCAAATGTTGAAATAACTACTGGAGACTGGCATTACAGGAGGGTTGAAAATCTATCAAATTTGGATTCAAATCTAGACTTGAGGAACAGAACGAGGACAAGAAACTTTTTGGATGAACTATTTAAATCACTTTTGCTAAAGATGGATCATGGGACGTCAGGTTAAAAAATGAGCTGGAACCAAATTGTAAAAAAAAAATGAATAAATCTCATGCACAGCTTTGTGAAACAGTCAGAGCTGATGGTAATAAAACAAGCGAAACATTAGATGAGTTTAAAAATGAAAGAGGGTTTTAATCAATGACCCAGAGTAGCAAAAGTGAAGGGAGTCAAACGGTCGGATGGGACCAATCAGAGCAGACGCATTTGCAAATGGGCCAGAAATAAATAAAGAAGCATGGTGAGGAGCCAGGCCAAAATGAAAGAGAGGGGCACATGTATCAGGCCAAAGGTCAGAGTTCAGCACACTCACCCTAAACTCCTCCACTTCTTCTTCCTGTAAAGGAGAGCCATGAAAAATGAAGCGTTGGGAAACAAGTGGAAGGATGAAGAGGGAGATGAAGGAAAGAAAAAGCAAATGAGAAAGAGGGAGAGTGAGAGAGAGAGAGAGAGGGAAACACACTTATGAGGAGAAGCAAGACCAAGGATATCAAAGTGAGGTACACCAGAGACCAAAAGAGAGAAGGTAACTTGTCTAACAATGATGCAGACAGAGACATAAGGTGGACAGTGAATTTAAAACCGACTCTCACTGATGGAGATTTGAAACCTCAAACTACAGCTATTATAAAGTATCGGTCGAGTGCTGATTAACTAGAACTAAAGGGGTTTTCTGAGAGAGAGAGAGAGAGAAAGAGAGAGAGCCTCCTGTAGCATGAGCATGGCCTAACTGTCTGCACATAAACCATCACGTAAACACAGCAACACAGTGAAAACCCTTCAGCAACAGCCAGTGTGTGCAAGCCTGAAGAAAATGATATAGAGAAAACAAAACTCCAGCCTGCAGGGAGGAAGAGAAGTGATTGCGGAGCCTGATGCGGATGACCCTCACTCACCTGGTTCTAAACATCAGAGCTGGGTCCATGTTCACTGCTGCCATGCGACCCACGTGCCTGATCTCTTTAGCGATCATCCGCAGCTTCTCAAAGTTCACCAAACCATCCACCTTTGAGTCATTTCCTGGAGAAGAGCATTGCTTATTTCAGTCTGGTCAAGCAATGACAAACAGTCTCAATGCCTCTACACACCGATCTGAAATTTCGATCCAAAGTTCCGTGTGAGAATGCATCTGATTGAAAACTATGGGTGCCAACAGGAGCATGCGCATCTGACCGAACGAGTGGTGCAAACGAAAAACAGTTTCACACTGCCATATTGATTCTGTTTTTCGTAAGGAGAACAACCAATGAAAGCCGGCTCTTTTGAGGACGTGAGACTACTCTTTCCTGTATTCCCTGTGTGGGAATATCTGTTTTACCACAAACGGCATCTTCAGGCAGGGAGCATCATTGCATCAATATTTACTTGACCCAGGCGAAGAGCCCCCTGCTGAGAAGCCATCCGTAGATTCATGCGAATCTCAATTTGGATCGGTGTGAAGAGGGTTGAATGCAATGAAGGCATTGATGCAATGACACTCCCTTCCTGAAGATGGCACATGCAGTACAAACAGAGGCCATAGCATTCCACAAATCCTCTCTTTTCTCCACATTTTTGTAATTGTTGCTCCTTATAATCAGTCACCAAAGGTATAATACATCCATGATTTTTTCTACAAGTTCTTTGATTTCTTCTCTGTTGTTGTCGTCTTCCTACTGCTCTTCTTCTTCTTTCCTGTGCGAAGTCACCATGAAAATGCGGGAAGAACACCACCAAGGGGGTCTTTAGTGTCCTACTCACTTCATCAAAAGACCCAGCTTTCATTGGTCATTCTCCTTGCGAAAAACCAATCCGATATGGTAGAGCCAAACTCTTTTTGCAGGAACCACTTGTTTGGTCGGATGCTTGTGCCCTGGTTGGCGATCGAGGCATGGATCTAAATTTTAAGTCCTAAGTCCCTAACTTAAATTTGAGTAAACACAGTGACTGGTTTCATTTTTTTTTACGTCTGAAGGGACAGGATTTGCCTTTGATTATATGAAAATATTATTCATATAGATTTTTTAATCACTTGTAAGTTTATTATGTTCCTTTACGTTGTAAAGCACTTGAAAAATAATTTATAATGAAATGGATTTAGCTCATAAAGTGTAAATATGTCTCCTCAATAACTTTAAAAGTTACAATATAAAATATGTTTTTAAAAGACATTAAAAAGCGGTAAGATTCCTGATGTTCAGCAAATTGCTTTCAATTAAATTATTCATCATTAAATTATTATCGTATTGTTTTATGTTTGTTTGTCATGTCAGGATTATAAATGAATTTCCAAGAGAGAGATCTTTTTTTACCTTCGTGCAGGAAGGTGAGGTCCTTCTTTATGACAGGAAAGAGAGGGATGATGGGTGGCTGCAGATTCTGGCTGTTGAGCAGATTTCGATATTTGGCCATGTTCCTGGAGGGGTCGAAAAGGTCCTGGAGATCACTGAACAGCTTCTCATATTTACTGGGTAACTTCTCCCACGTCCCTCTCAGCCTGGACACCGGTGCCAAATTCAGACCACTGAAAATCACAAACATTCCAGTATTCAATCGAAAAGGGTGGATGAAGGGTAGAGAGGGTGAAGCATTTTTGTGTGACAATATATGATTTTTTTCATTACATTTATTTTTCCCACAAATAAGCTAAAGCTATTTTTAACAGTTAAAAAATATAACATTATAACAAATCATCAAAGTAAACAAAGTAAAAGAATTTTCAGCACTCTATATTATTCTTGGGGTCAATTTGACACCAGTCAATGTTTAACATATGTACATGAACGTGTATGTATGCTTTGATAGTGAACGTGACAGAGGAGAATGTGTTTGAGACAGAGGATAAGCTTGAGGAGGACCCTGTTATGAGGCAGAGAAGGAGTGTCGTAGTGTTGACCCTCCTGTTGTCTCCAAACCACCAGCAGACACATAAAGAAATTTTTTTATCGCACCGCTTCTCATTAGAATGATAGGGTAGACTTAATGCTGCAAATGACATATGGTAACCCCAGACACCATTAAGCACTAAAACAAATGTTTATTTTGTTTATTTATTGCATCACACAAAAAAATCAACCGAAAATTAATTGATAACATTAATTTGACGCACAGCTCTAATTGGGGTGTAGTATTTAAAGAGTTTCCTTCAATACACGAACATACACAAACATTTTTTTTAGCTTTTTAACATCCACTCAAATAAATATCGAACAAGATTGACATCCAAGTTTGACTTCCTTACAGATTTCCTTTGTTTTTAGAAGAAGTTATAATATCTATTATAAACCGCTAAATATTATATATATATATATATATATATATATATAAATAAAAAAAAAACTCTGGCAACCCATGTAGTTTTGAGACAGATCTCAAGAATGCCTCATGCATTCACAACGAAAAAAGGGCAGTTTCACATTTTTATAACCACAATAGTATTTGACCATATTTCACAGGTTCTGATCAAGCTCTAGTGGCTGGTTTATCATAAAATCCTACTTTTAGCCTTTGTGCAAATTGGCCTATAGATGGTGAAGGTCAAATACCTACAAATAAAAAGATTAAATGAATGGTGAAGGCTTTTTTCTCACTTTGCCACTGTTTTTACCCCAAACAACACAACCATTGCTATTATTTAAGGGTAATCGGAGGAAAAACAAACTAATAGAGCCCGATATTCCCCTGAGTAAACTGAAGTAAGCCAATGTTCTGTAATCTGTTTACTTGTATATCAGCACAGATTTAAGATGACAAAGTCTCAGTCAAAGCGCTACCTGATGATGGCGAACATGGAGTTGAAGTTCTTGCACTCGCGGCAGTGCAGCGCGATCTTGATGAAGTGCTTGACGATCTTCATGCGCTTGAGCTGGTTGGGCTCCCTCACCACCTCTGTGGCCACCCAGAAGGTCTCCCGATTGATGGCTTCCTCAAACAGTTTGAGACTAGGGGGTCCGGTAAAGCGGCTTTTGAGTTTAAACAGATCTTCGATGTACTCCGTGGGCTCGATGGCACAGAAGAGTTCGAATGCACGCATGGAGAGCTGTGTGGCCACTTCTACTGTACTGAGCTGGAGAAGGCTGATTTGACTCTCTCTGAGTAGCTCCTGGGCATCCTCGTCAGAACATAGTGTCTCTGTCTCCATGTTGCTTTTAAGGTAGTATCTAGGGAGATCAAAAGATGGTACAATAAGTCAGGTTAGAACAAATATAGAGGAAATTAAGTAAATGCTACAAAATGATGCCTGAACCTCACCTTCCGCTCAGCTGGATCCTGTCTGCCAGCTTGGAGAGCTGTTCAGGAAGTCGCCTCTGTTTGATCACACCCTCCGGAGTGACTGACACCTCACACAGTGAATAGGCTTCAGGTGCAGCGGTCAGGGCAAACTCCCGGATGGCCTGAGCGACCACTTCTTTAGCTGTTGTGTCCTTACCAATCATGATGTAACGACTCTGTTGGTCCGCCTTGAACACTCGCAATACTTGATCTGACATGTCTGAGGAACAGAGCAATGTTTACAAACATTAGCGGTAATTCAATTATTTCACACGGCAGCCATTTAAAGAAGGAAAGATAGGCTCCGGTGGGTAGAAACCAAGAGATAGTGTAAGGACAATCAAGAAAGGATGTTTGTTGTGCAAGTTCCTACTTTGACACTTTAAAAATGGGTTGTATTTATCATTATCTGACCAATAATGTAATATATTTAACATTACTTGTTCTACTGGTGATGTAGTTTTCAATCAAACAACCTGGGAGATTTTTTCAACATAATTGGATATTTAATCCAGGTTTATTTACAAAGCCATAGTTGTTCACCTCTGCTTTGGCTTTCTTCCAACTGGACCCTCTCTTTCTTTCTTAAAATGGTCGTGTGAAACCGGTGAATATTGCTTAAGTTGAAAATATATTTACGTTGAAATATTTCTTATAACCACTAGAGGCAGAGTTGACACCAACAATCTCACAATCAATATTTCAACAATAAGAGATTAATGTAAAAGTTACCCAAATTCTTTTTTTGGTTGTATGATGAAGTATTTGATGAAGAAATTCCTAACCCATCGTTATTTCCCAGGCTTGCCCCTCTCTCAACCTGTTTCTCTTCCAGTCACATTACTTACTATACTGTCTCTTAAAAAAAAGGCACAAGAGCAAAAAAAATTGAATACAAGGAAAGTGTGGCCAGTTTTGAAGAGAAACTTAAACGAAGAAATGTCAAATATAGTACTTATATCCCCTGTCCTCTGTTGCAAAAGTAAGTCACATCATTTCGATCCCACATAAGACCCATTAAATAATAATAAAAAAAAAAAAATACTGCAAGAAATCCAAACTGGGCATTTAAGGCCTGCTGTCTGAACAATTCTTAAATTTGAAGTTTAGAGCAAGTAAGCAGCTCTAGGTCATAAATCTCTTGGTCACCACTTGATGATGACACCTAGACCTTCAAGATAAAGAAGTAAAAATTAAATAAAGAAAAATCAATTAACATGAGACTGATCAATCAGATTTAGTGTTCACCTGATTGACACCCCCCAAGTAGTGCAATCCAAGCATGCATGTGACCCAAAGATGAGTGTAATTAGGAAATGAATGCCACTTTTTCAACAAATTGCCGTAACAGCTTGACTCAGCTTGTAATGGCTTAGCTTACACGCCACGGTCGGCTTTGTGTTTCCACCAACTTACAATATGTGAACTCGGAGTGGGCTTGTTTTATACCCATCCCACAAGATGTGTCATTCCGCTAGAAAATTCAAGTTTCACTTGGTGAGATCATATCGAATGGGACAGAAATGCACAAACCTGCCAAAAAAGTGAAATAAACACACAGAAAATTCTAAGTAATGGAGACCGTTAATTTTAATTCTGTATATTTGGTGTTTTGTAACGTTAATATATTATGGAACATACGGTGAAGATCCTTTCTGGCCAATCAGTCAATAGCCATGTTTCCATCTAAATTGGCACATCAATTATATGCGAAAAACTGGAATAACACATGAAACATTTCAACGAGTCCAAGAGATACATAAATATCAAAAGAAAAAATGGAACTGAGCAGTTGCTACGACTGCTCTTGGGAACTCCGATCAACACAGTTCTGGGAAGTGACAAATCCCAAACCACTTTGATGACAGACTTTGGCTAAGGAATTTTAGAATGACATTTCAGATGTTGTGCAATGAAATCTGTCCATTGGTTACTCCATTGGTTAATGCCGCTCCATTGCACCTCAGATCTGACAGAATAAACCCATTGCGATGTTGATGTAAAATCACATGAGTTTTTTGATGCACATGCTGGGATCTATTTGCTATATGAGTTTCCATCATAGTTTATTTTTTCCACTCTGTTGAGTGCATTTTTATGTGCATTTTCCAAAATTAACGTGCATTGTGGTTCTCCATTCGGGAGATTTTTATGCGATATTCCAAAATACGGTTGATAAAGAAAGCAGCTAGTGTTCAACAGGATGTGTCAAGCTTTTCTTTCCAATCAGAGAAAAATACCAACTTGGCCCAAGTTATTACTGATAAAGAGTACAAAAAAGGAAAGCCAGGAAGTATGCCAAGTCAAACTGTGCTGTTACAAAACGCTTGATGGAAAGGGAGCTAATAAGTAGCTTAGGAATGTGAAAAACTTACTTTTAGAGACCGCATCTGGAAGAGGATAATCAGAATACAGGTCGTATTAAACATACCTATAGCGCTCAAATCTGTCTTTGCAGAGAATTGCATCACGTCAAGGACAACACAAATCAACTGAGGAAGACATGCACCCTCACCAGGCTGGTTGTTGAAGTCAAGGATGCGATGGTGTGACTGCAGAAGGTCAGGGTTGCTTGAGGAGAGGTTTCCACTAACAGGAAGAGCAGGTGGGATCTGTTTGGACTGTTTCAGCCCCACAATGCTGTCATCCTGCGTCTGGCCAACCCCAACATCACTGTGGACGCATCAAACGAAGCATAAGCATCACAAAATAATAGAAAATCTAAAAGAATAGACTTATATTCCCATTTAAACATCCCAGATAAGTTTCGCTCCAATAGAACCAACTCACTTGTAAGGTTTCGGTGGCAGAATACTGGTCAGCGTCTTGTCGAAGATCTTCTTCAGCTTATTTCTGCCTCCGACTGTGTTAGCCTTAGCTTTCTTACTAGCTTTCTCCAGCTCCATGACCTGCTCCACATCCACAGCCAGGTCAGGGATGGAGAAACGGCTAGCTTTCTTGATGTCCCCGATTTTAGGGATGTGAGGATGTGATGCACCATTTTTTCTGTCTAGCTCTTCATCCTGCTCCGGATCCTGGTCCTGGTCAGGACGTGCCAGAAGCTCTTTAAAAACTAAGTGCAAAGAATGAAAACGAGGTGTCATCTATACGTATCCAAGCATTCATTTATCATTTAGGGGAAAAGGAAGGTATTTCCCCTTTCAAAATGCCAAAACAAACTGTTTCTTCGTCCCTTAAGGCAAGAGGAAAAGTGCTGAGAAACACAAGCAGTGGTTGTGTCTTACCTAAGAGGTTTGTTTTGACCGTAATGGACAGATGTGTGTTGTTCTTCAGAATCTCATTGGCTTTGGAAAGGGGTACATTCTCAAAGTTCTGCCCGTTAACTTCCAGGATCTGCAAAAACATGGTGTGAATGTATTAATCTAAATGTGCCACTGGAGCACTTGATAAATATGCTCTATTTCCATTCATACCAAAGTGTATGAAATGTGCTACACAAATAGTTTAAAGCCTGAGCGATTTTCTATTAGCAGCATGTTTATTGGTCGTCACAAAAAAATTAATTTCAATCTTGTGAGAGCTTTGCTATTATATCACCTGATCCCCTCGCTTCAGCCCGACCTCCGCAGCTTTACTGCCGTCCTCCACACTGTCGATGAAGATCCGGAATCCTCTCTCTGAGCCGCCCAGAAGGCTGAAGGCCAGCGGTGCCTCTCGTGAGGGTTTGGTCAGGGTCACCACCCGCAGCTTGGCTTTGGCAGCACATGCTATGTTTAACAGTCTGAGGTGGCCGCACATTTTCTGCAGCACACAGAGAACAGTCCAGAACCCATGTTTTTTATTGCTTTTTTTGTTGTTTAACTCAGATTTACGTGCAATTATAGTAATCAAAACTTTGAATGATCAGATAACAGATGTCTTGGGTTCAACTGCAGACCAAGCAAAACATGGCTAAAACACTACTTATAATGGACTAGCGATCTGTCCTGGCACTCTATTTGATCTACATTTGGTACCAGTGGCCCATTATCAACATGGAATGGGAATTTGTTTATTTGCTTGATTTTAAAGCGTTATATTTGCTCCAGTTTTACAAGCACAAAATGTAAACTGAGAAAGAAATGGTTTTTCCAAATGGACTACTTGCACTGAGCCTCATGACGCGTGTCCGTTTTGAAATTCTAAATATCTTCTGTTTCCATTCCTACCACAATCACCATTTACTCAATCCAAACAAGTCTTAAAATTTACACAAAACTAACAGTTTTCTACTCATAGTATTTGATAGCAAAAATATTTTCACATTTATGATCCATTATATAGTGTTTGAGTGAGTGAAATCAATAATACTTCATTACCTTTTTCATGGGGATATTAAAATAATTTAATTCTGTGATTTTGTGAAACGTTTACCATCATTTCAATTGTTTATGTAATATTTTAAAATGATGCTTTGAAGGCATTTTTATTATGCACTTTATTGAGTTGTTTCTCTAAATATATAGATTTTGTAATGCCACGTATTAAATAGCATAAGCTTTTTTTAAATGTGTGAGATTGAAATCACAGCAGGGCTGATTTCTTCTGAGTACAACATCGCCAGTGAGGGATGAAGTGATGAAGTAGATTATGGATCATCATCATTCGACATGATTTCTACTAAAAGTGACGATCTCACACAAGAAGTTAGAAAAGTTACAGCACAGTAGTGGATTGCAGTTTGCAGTTGGCTCAGACAAGGATATTTGATTTTACACTAGTTGAGTTTTAGTTTGCAGGAGCTAAATGAGTTTTACACGTCTATAAACTAATTTTGATTGTGTTGCACCAGTAACATTACACATCCATCATTAGTTCTACTTAAAAGAAAGGAAATACAGTGTTCTGCAAACTCTTCCATATAGTAATCATGGGAATCAACTGCCATAACTGTGTCTGTATGAAGAGGCTTACAGCTTTATTTGAAACAAACCAAAATAATGTTCATAAAAAAATGCTGCATTTAATTCAAAAATTCTAAAATTGACCATTCAAATCTTACCTCTCTCTCCAGATTGAACTCAAACTCTTCGAGAAAGTGTGTCATGGCAGAGTCTCCCTCAAAGTCATTGAAGTGATTGTTCACCCACAGCAAGACTACCCGTGTAACCTGACGATGACACCGCAAAATATAACCATTTATATAATTTTATATGTCATTATATCAATATTTCAAACCATCATTCTCACAGAAAACCCAGTTACTCTGGTGTTTCAGTGTTCGCACCTTGTCCCTGAGACTGGGGTCGTGGAACCACTCCAGCAGTTTCTTACCCACCACCATGGGGCTGGACAGGAAGGTGCGGTAAGTCAGCAGGAAGTCCTCGATGTAGGTCGGGTCCACCACTGAGTGCTCTTCCACCAGGTGCATGGTGAGGCGCTCCGAGGTACCCTGCAATGACACCCCTTTTAAATTATGATCCCAAAGGGAAAACAAGGAAACCTATAAACCAACAGGGATTAATACTACACTGTTTTTCATTTCTAATCAACTGAAAATTCATGACAGAAAATCTCCTCTTGGTTGCCACTCATGAAATTTTAAAACAAAATAATAGTGTCGAAATACATTTTTTTCAAAACTAAAATGGTCACAGTATTCAAACGATGTTTTTAAGCTCTTAAAAATAAAGTAACATAAGTAATAATGGCAATTAATTTGAAAGAAAATGTCAAACCATTTTAATGTCAATGCTATTTTACATTTATATCAATATATTTTGAAATTAAATAATGAAAACTTAACTTTTACATTATTAAATATTGACTATTTAATTTACTTTACGTACACACTGTAGTTATACTGTAGGGGTGTAACGGTTCACAGGGATGTATTGAACCGTTTCGGTGCGGCCTGTTCGGTTCGGTACACTTGCGTACCGTTTCTGTATATTTTTTTAAATTCAATAATATAAATTTATTATTAGCGCTATATTACGCGCAGCGGAACAATGTTCCTAGGCGAGTTTCCGCACGGGCGCTATTGAGTGACGCACAGTAGAGCTGGACGGGTAGCTGTTAGAAATGGCAACAGCGAAAGAGAAGCCAGAGCTTGAAGACCCTCCCACCTCACTACGGTCTCCTGTTTGGGAACACTTTGGCTTCTCTGTTAAAATACATAACGGGGATAGACGAGTGGATACATTTAAAGTTGTATGCCTACATTGTTCCATGGAGATCGGGCAGGCAACACATCTAACATTTTCTTCTGCTGGAGATATTGTCACTGCAACCAGATCTATGCTCTCCTCAGAAAATGTGGATAGGTTAATCTTTTTAGCCAAAAACTTAAAACTTGAATAGTTAGTTTTGTTGATATACAAGCTGAAGCTGTTGCTAGTGTTAAAAGTTTTCAGGTCCTAACTAATTGCAGTATTTAATTTTTTATTTAAAAAATGTGTATTTCTTTATAAAGAGTGCAATTTATTTAAAATATCACCCAAATGTGTCACTTTTATTTATTTTATGCAAGAATTCTATTGTGTATTGGCAGCTTTTCAAAATAAAGATTTTGTAAGTTCTTATTGTTTTTGTACCAAAAATTAACCGAACCGAGCTCTCCAAGACACTGTACCGAACCGAATACGATTTTAGTCAATAAGGTCTCTAATTTTCCACACCTGCATAAAACTTTTGCAAGGTAGTGTATATTTTCTAAGAAATTATATTTAAAATATATATAAAAAAAAGCTTTCTTCCATGCTTGTGAATTTTTGAACAACACCAGCAATATGTTTAATCTATCCGATGTTTATGATACAGATTCAATGACATCATCTGACTACTAAAGAGATACTAAAGCTATGAGATGTACTAAGCATTACGCAGACATAAGCACAAACTGCACTAAGCATGTTTACAGCGATCTATAAAAAGCTTTTTTCAATGCATCTGTGTAAATCAGAGAAAACATCAATTTAATGGTTGTCTGTGTTTACTATGGGTTGCACTTTTGGCAAGTCCATAAAAAGCTCTTTTGTCGTTGCATGAACAGAATTCATTCTTGTTGCACAGCCTTTACAGAGCTTAGGAACAGGGACATGGCCCTCAATGAAAGGAGCCGATATATTTCAAGCCTTCACTCCCTGTGGGTATGAAAACTGCTTTACCTTTATAACAATGTGTCCTTTCCTGGTGCCGGTTCGGTCCAGCTCTCGATGCTCTTTCACCATCACAATCTCACCCTCCTCCTCCACCTTCTGCATGTTCTTCTCCACCTGGTTGAGTATGCAGCAGTAATCCTGCTGAGCGATGCACACAAACTAAAGGAGGAGAGTGTAAGTGAGACTCAAACCAGGTACAGAAAAATAAATAAATAAATATTAATATACAATAGCCTTCATTTCTGATATCCCTCTCTGATTTGTGCTGTGCTTCAGAGTTGACTGACCTGGCAGTCGTCCACCTTTGTCTTCATCACCCCCTTCATGAACTCCTTCTCCATGGTGGGTGAGACACCAAAGCTGTTGCCCATGCAGAGGATTTCTGTGTGACCGTCAGGATGTGTCACCTCCACAGAGCCGTTCAGAATCACAGACCATGAGTCCAACTATTAAAGACAAAAAAAAAAAAAAAAAACTGTATTTCATTAAATGGAGAATGTATTTCATTGATGGTTATATTTGTATATATTTAAATAAATATTAAAATAGATTTAACTTTGACTACATATAAAATGTCAAAGATACTGTCCTGGAAACATCTGTTTATGAATTTAACCACTGAATATTAACAGCTTCTTTATTTGTAAAATTATGAATTTTATGTTGCTATTTGTAAACTGTAGAAAATGTATGTGTGTATTTCTTAATTTTCCTATTAATTTATTTCTATGAATGTTTGAATGAAAAAAAAAAAACTAATAATAAAAAACGTCTTCTATGTGCATGTCTTATGATTAATCCGACCTTGTAACAAACTGCTTAAGTTTACTCCCAAACTGTAAGTCACTTAGGATAAAAGCTTCTGCTAAATACATAATATTTTTCGTTTCATTTTAAAGATCTCACATTCATGCTATCAGTACCATCTAGTGGTGAAAAAGAGATAACCCTTGGAAGTACAATACCTGCTTCTTTCTGAAAATGATTGGATTAGTGTATAAGATTTAATTGGAGTTGTACAAAAAATTATGAAATATTGCCCAAAAAACAAAAAAAAAACTAAAACTTAAAAAACGCCCAAAAAGCCCCCTCACTTCTAAGGGTCCATCCGTTCTTATATGTGAACAGATCAATAACTTTTTGGTTTCTTAGAAATATTATTCACAAACTACACTTTACATGAATCCTTTGATATTAGCAGGATGTAAAGTTCAATAGTAAATTTAATCAAATAGCATGTACATAGTATTCAACTGGAATGGGCAGATTGTTTGCAGTGCCCATTTGTACTGATAACAGCATGCAGGATGTCATCGCAGCACAAACTGCTTGAGCCTCCAGCTCTGTCCTGCTTTCAATTATAGAAATGCATTAAAGGGGAAAATGGCTCTTTTTGGCAAGTCAATGCTGAGATAAGGAGATAAGTGATTCCTGCTGTCCTGCGGGGCATCTTGTAATCTCATGATGCTGAACACTGGCATCTATTCAGGTTTAACAGTGCAGAAATGGAGCGGATCATTGGCTGGGTAGAGGTATGGCAGGCCATAGAGACCGAGTTGAGAGAACGGATGTCAAAGGTAAATATTTTGGGTTTAAAACAGAACTGAAATGCCAGGTGGATATCGATGGCGGGAAAAGCTTAGGGCAATAGATATACCTACACACTGTGAGAACTGTGAGCATTCAGAGTTATGAAAGATTACAAAGTTGATTGAAAAGTTGTGCGGTATTGTGTTTAATCAAGAGAGCATCTATGAAACATTATTTTTGTATTACAAACATTAAAGTTCTTAGAAATGTACCATCTAATTCTTCATTATTTAGATCTCAAACAGTTGAAAAAAGGTTGGGTGCGTTCTATCCATCAATTAAAAAGTCTTTCTATCAATAAATGGTCAAGGCAAAGGATTCTTCTATTGATTCTTCTTGAATCACGTTGTTAATTTTGCCATATAATTTTTGATGCTGTAAAATGACTTACCAAAATATTAATTGGTTTATTCACTCAAATTATCTTTTTATAAAGAAATAATCAATGGACAATTTTCAGTTGTGCCAAACATACTGCAAGATTCTAGTCATTAAGAGCATTTCTATCCAATCAACCTCTTCTCCATCGTTCAGCACGATTGTTCCAGCACGTTCCACCACAGCAAACACCATGACGGCACACAGCTCCCTCCTCACAGACATGGTCATGTTGGCGAAGGCTGGCAGCTGGTGCATGAACTCCAGCAGTTGTTCTGCACACAAAGACAAGAGACAACATGAAAGAATGTGTGCTTCTTTATTTCTTTTTGGGGTGAAATGTCCTTTTAACAAAGACTCCTTCAAAGTCTTGTTCTCTCAATCACATGGAGGACAGAAATGCATTCTTTCCAGGACTATAAAAAAAACAGCAAGCAGGCATCGGATGCATTATTAATATGAAGCTATTTCTGAGAGCCTGTGGAATATACATGACATATTATACACGGCAAAATCCATTTCCACGGTAACACAGAACTAACCGGAAACCGGTTTCACTAGTTTCACTTCCCATGAAAAGGACTTTTCAGACAAGTTATTTTCATCAGTTGGAGACTCTTTTTAGAAACTATTTATAGTGCTGCGTCTTCCTGTGATTGTATAAAGTCAATGATGCATGTTTTTCAAAAAATAATGCAATTTTAAGGAACAAGCAGTCAACAATGTAGGTTTCCTTTAAAATGAAGACTTTTAAATTATCCAAGACAAAACATACAGTGAAGGAAATGACTATTTGACCCCTAGTCTATTTTGAGCGGTTCACTTATGAAGAAATTATAAATGCCTACATTTAGTGATATTTCAATTTCAACTAAATCCAGGTAAATGCATTTGAAAATAGTAATAAACTGATTAAAACTTATATCAGATTTTCTTCAGGATGCTAATCATCAAATTTAAGACATTCTCAACATTTCTCAACATTCTTCGATAATTTAAGACCTGCTCAAGACCACAAACAATCAAATTTAAGACCTATATCATTCTTAAAAGTTCCATAACTTAGCTATAAAATATACATCACTTTAGAAAAATATTGCATACAAAATGTGAACAATACCTGCAGCTTGAAAAAGTGTGAACACATCGAAAAAAAATGGCTACATTTTCTCAACCATCATCTTGTAAGGATTTAAAAAACCCAGAGATTAAGAATAAATCTAACATGTAAACATTTTGTTGGTTAAATATGATTAGTTATTAGCAACCAAATTGTTCTGAAGGATCAGAAAATTCATAACTTCTGGTAGTTTGTACATTTTTGACCAAATATATATTACACATGAGGCTGTGTTGTGAATCGTTAACGTTATTAGTCAGAATTTTTTGTGATTTACAATAATTTGTTCATTTATCACATGAATTCTAACTGCTTTAAAAATGCTGTATTTTATAAAGAGGTTCGTCACATGAGGTTAAGAATGATTATTCCAATAACATTTTTAGATATATTCGCAAAAACCATAAATAAAAAAATTACAAAAAATACTTTATATGTGGTTGCTATGGCAGCCATCAGTGTCAAACCACCAAATGTGCCGGTACTCAAGGTGAATGTTGAGAAATCTGTCTCAATCACTCAATCTGAGTTGGATCAGAAAAGTAAGACCTGCGAAAAATTGTCAAAGATTGCGAATTTTGTTAAACTTAAAGACTTTTAAAGGCCAAAAAATTTGGGTTTATACATTTTAGACTTTAAGAACCCATGGAATTTCTTTTATATGAGGACTTTGTGGTATAACAAAGCAAACCCAGAACATTCTGCTTGGTTCGTCCATTAATTTACTGTGTATTTTGTGTCATTGTCATGCTGGAATACTCCAGAAAAACCCTTATTTTACATTTTATACTTTTCCTCAAAAAACTTGTGCAAAACAATGTATTTCTTGCAGATTAATGAAATCAGCTTCAATGTCAATGTAACTTTTTCTAAAGCAGGATATTGAGGTTATCAGTGCTAAATGGCCCAAATAAAAATGACTTCTAAAAAGTGCAGATCGCCAGGTACGACTGTAGCGATTCTTTCTCTGTGCCCAGGTCCCGTGTAGTACTCAATGACCTGTATTTGGCACAGCATCACTGGAGCGTAGAAGTAAATGCAGCTCAGCCAATCAAATTTTAATGCGCTTCAAGACTCGCCCGCGAGGGTGACCTAGAAACAACCCCCCACCCCATGCACACACCCATACGCAAACACTTGGCTTCGTATCCTCCCAAACCTTTTCTTGCTTTGTTGAGTCTCCATCGTATTTGTCTATGTTAAGGGTTAAAAGGCAAGCCCTTACCGATGTCATCGTCGGTTCGGTCCATGGGGTCTTTCTCCAGGCAGTCCCGAACAATATCTCTACTCATGAGGGGATCTGAGGCACGTTCGATATCTTCCTCATCGTCGTCCTCCTCCGAGTCGACAGCCGTTTCAGGAAGGCCACTAAGGTCCATATCGCCGGGCTCACTCTCTGTGGCCTGTGGGTCAGAAAATGTCAATCATAAGGATGATTTATGTTTGTTTATCGATGCAAAAGTAAACCCCAAATGTAACCATTGAATTTCAAATCAAACAGAGACCCCCAAAAAGAGAAAAAACTATTTGAAATACTAATTTAAAAAATGTAAAACATTCAAAAATATTATCGTAATCACAAAAAAAAAAAAATGTAAAAACCATATTTCAATACATCGAAACAAGACAAGCTCAAAGATTGCACGTGGACAATAAAAAAAAAAAATACAATAAAATCAAAGCCAGAAACAAAATAATAAAATAATACAGCAAAAAAGCAAGAAAGTGGTGCAAGAAGTTCCATTAAATACTGGCAGAAAATATCTCTAAAGAATTGCAAAAACGTTCCATTTTCAAACCTCAGACACTGCAACAAAACAAAGGGTTTGTCAACAAAAATATGTTTCTCCAACAACGACGGACCCTGTACCCCTCACCTGCCAGAAGAGTCTCCGTGACACTGTAGTCCTCCCTGAAACAGCTTGCAGCGTTGCCCTGATCAGCTGCCTACAGAAACCGTGTCCCCCGCGCATCTTTAGAGCTCAGGTAAAAAGCCCCTCGATCCAGACTCACACAGTCCCATGTCATTTTGACTTAAATGACCCGCATTGCTCATCAAATATTCAGATGCTGACGAAGGCAGCCAATCAGAGAGTGGAATCAGAAGGGGGTGGGCTAGTCATGGCTGAAAAATGCCAGTACAGGGGGCACTATGAACTGGCATATCTGTAAATGATTAAGCATCTACTTCTAGGCATGTCAACTATTTTCCATATATTGTTTGTCTTACATTTGCAGCCGTTTAAATCATATTTGATACATTTAATGTTTATGTGCTTGAGTTGTATGTCAATGACAGATTTGGTGATGATATCTTGAAGGGTCTTTTAAAAATACTGTCCTGTTACACAAATTATTTCAGAGAGTTAATTACTTTAGTGTAAAAATGCACATATTTGGTAAATAACTGAATTTAGTCCACATGCACCGTGTGGCTATTTAGCATGTATTTGCTAAAACTCAGTCCTGTTACTTATACAAAGAATACCAAGAGGGTTAGTAACAAAAAAGTAATCTACTAAAACATTTAAATAAGTTACTTAAGATGGATCAATACCCATTGCTTAAGTATATTTTCTATTGGAATCCGTTTTAAAATCAAGTAAATTACTTTAGAAAAATAAATACACTTTGAAAATTTACTAAAAGCAAATGGCACCTATTTGGTTGGTAATTTCATTTATGTAATTTTATTTATGCATGTGAAATTGCAGTTTTTCAGAAGTGTTCTTCAGAGAAGTGAGATAAAACACAGGTAAAGTGTGATCATCATGGTCACTAACAAGTAATCAGGGTTTCTCATCATCAGGCTGGACCAGGTTCTAGCTCCAAATTGTGCACAAGCTCAAATGGAGCTCATTGGACCAACATCCAAGAGTGCAGAGTTCTTCTACAAAACCCCTGACATATCACCTGACAGCCCACTAAAAATAAAACCTGGTTAGTATATGGGTGATGGAATTTATGGGGAAAGCAGGTTGCTGTGGGAAGTGGAGGAAGGGAAGCCAGTGGAGAGTGGTCACCCTGTGATCCACCCTGTGAGTTTTAAAACAAACGTCTTTAAAATAAGACATTAAATCAGAGGCTTGATTCTCAGTGTTCATAAAAAATGACAGGACGTTCAGTCAAAAAGACGAGGGGTCTTGTCCAACATTTCCCACTGGTCTCAGTCCATCAACTGCTTCCAATAATCCGATTTAATGGCTATATCACTCCATCTCCAGTACACCAGTAATCCAGTATATGATGTGTGTTTTAGATGATGCACACAGCTGAAATATAACTATATAAATATATAAAGCACTAAGAAAATTGCCTTGATAAATGCATTTCAAGTATATAAATTATAAAAAAAAATAATAATTTGAAATTAAAACATGAACCTACACGAGACCATTTCAAATGCCTGGATTTTTCTGATCTAGGATTCAATTCACATTCCCAGGCAGTTAGTCATGGCTGTTTGAAGACTGCTGTGTGCTTAAACAAGAGCATGATGAGGAAAGCTATCAGTGACAGTTGATTAATGTGGTTCCAAGAGCTTAAAATCAATACACTAAGCTGTCACCCATTAGCAAAGCCTTTTGGGACCTCGGTTACATCATATTTTAATCCAGACATGATTACGTTAAAGACGCTTCAGTCATGTCACTTCAAATTACAATACTAAGAAACAAGTTCCTTTAAAAAATATTTTACTCTGGTCAGTAAATAAAAGCTATTAGGCAGGAAACTCATCAATTATGTGTTCAGCCTTAACTAACATAAATTACTCAAAATGTTGGTTTCGACTAGATAACAAAATACAAAATTTTGATGTATGAACCAAAAACAACTCTGAAGTTACTGATGCCCTGTCCACACAAACCTGGTTATTTTGAAAACTGATGTTTTTCGGTGCAGTTACACAGTCCATCCACACGTGACCGCAGCACTGTTTGCATGCAACTGTGGCGAAGGTGAATCCTATTTGAAATGCTCTGCAACCGGTGCCTAAGCGGACTTTGAAATCGTTTTTTTTGTGTTCGGGGTGTATCTTTTTTTGTGTTCGGGCATTGTTATCATGCTCAGTCACTGCTGTGTTTACAAAAAGCAAGTGAAATAGCAGCCAAAGCGAGTGTCCACTAGTGGCACAGAGTCAGCAGAAACACAAGTTAAAAAGTTTTGACGAATACTGACATAATTATAGAATGATGAGTCAAGCATTCACTACATTGGAAGACACTGGTTAGCACAGCCATATCAGTGGGTGTCAACTTCTTATTTTGCGATTTTGGGGAATCTGATAAAGTTTAGAAGCAGTTTAGATAAAGCAATTTTCAAACATGCTTCTTGAACATGTGAAACCCCTTATTTTGAATTATAAAATCTAAACTTAACAACTTGTTTTTGCAGTAAAAAAAACGTGATCGAGTGTATTTAATTGTATTCTTTGCGCTAATCCACTTCTCAGTGACTGCAAGGAATTCACCTCAAACTCCAGCAATGACGCTTAGCAGAAGCTGAGCTGTTTTCTCTAATGTAAAAGCGTTTAAGAGCTCATCAGGGAAGACAAACAGCGGTGCTGTTAATACGCTGTAGTCGATGAAGGGCTTGATTTATCTCTCAAACAGTCCTGTCCTCTGCGATCCATAGATCTGTTTGGCCGGCTAAGACGAGCGTGAAGGAAGATGAATTTTTTAACAGTGCTATTCTTGGATCAATGCTTTCAAGCCTCCCTAAAGAACCTGCATCATTATTTATTCAAATGAAAAAAAGTGACATTTTGACAGCCACATGGAGAATATGGGTCTTTACTCATGACAATAGAGAACTAAAGTGTAGCATGAAAACATAAGAAAAAAAAAACAATGATGAAAACAACTTCCAATTGTAAAATATCACATCCCTTAAGTGCACTAAAGTGCTTTGTGACTGTGAATTTGTTAAAACAAATGATTTTATGTTCAACGGCTATAAACAAAGTTATTATGGAGTGCAGATTGGCCTAACATTTTAGCTACAGAGACAGATTTCCCCTCTCGATGCTCTCAATCATTCCCAATGTTTGCGACGGACTCAAATTTTAAAGGAGGCTGCAGATGGTTTGAAATTAAAAGGGGTTCTAATTGTGAATGCACAAGTGTCATATTTATTTAGCCAAATTTCAGCATCCCACCGACTCATTACCATTAACCACCTACTGTGTGTCATCAGCAACCAGTCTCACATTATTAATAGTAATATGTATTTATTTAACTTGTCAGCAGCCATTTCTTCAGAAGTCTGTGTGGTGATCTTGGATCGAATGAACTGTGCCCTTTTCCTTTATCGAATGAACCATTGAGGACATTTATTCATGAAGGAAAATAACTGCTTGCACCCAAACAAAACATGTACATTTGGTCTGATTATTTATGAGATTATCTATTCTAGATCAGTACAGATGGGGTTTGTGAATGTGGGTATAATGCAGTGTTTGGTGGTTGGTTCTGATGTTTGTATCTCTATCTCAGTGCAGTTAGAAGCGGGACAATGAGCCTTAAATGGACAGAGAGCAAAACAGTGCATTTTGAACAAAAGTGATTTTTTTAACAATATCTCTGAGAAATCTAAGTTTAGTTTGTTACAGATTTTTTTTTAAACCTCTTAAGCCCTAAGGACTATTTTCCAAAAATCCTATACCTTCACTTTATAAGGCATTTCTCAGCTTTTACAAGGTCTAAACTGCAAATCTTGGTATCAAAATGAAGATGGGTTCTTGGGGGGTGGTGTGGATGAGTTAATTTGACAGTCAAGAACACTGGGTAAGAGTAAATGATGTTGAATTGGCCAAAAAAAAACTACATGTTTCCTCTAATATGCCTTTATTTTACTAGTAAACAAGCAAATAAACACAATCAATTATAACCACTACATGTGAAGGACATCTGTAGCATGTTTGGTGTCCATACTACAAGATATTAATTACTACTAATATTCTGTACAGG